>JANAVB010036820.1:960816-1043316 GCA_029216955.1 Iris pallida | reverse complement strand
CCAATGTAGTCTTTTACTCCTTTTTATGGAGAAAGAAGTAAAGAACTTTTCTATTTGCTTATTTGTCGTGATGCTATCTTTTTGAAATAACTTTTATCAGTGACGAGTCATTAATGTAGATATCAGAATTCAGTGGTGAGGTGGACGTGAATTTGTTGATGTAGATAATAGAATTGAGAGGTGATGTGGACGTGAATTTGTTGATATAGATAATAGAATTCAGAGGTAATGTGGACGTGAATTCGTAAATCTATTGATTATCCTTGGGCCAATTGGGACTCAAGAACATGATATCTCTTAAAACAACTGGGTTTCAAAAGATGATGTTTGTGATAATGTAGTATTATGGATCAATGAGGATAAGATCTGGATAGACTCCGCTTGGGATTCAGAGATTTGAAGTATGTACAATATTTGTTAGGAAATACAGTACACACTTTCAAATATGGTACTTTTTCAAGAATTTGCCGTTAATAGGCATCATGGCGATTCAACCATCTATCGTAAACAGTTGATAAGCTCCATTAAAGAAATTTTTTCTTATAATGTAGGGACCCTCTTATTTTGGTTCAAACTTCCCTTTGCTCATGTGTGTCATAGTCATAGGACGTCTGACAGTAAGGACTAGCTCGTATTTTTGAAATGCTCGTACTTTGACTTTACGGTTGAAGGCTTTTGAGATACAGGCTTGATATAGTTTGATGTGTTGTTGAGCTAGTGGTCACTTCTTTTCAAGTGCTTTAAGCCCGTGAACTCGAAGACGATCATTGTTTTCTGTTGTGAGTTCGTTAGCAATAACAATTCTCAGTGATGGGATCTGAATCTCCAACGGTAGGACAGCTTTACATCCATACACCCAAGATAAAGGTGTACAGCCAGTCGGAATGCATACGGTGGTACGGTAGGCCCATAGACATTCTCTAAGCTTTTTGCTCCAATTTTGTTTATTATTGGAAACGAACTTCTTGGGAAGCTTGATGACCGTTTTGTTGAAGCCTATTATCATCACAGAATCGAGTAAACTTCTGACTGATGAACTGCGGTCCATTGTCATGAATGATTCGCCAAGGAACGCTGAATTTGTAGATCATATGATGTTTAATGAAGTTGATGACACTGATTGTCTTGACTTGAGCTAAGGGTATAGCTTCAGCCTATTTTGAGAAATAATCGGTTATAGCTAGGATAAACCGATGTCCTCAAGATGAAGGCGGATTAATAGGACCAATAACATCCATGCCCCAAGCTTCAAAGGGCCATGATGCTGTTGCGAGATATAGAAATTCTGAAAGTTGATGAATGAAATCTACGTGGATTTGACATGCCCGGCATTTCCTTGAATACTTAATGGCATCTGACACCATGGTTGGACAATAATATTCCATGCGTCGAATTCGATCTTGTAGTTTAGGACCAGGCTGATGTGCACAACATACACCATCATGAGCTTCACATAGTATCTGCTTTGCTTCATCTCCCGCAAGACAACGCAAGGGCATACCATCATATGATCATCGATAGAGTGTTTTAGAGGTGTGATTATAGTAGAATCAGAGTGATCGCCGACGAATTATCGTTGCTTCTTTAGGATATTCCGATAAGAGGTCATGTACCACAAAGTCAATGAAAGGAGCCCTCCAGTCTTCACTTGTAGTGCAAACTTCAACTGAATTGCTAGATTATAAATGCAAATTATTATCGATGCAGAATAACTTCATGTTAGTGATGACGATCATTTGTTGTCTTTTTACTGGAATTGCTAATACTACTGCTAGATTAGCAAGCACATTAGCTTCTTTATTACAAGCTCGGCGTACACGTTCGATGAAGAAGCCTTTGAATAAGGTAGCCAGTTTGACTGCTGCTTCATGGAATGGAACGAGATCTTGATGCCGAACTTCATGTGTGTCTCTAACCTAATTGACAATCAGTTTAAAGTCTCCATATACTTCAAGGTATTCGATATCCAGCTGTTTAACTAATTGGAGACCGATGAGCAGAGAGTTGTATTCAACGACATTGTTAGAGCATGGCTCGTCCAAAGAATAAGCTCTGTGAAAGGCCAGTCTTCCTGGAGATACCAAAATGATTCCAACTCCAACGACGATAGTGCCCTTGGGTCTGATTCTAGAGGCACCATCAAAAAATAGACGCCAAGCAAAGATTCCTTCTAAAATTATGTTGGATTCTAGAGTTTCATCAGGAATTTCGTCATAGAGTTTAAATGTCTCAGGGATCGGATGAGCAGCCAGAAAATTAGCTAGGGCTTGACCCTTAACAGACTTTTGTGGGACATAGACCACATCATATTGTGCTAATAATATAGCCCATATAGCGAGTTTGGAGTTGATTGTACTGGGCTTCTTTATCAAGATTCGGAGAGGGTTGACTCTAGAGATGACATGAATGGTTTGGCCTTTGATATAATGTCGTATTTTCTGGACAGCGAACATCAGGGCTAAACATTCTTTTTCCACTAGGCTGTATCGATGTTCAGCACCGATCATCGTGCGACTGAGATAATAGATGGCTTGCTCATAACCTTCTTTGTTCTTCTGAGCTAGTAAGGCACCTAGAGAATGATCCATTGCTCGAACATACGTTGAGAAGGGTATTCCAATGACTGAAGGCACTACGACTGGAGGGTTCATCAAGTACCACTTTATGTCTTCAAATGCTTGATGGAATTCTTTGGTCCAAATGAAAGACACACCTTTCTTCATTAATTGAATGAACGGTCTGCAGCATCCAGAGAGATTCGAGATGAATCTCCTGATGTTATGCAAGCCGTCCGTGGAATCCTCGTAGCTCTTTTAGGTTGCGTGGAGGACACATCTCTTGAATGGCTTTGACTTTCTCGGGGTCAACATGTATACCCTTAGAGGTAATAACAAATTCGAGAAATTTGCCACTAGAGACTCCCAGGAATGACTTATTGGGATTCTTCTTGAGTTGATGCTGGCGCATGAGATCGAAGATAGTTCTTAAGTCTTGGATGTGATCTTCCTTTAGACGACTTTTGACAGCAATATCTTCGACATAGCATTCGACTGTCTTCTGCAAATGTTAACGGAAGAAGGTGCTCATGACCCGCTGATAGGTTGTAACTGCATTTTTGAGACCAAACGGCATTACTGTGTAGCCGTAGACTCCTAAAGGAGTGCAGAAAGATGTACGTTTTTCATCTTCGAGGTTCATCCTGATTTAATTATACCCAGAGAATTCGTCCTTAAAAAACATCCGCTCGAACCCCCAAGTGTTGTCATCAGTGATTGGTAGGGAGAACTCATCCTTGGGACAAGCTTCATTAAGGTCTCTAAAGTTGATGCAGACTTGGACCTTTCCTATTTTTTTCATAACTGGGACAAAATTAGCAACCCAGTTGGGATGTTGTTCTTCTCTGACAAAGCCACAGGCAATGAGCTTCTTGACTTCGGCTTCTATAGCATCCATTATGTCAGGTCGAAATCGATGCTGTTGTTGCTTGACTGGCCTTACATTTGGCAGAATATCGAGCTTGTAGGTAGCGATATGAGGATCTAATCTCGGTATATCTTTATAGCTCCAGGCGAACACGTCAATGTATTCCTTAATGAGTTGAATCAGTTCATATTTATCCGTTTCAGGATAACTTTTGCTGATGAAGATTGGTCTTGGAGAAACTTCGTCTCTAACATCGATCTGAACCAACTGATCTTTAGTAGGTGGTTCGCGTTGCTCAAAGCAAAGTTTCCATTGAGTATGCATTATTTTTTTCCAAAGATCAGATTCAGGGGTTTCAGTACAGTCATTGTCATCTTCTAAGAACTCGACGGTCACCATATTGGAATATAAAGTCACCCGACGGACGTGCCCTATGCTGGTGTCTGAATCACATGAGGCAGAGTTAGATCATTCTTCTTTGTCAGACTCAAAAGCATTTGGAGTCATGATTGGCGAGGTATAGCCTAATCCATGCTTTATTTTATTTTATTATTGTATCGACTTTCCTTTTAGAGCAGGTATACGAATAGGAGTTCGCCTTCCCCTACCACCATTGAGGCTGGTTTTAAAGTTGTAGTCCATCTTTTGGATGATGTTCTTCGATTGCTGACTATAGCGACGTAGTTAAAGTCGTCCATTATCGTCATTTTCAGCATCGCTATCGTATGTAGCCTTTTGATCTAATCCTTTGTTGAAGAGAATAGGATGTTCGTCTTTCTTCCGGGAGGGAACCAGAAAGAATGAATCTTGCGCTGATTCCAGTGATACTTCTTCTTGAAGAGGTTGAACTGCCCTTAATGTAAGGGGTTCAAAGTTATCCAGGATTTCTAGATAATATCGAGTATAATAATTGATATCAGTATACTACAAAGGAGATGCTACTTTATTGATAATTACATCATCATTTACAATAGTATACTTGATCTTAGCCGATGGCTTGCTAAGATTGATATCAAGAGGAAGAAAGGGAGTTTGAGAAGGCTTGTTACGATGAAGGTCAATAACAAGAGGCTCAGAAGAGGTGAGCTCCCTATCCCCCGTCTTTTCAATAAGAGGATACTTGACAGAAAGAGAGAGATTGTTGGTCAGCGTCTGAGAAGACGAAGGACGAGAAGTGTGTCATTTGACCGGAATAACCAGGGCATCATCCAGACTTTCTTTCCGTTCTTCTTCAGTGTCCATGGCCAGTACCACTTTCATGAACACTTTTTTGTACATTCTGGAGTACGTGAAATATGCTTCGATGCCTCGAAAGGGGTTAAGATCAGCCACTTCTTTGCGAACTTCTCTGTTGTCATCCACATATTTGAAGCATTGATGGAGAGTGGATGGCATGATGTTATGTTCATGCAACCATGGTCTTCCCAATAAGACGTTGTAGGAGACGTGATTGTTAATCACATAGAAAGTGACCTTCGTGCAGAGATTGCCTATTTGGACTTTTAGACGAATCTTTCCTAATGGTTCATTTCTTCCGAAATTGAACCCTAGGATAGTCGTGATTGTTGCAGAGAGATTATGGACTAGGATCTTCAGTGCATCCAATACAGTCTTTGGCATAATGTTGAGTGTAGATCCTGGGTCGACTAGAATGCGATCGACTTTCATGGTATCGACATATCCCGTATAGTAGAGAGGTTGGTCATGTGATTCTCTTCCAGAAGTATATCATCTTGAGTGAAGGTGATATTGTCGATCAGTTCCATCATGCTATGACAGTGGGAATATGCCATCGCTTCTTCGTCTGGTTTCTTAAGATGGGCCAGACAAGCGTCTGCTGGGATTAAAGCCTCACTTAACGTCTCTCGGGTTTTCCTCGAGAGACGCAAGGGTTCAAAAATTGATAAGCTTGCTGGAGTATTGGCTAGTTGAGCCAATATGTCAAAGTTATACAACTTTTCAAGTCCAAGTGGTAGAGTTTTCTTTAATTTTTTTTATCAAAACGAACTGGTTGTTTGCCTTTTGTCAGCTGCTGTTAGTTTGGGACGAACTTGTTCGCTTGAGGTGATGACGTCGAAGGATCGTTGACGATAGGTAGAGAAGATACGGAAGGGGCAACAGAGACTAGAGGGGGAGTGGCTACATTTTCTTGTCCATCTGGATAATCTCTAAGATAGAGTCTCCCAAATTGGGTACCGGCCATGGCTTCTTCTTCCAATACTGGTGCAAAGGACACCATGTTACAGTTCTTCATCCTACTTTTGCCTCTGTAAGACTTTTTTTGAAGACAAGATAGATTTGTCCAGAATCCCAGTCCAATATGGGACTGATTGTGTTGAAGACGTAGGAAAAGGGGTACAGGTGGAATGCTGGGATTAAAGCCTCTGTAAGACTTTCCCTTCATTTAAGCCAAGGGCTTTCTGTAGATCATATCCCATTTTTGTCATCACTTTGCGGGACTATTGACTGTATAGATGGAATGTTGGCCGATAATTGATTTTCGGCTTTGGTGTCACTGCCTCGGCAGAAAAAGGCGAAGCTGCCGCTGGGATAAAGGTAGTATCCAAAAGTAGAAGATGATCACCCAGTGATGTCATATGACACGACTTGTATTTGGTCGCCTTTCTTGACTTCGTAGGGGAAGCAGGTGTCTTTGACTCAAAGTCGACAACCAAATCAGGGTGAATCCACATTATCTCTCCTTTATCGGTTGACAAGGGTACGAGATCGTCACTTCGTGTGACGCCCCAGAACCAGAATACTAGAGAGCGGGGGCGTACATAGCCAGCTACGTATATTGAAATAAAATCCACCTCGCTATACGGTCACGGCTGTCTAGATATGATGGTTTACTACAAGCCAACGGTCTCTTAAGGTCCAGCCTATTGTCTCAATCTCAAACAAGTAATATAATTACAAGATGTTAGATCACCAAATATATAATAAAATGCGTCCCAAATATTACGTATTCAGTTGATCATGAAGCTAGTCGTACAAAATGCGAGGACTAGCAAGAGCTAAGTCATACATGATCAACCCTAGGATTTGTTAATCATGTTTACAGCCCGTAGGCAGACAGTAAGTAAATGTGCATCGAGCTAACAGGTGCTCGTCGGCTAAATGCCTCAAAAGAATAATTTACAATGGTGTGAGTGAAACAAAATGGAAGAAGAACCCACTCGTAGCCCGGGTTCCTTCTAGTCGCCACCATTGGACTGGAAATTCGGTAGATCCTCGGGTGCTGCTCCGAAATCTGGCCACACAAAACCAGCTGGGTCAAACCCCAGAAAGAGCAAGTGCCACAAAGGAGGCCATGAAATAAGGACAAAAGCCAGCATATCAAAACATAAAAAAATGGAAGAAAGTACAAGTAATAAAAGTACAGCAGGACAATAAACGACTAGGGACATGGAACCATTCCGGGAGCCAGATTACAACCCGTAAACCAAACAAGGACCGGGGTTGTAACCCTTCGCCTGAATAGCACTTGTCTCTATCCATTTATTGTTAAAGATAAGTAAAACAATCATGTACAGGAGTACCAGGTACAGGGACTTAGACGAGACTTGGACCAGGCTAGACACCATCCATTCACAAGCGGCCAAGAAAATACTACGGCTTACTACTTAACTAACTAGGGTTATCACCAGCCTAATTACTAACAAGATGCGAGTGAGAATTTCCCAGTCCCAAGCCCTGTAGACTATCTAGTTATCCTTCCGCGGGTTGAGAGTATGGTTGGGTACATCGCCCAGGAGACGATATACCCTTAGGTGACTTAGAGGTAAAACACATGACAGTGTGCTGGAAATGTGCTCTACTCGTCGGCAAGCTACAAGTCCATTAAAGCGCCCAGGTAACGAGATTTGCTTGTGATTGGAAATTCTCCATGTTCTAGTTTGATCTAATCATTAGCCTAATCCAATTTAGTATAAGTCCCTGGCCGTGGTGCCCAGGGAGTCACGTCCTAGACATGATACAAGACAAGACAAGTAGATTTGTATAAGGCAACAAGAAGAACACCCACGGTGTCAGGGCAAGTCAAGTACGACCAGTTATCAAGTCGAGTCAAGTCAAGAGTGTGCCGAGGCAGCCAATATCAAGATATCAAGTTACAAGGGATTAATTACAGGTTGCAGATTAAAAGTTAAAAGCCGCAAGTTACAAGTGTACCACATCGAGTTACTGCCAAGATCAGAGAATGCTAGTCCTAAATTAAAGACACAGAAAATTGTGTCGAGACGTGTCGGGTTAAGTCAAGTTGTGCTGTGGGCATCAAGTTCTCAGAAAACAAAATCAGCAAGAGAAAAACTAATAACCAAGGGGAACACCAAGGGTCAGGAGGGGAAGCCATGGCACAGGATGTGCCAGGTAAAGGGCTCGGGCAGGCGGTGCCAAGAGACGCGCTCGGGAACGGTCGCAGCGCGCCAAGGGGCGCGGGGGCCGAGCGCGCAGGGGGCGCGGGGGCCGAGCGCGAAGGGGCGCGGGGAGCCAAGCGCGAAGGGGCACGGGGCCGAGCGTGCAGGGGGCGCGGGGGCCGAGCGCGCAGGGGCACGGAGGCCGAGCGCAGGGGCGCAGGGAGCCAAGCTCGCAGGGGCGCGGGGCCGAGCGCACAGGGGGCGCGGGGGCCGAGCGCGCAGGGGGCGCGGGGGCCGAACGTACAGGGGCGCGGGAAGCCAAGCGCGCAGGGGCGCGGGGCCAAGTGCGCAGGGGCGCGGGAAGCCAAGCACGCAGGGGCACGAGGACGAGCGCGCAGGGGCGCGGGGAGCCAAGCACGCAGGGGCACGGGGACGAGCGCGCAGGGGACGCAGGAAGCCAAGCGCGCAGTGGGCACCAGCACAAGGCAGCCAGCACGCGGGCCAGCAGCGCGCTAAAGAACGCGCACGGGGGAGACAGCCCGGTGCTAAACAGCACAGCGGGGGAGGGGGTCTTCTTCTTCCTCAAGCTGAGAGGAAGAACTCTAATGGCCTGTAAACTTTGGAACATCACAACTTGGTCCATAAAATACGAAATCCAGATTTTCAAGAGTCTAACTTGTGTAAAATTTAATTCTCTACAACATAGAAGCATTCAATCAAGCAAAAATCCAAGTTTGGTAGATCAAACCTAAGAAATTCCGAAAATGGTAGAAACTTAGATCAAGGAGAATCCAAGCTGCAAATCCAAAAATGTCAAGTTCTAATGTTGTTCCAAATCATCTAATTAAGCTAATAGACAAATAAAATTTGGTCTTCATGTGGTGGCAAGATGCACTTGCCTATGGGTGGGGTGTTGTGTGGAAGAAGGAAGAAGAAGGAGTTAGAAATTAATGGGGGAAGTAATGAGGAGAGAGAATGGTTGGTAGGGATTTAATGGGGGTGGTTGTGGTGGAATGCGGGTGGAGTATAGGTTAAAGTGTTCCATTTGGTTTAAAATCAAACCATCCCAACTAAAACCGAGCCGAGCCGAAACCCAAAATACGAGAAAACCCAAAATTTCTCAAGTCGAGAAAAATAAAAATACATGCCAAAATCCAACTACGAGTATAAATACGAAATACGAAAAATGAGGGTGACACTTCGTGCTGGTGGAAGGTTGATGATCTCCAGAGTAGCTTTTGGAATGGGGACGACCCGATCGTGCACAAGTTGAGCAGGAAGTCGCCAAATGACAGAGATACGACATTGGCAGTTACGGTCATCTCATCTTGCTGAAGGGTGATTGCCTTGGCGCTGATCAGCTCCTAGATCTTCCCTTTAAGTACGTAGCACGCCCTAGTCGGATGTCCCAAGATCCTGTGATAAACACAGTATTTAAGATTGTCAGTTTTACCTACTTTATCTGGCTTTGCTTCGGGCAATTGAAGTTTGTTTCTCTTGATTAGACAATCGAATATGCTCATGATGTAATCCTCGTCAAAGGAATACTCCTCCTTAGGATATGGTGCTCTCTGTGGGGGTGCCGTCGTGGTAGGTGTTGACTGACCCACATTGATGGCTAAAACTTCTTTGCCTCTTACATTTATGGATAAAGCATCTTTGCCATTGTGGTTGTCCTGACGACCATCATTGTTGGTTGCAGAATGTTTATCTTTTTTAAGATTAGGCATCTTGATGCCTAGTTGTTTGAATTTGTCAGCACTATCTTCGACAGACCTGGCTCTTATTATGAAGAAGGCCCAGTCTTGGAATTGTATGGGTCCAGTCCACATGCTGACTATAGGTAACAAGTTTAATTTACATGTATCTATAGTCAGTGCATCTGGAGTACCCGAAGGCATTTTGAGTACCTTACGATGGAAGCGCTCAATGAAACGTTCAGCAGTTTTATTAGGCCGTTGTTTGATTTTGATGAGGGCCAACATAGTTATGTCATTTGTTTCTCATAGAATCGTTCCAGGAACATTTGTTTGAATCCTACAAAAGATGTTATGCAACCATCAGGCAAACTATGATACCAGTCATAGGCTGCACCCGCCAAATACTCGACGAATACAAGACCCCCTTCAAAGTTTTCGAAACTTGAAAAGTCTTCAAAGTTTCAAAATACTTTGAATTAGAAATGACCGTGTCTAAGTTGCGCCAGTCAACTCGAGCCCGGTTCTTCAACGCAAGTTGTACGATTCAGCCTCACTTGTAAATCTATAAATAGCCGTACCCTTTAGATTTTTAACTCTTTATCATCGTTTAGGATTCTTCAAAATCCTATTTCTTCTCCTTCTTCTCGATCTTCGAGAGTTTTGACTAGCACCAATGGTGCCCAAGTGCTCTACTGCCGAGAAGGGCATGAATGTGGCCGAGTCCTCTACGCAAGCTCCATCTTCGTCACGTCGAGAAACGGCCAACCTGGCCATGGAGGGTAAGTATTAAGTATCTGATCATAGACCCGATTGTCGACAACCCTATTTAGATTTTGGCTCGATTCTGACAACGTGCGTCCACTCTTTTTAGAGTTGGACACACCCCATAACTTGTGCCTCCCTTTTTAGGGTTTGGTTGCTGTCGATCCGTGTAGCGCAGCGCTTCAAAAAGTTGTGCTTTCTTTTGATTTTATGAAATCAATTTGGGCACAACATGAGGGTCGCGCAACTTGATTGCTACACAATACAAGAGTCGCGTAACCTTGCTGCTGTGTAACATGATTATTGTGCAACACAAGAGTCACACAACCTGATGGTCGTACAGTTTGAGTGCTGCATTACTTGAGGGTTATGCACTCTTAATCAAAAAGATAATTAAGTGCTCGGTTCATTCCTAATAACGAACCTATTTATGGGGCGCTCTTTTTCGAAACATCTTTTTCTCTTCTTCCTCGTTAAGTGTTGCCTGCCCATTTATGGGGAAGACAAAGAGTTGGCATGGGCCGACCTTCACTGTATATATATAAGGGCATGAGGTTCAAAATCAATCTTCATTCACTCTCATGGCATCCAAAGAGAACATGAAGAAGGAGGCGAACGTCAATAGCAAAGCTTCTGGGGAGAAGTCGAACTCTTTGCCTGCAGCGTATTTGCTGGAAGCTGACCCGTCGCTGAGGGCGAAGAACATCGTAGACTGTTTTGTCCTGACCCCAACAGTCTTTGCTCGTTCCAGTAGTAGGCCATCGGCTTCTGAAGAGCGTGGCACGTTAAAACAGAGGGAAGGATTCTTCCATCTGATGCATCGCTCGAAGATCCACAATATGGAGGAGTTGAGCGCTGCTTTGCGTCATGACGATAATGGAAAGAAGAAATAACGTAATATGAGAGCGTCATTTTACATAATGGCCATAGTGTCTATGTCTGTGGTGTCTGTCTCTTTTTTTTTATTATGAAATGAAAAAAAGTTTAATTTTATAGATCCTGGCACATTTGAATTTTGTTGTGTAACTGTCTTGACAAGTCTCAATTTTGGCATATTTGAGCTTTGTTGTGTAACTGTTTTGATACGTCCCGCGCTCTCTCTTTTTTAGACTTTTCTCGGTTCTGACAACACCAACCTCTGAACGATACATGGCGCTTCACGTGCTTTCATGTTTTATTCTTCCTAAAATACACGCCTAGGGACGTGCATGATATCTCAGCTTTAATTGCATATAAATGGTTGCGAGAAGAAAAGAATATTTACTGTATTTTCATCTTCTTTCTAATGCTTGTAGGGGGCCGACTGACAAAACTCTCCAGAACTGACATCGGTGACCTTGGATGCTATGAAGCTGAACGACCTTGACACCCACATCAGACAGCTTAAAACTCTTCATGTTTAAGAGGGCTTCCTCGAGATGGTAGGAAGGGCCTTTATACATGAGAGTTGGATGGTGGAGACACCGAATTAGGAATCGTATCACAAGGGTGATCTGATTCCTACTTCTCATGAAGGGTCGTTGTTTCTCCACCAGTTGTATTGACAGCAACTTGTCTTCGAGCTGCTGTACTCTGTCGTTCTCCTCTCGTCTTTCTGTGAGAGAAGACCAGAGTTGATTCCATTGCCTTGCTTGCTATTGGCACCAACAAGAAGATCCAAAGATGTAATAGACCTCCATTTGTTATATTTAGAATGAAAATCCGATATGTAATAGATTTCCATTAATATGTATTTATATTTTAAAGAAAAAATAAAGAATAATTATTTTCTCCTTTATGACTTGATTTGATGTGATGATACAGAAAATAGAATCCAGAGGTAATGTGGACGTGAACTCATTTTTCTATTGATGATCTTCAAGTCAGCTGGGACTCAAAGACAGGATATCATGTCTAAAAAGATGATATCTGTGATAATACGGATACGATATCTTTTAAAATAGCTGGGTTTCAAAAGACAAAATTGATTATTTGTATGGACTCTACTGGGAATTTTGAGTATTTATTATCTGTGGCTTTATTTACGAAAAAGCAAATAAACGATAATAAATGTAGGTTCGTTCACGAGGTGAATAAAGATGAAAAGATTGATGAATGAATAAGAATGCCTTTTCGAGGAAAGGTCGCTTCGGTTCTCGAGACAAACAATAAATGAAGACCTCTTCACGTGATGAAAGGAGATGAATGAAGGAACATACCTTTTTGAGGAAAGGTCGCTTCGGTTCCCGTGACATACTGTTTTGGCCTTTCAGTCTATAAATAGTGTGGAACATTTTTGAGAATGTTATCCACACATATTCCTTCATTGGAAATGTCTTCCGCAGATGTACCTAAGAAGGCTGAGAACATCCCGAAGATCGAAGCAGCTACCGACACTTCTTCGGATGAGCCTTCGCCGCCTATCCAGCCAGAAGTGGGAGAAAGCTCGGTTGTTCCTAAACAGAAGCAGGACATTCTCGCCAAACTGGTGGAACATGGAAGCACTACCGAAGAAGAAGCTCTGAGGAAAGCCGCGTGTGAATTGTTGGTGTCATCCAATAAAAATGTATTCGAGCTTCTTTCAAAATTTGTCTTCGATCAGGAGGGCTCTGGTCCTCATTGATTTTATACATTTCCTTCTGTTTGAACTATTGCAATAAAAGGAATTTTATTTAAATTCTGGTTTTTGTGCTGATGTATTTTTATATGTAGTATTTCTTGAGAAATTTGCCATTGATAGGCATCATGGAGACTCGACCATCCATACCAATCAATTGATAAGCTCTGTTTGAGAAAACTTTGCTTACAATGTAGCGTCCTTCCCACTTCACTTCGAATTTGCCTTTACTCATGTGCGTCATAGTCATAGGACGTCTGACGGTTATAACTAGTTCTCTTTTTTGAAATGCTCGTATTTTGACTTTACGGTTAAAAGCTTTTGATAGACGGGATTGGTATAGCTCAATATGCTGTTGAGCTAGGAGTCATTTCTTGTCAAGTGCTTCAAGCTCCTGAAGTCAAAGACGATCGTTGTTTTCTATTATGAGTTTATTGGCAATTGCAATCCTTAAGGAGAGGATTTGAATTTCCAAAGGCAGGACAGCCTCGCAGCCATACACCAAGAAGAATGGTGTGGAACCAGTTGGAGTACGTATAGTAGTACGATAAGCCCATAGACATTCTCCAAGCTTTTCACTCCAATTTCTTTTATTGGTAGAAACGAATTTCTTGAGAAGCTTGATGATAGTTTTGTTAAATGCTTCAGCCAAACCGTTCGCTATAGGATTATAGGCCGTGGAAGCAATATTGTTGATTATGTTATCATCGCAAAACCGAGTAAATTTTTGACTGATGAATTGTGATCCATTATCATGAATGATTCGTCGAGGAATGCCAACTCTGTATATCACATGGTATGATGAAGTTGATGACGCTACTTGTCTTGACTTCAGATAAAGGTATGGCTTCCGCCCATTTCGAAAAATAATCAGTTACGGCTAGTATAAATCGATGTCCTCTTGATGATGGTAGATTGATAGGACCAATGACATCCATATCCCAAGCTTCAAAGGGCCATGATGCAGTAGTCGGATGAAGAAACTTCGACGGCTGATGGATGAAATCTGTATGAATTTGACAGGCTCGACATTTCCTTGCATAATATTCAATAGCGTCTGATATCATAGTGGGTCAATAATAGCCCATACGCCAGATACGATCTTTTAACTTAGGACCAAGCTGATGTGCACCACATACCCCATCGTGGGCTTCACGCAGTATTTGTTTTGCTTCATCTCCCGCAAGACAGCGTAAGAGTAGACCATCAAATGTTCTTCAATAAAGGGTCTCAGAAGTATGATTATAATAAAACTGTAGTTATCGCCTACGGACTGTTGTAGCTTCTTTGGAATCTTTAGGTAATATCATGTACCAAAAAATCGATGAAAGGAGCTCTCCAATCTTCACTAGTGGTATTGACTTCAGTTGAATTGCTGAACTCAATATTTGAGTTATTCTCAATGCAAAATAACTCTCTATTAGTGACGACAGTCATCTGTTGCCTTTTCACTAGGATTGCTAATATAGCTGCCAGATTAGCCAATGCATCAGTTCTGTATTGCATGCCCGACGTACATGTTCAATGAAGAAATCTTTGAATAATATAGCCAGCCTAATTGCTGCTTCATGGTATGGGACAAGATCTTGGTGCCGAACTTCATATGTGCCTTTAACTTAGTTAACAATCAGTTTAGAATCTCCATATACTTCAAGCTATTCAATATCTAATTATTTAGCCAATTAGAGACCAATGAACAGGACGTTGTATTCAGCCATATTATTGGAACATGAATCATCTAAAGAATAAGCTCTTTGAATAGCCAACCCTTCTGGTAAGACGAGGACGATTCCAACTCTAGCGACAATAGCACCTTTTGGTCCGATTCTGGATGCACCATCAAAGAATAGACGCCAGGTAAGAATTTCTTCTGAAATCATGTTGGTTCCAAAGTTTCATCTGGAATCTCGTCGTAGAGTTTAGACGTTTCGGAAATTGGATGAGCTGCCAGAAAGTCAGCAAGAGCTTGACCTTTAATAGATTTTTGAGAAACATAAACCGTATCATATTGTGCTAATAATATAGCCCATGTTGCAAGCCTGGAATTGAGGGTACTGGGCTTCTTCATCACGACCCGGAGAGGGTTAACTCTAGAAATAACATGAATAGTTTGGCCAGTAATATAATGTCTCATCTTTTGAACAGCAAACATCGAAGCTAGACATTCTTTTTCCACTGGGGTATATCGATGTTCAGCTCCAATCATCGTACGACTAAGATAATAGATAGCATGTTCATGACCTCCATTATTCTTCTGAGCTAATAAGGTACCTAGTGAATGGTCCATTACTCGAACATACATCAAGAAGGGTATTCCTGAGAGTGAAGGTACTAGAACTGGAGGGTTCATCAAGTAACGCTTTATGTCTTCAAATGCTTGTTGACATTCTTCAGTCCAAATAAAAGACACACCTTTCTTCATGAGTTGAGTGAACGGTCTACAACGTCCAGAGAGATTTGAGATGAATCTCCTGATATACGCAAGCCGTTCCTGGAATCCTCGTAACTTTTTTAGGTTGCGTGGAGGACGCATCTCTTGAATGGCTTTGATTTTCTCAGTGTCAACGTGTATACCTTTAGAGGTAATAACGAATCCAAGAAATTTTCCACTAAAAACTCCCTGGAATGACTTGGTAGGATTCATCTTGAGTTGATGCTGGCGTATTAGATCGAATATAGTTCTCAAGTCTTGAATGTGGTCTTCCTTTAGACGACTTTTGATAGCAATATCGTCTACATAGCATTCGACTGTCTTTCGCAAACGATCACGGAAGATAGTACTCATGGCCCGCTGATAAGTTGAACCAATATTTTTGAGACCAAACGGCATGACAGTGTAGCAATAAACTCCAAGAGGAGTGCAAAAAGATGTATGTTTCTCATCTTCAGGATGCATCTTGATTTGATTATATCCTGAAAATCCATCCATAAAAGACACTCGTTCAAATCTATAAGTATTGTCGATCATGACATCATTGATTGGAAGAGAAAATTCGTCTTTGGGACAAGCTTCATTAAGGTCTTGAAGTTGATGCAGACTCGGACCTTCCATGTTTTCTTTAAAATTGGAACAACATTATCCACCCAGTCTGGATGTTGTTCTTCTCTGACGGAGCCACAGGTGATGAGTTTTTTGACTTCGGCTTCTATGGCGTCCATTATGTCAGGTCAAAATCGATGCTGTTGTTGCTTGAATGGCCTTGCATTCGGCAGAATGTTGAGTTTATGGGTAGCAATCTGAAGATCTAATCTCGACATGTCTTCACAGCTGCAAGTAAATACATTAATTTATTCCTTAATGAGTTGGATCAGTTCTTGTTTATCCACTTTAGGAAGGCTTTTGCTGACGAATATTGGTTTTGGGGAAGTTTTATCTCCAACATCGACTTGAACCAACTGATCTTCGATAGGAGGCTCACGTTGCTCGAAGTGAAGCTCCCATTGAGTATCCATCCTTTGTGTCCAAGGATCAGATTCAGAGGCTTCAGCAAAGTCTTCGTCGTCTTTCGAGAATTCGATAGTTACCATATTGGAAGATAGAGTCACTCGATGGACGTATCCTAAACTTGTGTCTGAATCCCATGAAATAAAATCAGAAGAGTTAGATCGTTCTTCTTCATCAGATTCGAAGGCTTCTGGAGTCAGAATTGGCGAAGTATAACCCAATCTCTGCTTCGGTTTAGTGTAATATTGTTGTGACTTTCCTTTTGTAGAAGGGATATGAATAGGAGTTCGCCTTTCTTTACCACCATTGAGACCAGCTTTAAAATTATAGTCCATCTTTTGAATGATATCTTTTGATTGTTGACTATAACGACGTAGTTGAAGTCTTCCGTTATCGTGATTTTCTTCTTCACTATCGGGCATGATCTTCTATTATGTTCCTTTACTAAAAAGTATTGGAAGTTCATCTTTTTTTCTGGAAGGAACTAAGAAGAAGGAGTCCTGCATTGGTTTGAGCAATACTTCGTCTTGGAGGGGTTGAACTGCTCCTATGGTAAGTGGTTCGAAGTTATCTAGCATTTCTAAATAACATCGAGTATAATAAAAAATATCAGTATACTATAAATGAGATGCTACTTTATTGATTTGTACATCATCATTTACAATAGGATTCTTAGCCTTAACAGAAGGCTTAGTAAGGTTGATAACCAGAGAAGGAGAGGAAGGATTTTTTACCTTAACATAACGCTTATGAAGGTTGATAACCAGAAGAGGACAAGGAGAAGGTTTGTTACGATGAAGGTCGATAATAAGAGGCTCAGAAGAGGTTAACTCTCCTTGTTCCCTTTCTATAGCAGGAAGCTATTGTTATGAGAGGAAAGATGGATAATCAACGCCTAAGAAGAAGAGGGACGAGTAGTACGTCCTTTAACAGGGATTCTGATAATATCTTTTGAAGTATCCTTCTGATCTTCCTCACTATCCATCGCTAATACAACCTTCATGAATTCTTCCTTGTACATCCGAGAATCAGTACAATATGCTTCAATACCCTTGAAAGGATTTAGGTCAGCTACTTCTGTTTGGACCTCTTCATTGATGTCTACATATTTGAAGCATTGGTGTAGAATGGATGGTACATTGTTATGCTCATGCAGAAAGGGTCTTCCCAGCAAGGCATTATAGTGGCCATGATTATCGATTACGTAAAAAGTAACCTTTGTACGAAGATTTCCTATTTGACCTTTCAGGCGGATCTTTCCCAAAGGTTCACTTCTTCCAGAATTAAATCCCAGGATTATCGTGATGGTTGTTGAAAGATTATGTACAGGAATCTTTAAGGCATCTAGTAAAGTCTTTGGCATGATGCTGAGCGCAGACCCAGGGTCGATCAAGATGCGATCAACCTTCATAGTATCGACATACCCTGTGAAGTAGAAGGGTCGGTCATGACGATTATCTTCCAGCAACATATCATCTTGTGTAAAGGTAATGTTAGGCATCAGCTCCATCACACTATGACAATGAAAGCAAGTTATAGGCTCCTCCTCTGGCCTCTTGAGGAGTGCTAGACAAGTATCAGCTTGCATAAAGGCTTCACTCAATGTCTCTCGAGTTTCTTTTGAGAGATGCAATAGTTCAAAAATTGATAACTTTGTCGGAGTATTAGCCAGTTGAGCTAGTATATCAAAGTTATATGGCTTCTTGGGTCCTAGAACTGGAGTCTTTTTTAATACTTTGTCAAAGCGAACAAGCTACTTTCCTTTGTCAGCTGTCGTTGGTTTGGGAGGAGTTGGTTCCACTGGAGGTGATAAAGCTAGTAGAATATTGACAGCAGGAGAAGATGATGCTGGAGGAGTCTCTGGAGCTAGAGCAAGGTTCTCCTGGCCTTCTGAGTAGTCTCTCAATTAAATTCTTCCAGACATGGTACCAGTTAAGGCCTCTTCCTCGAATACAGGTTCAAAGGTTACCATATTACAACTTTTTGCCTGGGCCTTGCTTCTGGAAGGTTTCTTTTGACAAGATGAAGAGTTCATCCTGTAACCCAAACCAACCCGGTATTGGTTATGTGAAAGGCATAGAGAAAGAGGTACTGGAGAACCTTTTTCATGATTCAAGCCGGGAGCCTTTTGTAGATCGTATCTCATCTTTGTCATTAGTTCACGAGACTATGGACTATACAGATAAAAAGCTAGTTGATATTTGGCTTTTGGCTTTGACATTATTGTCTCAGAAGGGGAGAAAGAAGAAGGATCTGCAGCAGAAGTGAAAGTGGTAGTTAAAGGTGGAGGACAATGTTCACCCAACGAAGTCATATAACATAACTTATATTTGGTTGCTTTCTTGGACTTTGTGGATGAAGAAGGTGCTTCAAAGTCAGCCATCAAATCAGGATGGATCCACATAACCTTTCCTTTATCAGTAGACAGAGGAACAAGACCATCAGTTCGGGCAGGTGGGAGATTGACAATCTCTAAAGTGGTTCTCGAGATGGAAATGACACCATCCTACACAAGTTGAGCAGGAAAATTGCCAAACTGTAGAGAGAAGACATTAGCTATTACAGTATTTTTGTCTTGTTGGGGAGGAATTGTGCCAGAATTAACCATCTTCTGGATCTTTTCTTTAAGCACATAGCATGCTCGAGTCGGATGTCCGATAAATCTGTGGTAAACACAATATTTGGGGTGGTCAGTTTTACCTACTTCATCAGGCCGTTTTGCCTCTAGCAGTTGAAGTTTATTGCTCTTGATCAGACAGTCAAAGATACTCATGACATCATCTTCATCAAAAGAATATTCTTCTTTCGGACGTGGTGCCTTCTGTGGTGGTGCCGTTGGAGTAGGTGTTGATTGACCTATGTTCACGGCTAGAGTTTCTTTGCCTTTGACATTGATAGCCAAAGTCTCTTTACTCTTGCGGTTGTTCTGACGGCCACTATTATTAGGTGTAGCATGTTCTTCTTTGTCAAGATTAGGCATCTGAATACCTAATTGTTTGAACTTACCAGCACTTTCTTTTGCTACTTTAGCATTCACTATGAATGAAGGCCAATCTTGGAACTGTGTCGACCCGGTCCACATGCTGATTATAGGCAACAGGTTTGATTTGTAAGTGTCTATGCATGGTCAAAGCATCTGGAGTTCCAAGAGGCATTTTGAGTACCTCACAGCAGAATCGTTTAATGAACCTTTTAGTTGTTTTATTGTGTCGCCGTTTAATTTTAATAAAAGCAGACATAGTCATGTCATTTGTCCCCTCATAAAATTGTTCCAGGAATATTTGTTTGAATCCAGAAAAACAGGTTATACAACCATCTGGTAAACTACGGTACCAGTCATAAGCTGTACCTGCTAAATATCCGACAAACACTCTAGTGAGTAGAGCGTCATTTGGCTGGTGTTGATCAGTCATTACCTTAAAGTGATTGAGGTATTAACTTGGTGATAACTTGGCGATGTGCTGCCATCAAATAACATAATAGTAGGGGGTTTATATACTTGGAGGGAAATTGGACTTCTTTCTATTCTATGGGATAAGGTTGCTTAATCCCAAGCTTCTGCAAGCCGTCTTTCTGTTTGAAAGCTTCAAATTGAGTACGTAAAAGTTTTACGGCCTTATTGGTATCTCCCGATGATTGTGGAGCAGTGGATTGATTTGATATGTTAGGAGGGGGTACTACATGATAAGTACCACCTCCAGCACCAGATTGGCTTGGAATAGACTGTGCAGGTATAGAAGCGATGTGAGGAGACTGTACCCCCAGCTCAATATTGATGGGAGCTGGTGTTGTTACAGGTTCTTGAGTTGGAACCAGATTCACAACCAGTAGAACCGTATGTTGTGCCATAATCACAGAATGCATACGTGTCATCATCTCAGCCATGTTCTTCAAACTAGCCTCCAAAGCAGCAATTTTCTACTCTTGATTGTTAGAACTGGAAGCATCTTGATCTTCTGTGGTGGCATAAGCAGTCACTTCTCTAACCATTAAAGATGAGCTAGTAGAAAAGATGGTCCTTTTGGAACTTCCACTATCAGCATCAAAGTCATATAAGGAATCACCCCCAGAATAAGTGATGGGGATGTCCTGTTAACTGATAGAATCTTGGTTGGACGGAAGATTCCTTTGACCGATTGTTTCTTGGTCGGAAGGAAGATTCCTTTGACCGATTGTGTCTCGGCTTCTTGATCTAGTATATTGGTATAATCCTTCACCGGATTCATGAATCCAATCTAAGTATTATTGACTGGGATGCCATATTGACAGAAGCGTAGAGTGGTTTATCCTCGTCCACTAGGATAGGTTCAGGAGTCTGAAGATAGTTCAAACGGTCGAAGACATACCGCTTGGCTGACTGACAACAGCATTTGATGACAACTTCATGGTGGTGATTGCAATAATGTTCTTACTGTTGGACTACCGCTGGACGGGATGGCTTTACAACCTTCCGCTTTTGTATCAGGAGTTCACGAAAATCACTAACAGGACGAGAAGAAGTTGCAGGAATGTTGTCCTTGACGATATTTGAAACATGGTTCCTGTTCTTAAGGTGTCCCGTACCTTGAGTGCACAATGACGTGCTAAGCTGATTAGCATAAGTGTCAAGATTTTTTACCTCAGAATTCTTCCGCTGGCTCAAGTTAGCAACTGGTGCAGATTACGCTCGATACATCTTGTATTTTTCCGAGGTTGACCCTAATTGTCACATGTTGACATAGGTGTGCAAGTTTGATAGGGGTGCTACTTGTGCATCTATTTGAGATACTAGTAGTTTGCCTTGTCGGGATCTTGAGATACGTAGGGTCGGTAAATCCTGTCCTAACCTCTTTGGAGTAGACATAATACCCTTTTGCGTGGAAAGTTTATTCTGAATAGAACCCCTCTTCCTGACAGAGATTTGGTTGTCTCTGTTAAGGAGAGTAGTATTTCTGTCTGAATCAACTTTTGTGCTAAAAGGCGCAAATGTGCAACTAGTAGTATTTTCCACCCAGTCAGCGACTCGAGCAGAATGAGGAAAAGCCAAAGAGCGTTTTCCTTGATTTAGTAATTTCTCAGTAAGTTTTTGACTTAATAACGAAGAGGGAACCACTAAAGAGTGTTTCCCTTTACGTTGCGCCAATACAGAAATATACGCACGTTGCGCCAGAGTAGGAGCAGGCACAAGTTGTGCCAGGGAAGAAAATGCCAAAGGGTTCTTTCCTTTGTTTTGTCCAGGAGAGGTACTGGACATATTTTTCTCCGAGTTCAGAACTGGAGGAGCAGAGGGTGTAGCCAAAAGGATCTTTCTCTTATACTAAACCAAAAAAGTTATTTAGGAACATTTTTTATATGTTCCTTATATTTTTAGGAACATATTATAACCGTTCCTAAAAGTGGCATTGCAATTTTTGGAACAGTTATAAAGCGTTCCTAAATTTAGTTTGGAACAGTTATCAAACGTTCCTAAAATTAGATTTTGAAACAGTTATCAAACTTTCCAAAATTATTTTTGGAAAGTTATTGAAATGATTCTAAATGTCATTTTGAAACACTTTACACTCGTTCCTAATGTAATTTGCAACATTTTTGCAATCTTTTTGTTGCTAGTTTTGAAACACTTTATTAAAGTTCAATTTTTTTTTTCTAATTTAAATGTCACATTCCAATTTTTACTTTGAAACACAAATCAAATAATTTATAAATTGACCATTAGAAGTATAATAAGTAGTGCAATATTTGTTTACTCATTCCCTAAATCAATATCTAAGAGCTCCATTAAATTAACCAACCCTATCAGCTTTATATAAAACAACTAACAACATATCAGAAAGTTAATCTTTATAAAATATCATCAACAATATATAATGTAAAATATACAAATAATATACAACTTCATCTAAGAAGAATCCATGCACTATTAACAAAAGTAATATCTAATGTTGTTGCTACTACAAATTTTTGTATGAAAAAACACTCTTAAATTGTGACTCCAAGAGAAGAAAACTTTTATCGTGATATCAATCCCCAGATACAGATGTTGTCGTTGTTCTATACTCCTCTGTTGCACAAGCCACAAAAAATGCACATTTCCTCCTGGTTCACTTGGCATATATCTAGTGATCTCCTCCTATTGCAATTCAAGCTAACAATAAAGTTTCCTCTCTTGTATAACATCTTCAGCCTAGTTAGTATGTTTTCTTATGAATTTGACTTTACAAGTGTAGGTCGCATGCTCGGACTAGCTTTGACAAAACAAACCTGCAGTAAGACCGAATATATTGTTTAGTCTAGAGCAAGCACTTCTTTATTAGGCAATATTCATGTTGACTGGAAGTCGATTGTGAACAATAACCAAACTAACACAATGAAAGCATGCACTAGAAATTCTAAAATAGGTATGGTACCCTTCAGATTGATTGACGATAGGTTCCTGCAGAAGACAGTCAGTCTATGGAACAACAATATTAATTATACTGCACAAAAATTCTATTTTGGTTCAGATAAACAACACCTTGACAGAGAATTTGCAACGTTAAGTAAGAAAATTATGGATTGGGGGTGACCATGCCAGGTGGTGATGCCTATGAAATGGTGATGATATAAATGCGTTGATATTTGACAAAGAAAATTCGTATTGTATGTTCTATAACATAATCATAATGTAACAGCTACATTTAGTTAATCTTCCTTAACAAAACAAAAATATAAAAGATTCTACATTCTAAATATGTCCAGAAGGGGGGAATACATAATACATCAAAAAATTTCCTATATATCAGTAATATGCATCCAAAAAAGTATTCTATATTAATCAGCAATGGGTAGAAGGAACCTTCTTGTCTACTACTATCAAATTGGTGTATGTAGATCCATTGTTAAGAATGGCACCCCATAGTGGAGCATAGATTTTTATCAAATCTGCTACCTGCAAAATATGTAGAATATTAATTATATAATAACATAATCATAATAGTCTAAACAAATGATGATAAATATCGAGCATATAAATCAATTTACATGTATCTAAAATGAATCAGATACCCTTGTTCATGATGTTGCTGAAATCGGCTTCGATTCTGATGGTGGCTACCTATACAATTAAGATTGGCTAGTATCAATTTCCCTATGGAAGGCTTCCCAAAGTTGTTGCCCATTGCCCACCTTCCTCAGCTCTATCAAACGTCGCTCCACTGCACCCCCATAAAAGAAAACATAAAAACTGGAAGAAAAATTTCGTAAATTGCTACCTCATCTGAAAACTTTATGAACATGTAAGTTTCCATCAAAGGACTTTCAGAAAATCAGAATCCAGATATCAGGGTGATATAGCTTAAAAAGGGATATTTAAGCACAAAATTTAAGGGTTTACTGAATGATCGAGACTCCAGTACCACAGTTAAATATACATGAGATGGCATATTAGACTATAAGTAAACCATATCTACTAATTGTGCACCAACCGATCCACGCAACTCCACAAGTGCAGTTGGGTTAGATCATCTCTCATGATTTAACACTATAGAAAGGCGACTTAGTTTACGAGAAACATAATTACTAACTGTACACGTACTAAGAAATAACATCGATGTACACAAATACATTCTACCCATATATTACAAATATATTTTTAGAAACATAAATAATCCACATTACGATAACAAAACTAGTAAATTCATTTTGGGCTAAGTTTGGGTGGGTTGAAATTTTTGATGCACAAGTGGCTGCCTGTCGGACTCAAGTGACTGTCGTTTGTGCACCCAGCATAATTAGAGAAATGGATATGCACTACAGGCTTAGCTGAAAACTGTCCCGCACGGAATCTTCCCCCTTATGATAAAGCTTATTAATTTTGGGTGAAAAGACGTAAAAAATATTACCATCAATAGCATCATGAGAAGTTGGTGACTGGCCGATGTAACTGATCCAAAATTTTAATCGTTCGTCTGCAATATCCTCATCGACACCATGATTGTTGGCTCAGCGCCAAAAATATGTAAGCCATGCCTGTAGAAAATTATATGCATCGATATCATTACTACAAAGAGTTAGAAGCAGAAAATGAATGTAAGTGGATCTTTTGATACTTAATCTTGAGCCACATGGAGAAAAATTCCATGGATATGCATAAAAAAGAACGTACTTGTCAATCTGTAACTCGTTTTCTAATCTAGGGAAAAACTTATTGACGGTGCCCTTGTTGCATGAGCCTTAACTACATGACAAAAAGGTATATTTTGTTGCACAAACACGAGAAAATGGTCTCCGTATTTGTATCATGCACATACGTAGATGCTAGTATTTTGGCAACATAGTTGACTACAGATTATAGCTATCTAAAAAATGTTTGTATCTCGTCTGTATCTTATCATTATTTGTATCGTATTTGTGCAACTTATAGGTACAAATACCTATCTACCAACTGGCATTCTTTGTTTTATGGCAAGTCCTACTCGTGCTCATACCTACTTTGGCTTGAAATTTGGCAGCATGCTCAATGGGTTGGAACAGAATAACATACAGTCACAAAACTGTCAACTCTATGTTGAAGGTTTCTCATGCTCTAATGTGACCAAATCCACTTGGAGAAGGTTTGGTAATGATCATCAATCCAATTTACAAAACTCTTCATCGATGATGGTTTTTCTTTCCATGATTCACTAATTTTTTGATGAACGTGCTTTTTTTTTCTTGACACCTTTATTCTAGGTAGCACGGACACTTCAAACATCTGCATAATATTTGTGTACCATTGTGTCGGACATGTATTAGACATGACTCCAAGAATCATTGGGACATGCCAAAATCATTATAGTGTCATCGTGTTCAAATTTTCTAGTATTGTCCATTGTGTATGTGCAAGCTAGCTTTTATCTTCAAAAATCGAAAAGAGGTGAAGAGTTCTACTTCTTGTTTATCTAAGATGGGGTCCAACTTTCTACCAAATCTACAACAAGCTTAATTGTAAAATGTTTTTTTATTATAATGTCGGAAAAATCTTACTCTCTGATGATCTGAATGTTATTACACTTTATGACATGAGCTACAAGCTCAAGTTCAATAATGTTCCTACTTCCTAATTGATACTTTCTCTTGTAAAAAGACAACATTCATAGAAAGATATTTGAACAAAGAATGCCGGGTAATGAGGTAAGCATATAACTTCTCAAAAGATAAAGGAATATAGTGATAGCTATAACTAAGGCACCGGTTAGATGTGACACTTTAAAGACATGAGGCACATAAATGAATCCTACTTAAAAGAAAACTACCCACTAGCTTGAAAGAAGCTTCTTCTGAATCATCTTTATTTGTTCTATAAGAAAAAGATTCAGTAAAGTAAAAATCATACAAACATATCCATCCACAAAATGAGTATGAAACGAATGTGAAAAATACATAGAATATCCAAAAATGAAGCGAAAAAACTAATAATGTAATTTAGACCTCTAGAAACACTCATGGAAGATTCTACTGATGTATAGTAAATGTCAAAAAGAAAATTCAACAATTAAAGGGGAAAAAAGTTGATGAAGGTAAAAATAAAAAAAGAAATACTTTGATGCAAGAAACAATGATCAAAAGAAATTATCTACAACATATAGAAAGTGCCCAGCACCAAATGCTTCCACGAACTTTGGATTCGGATCACCAAGAGATTTTTTATCTATGTGCACATAAGAATTAAAAAAGAACAAGTTAGTTGATATTATAGTAAGAAGATAAGAAAAACTTTTGACCATTTCAATAACTAAATAGCTTCTGATGCGACATTCTATATGATTGACAGTTTCAAGAAGCTGGACAACTACGAAAGGAAGACAGTTTCACAGTTCCAGTTGCCTGGTGCATCTTCCTAAATGTTAGGTAGCCTAAAGACAACATAGCATGTAGAAGACGATAGTCATGGACACCCCTAAGAATGAGGCCTTCTTCATCACCTCGTTCACTGAAGGGTCTGACTTCAGAGTGTCCCACAACATATTGCTATTAAGTCCTCTGTACATGTTAAATTTATATGTACAGAGGAATGTTAAATTTATATCATAATTTTTCTTATGAGAAAAATATCTCTAATTAAAACTTTTGCAACAATGTCTGTCAGAAATCAAAGTTGCGGCAATTGAATTGAGATATACATGTATCATTTTCTAGTAATGCTTCATTTAGTTTGTATATCATTACTTCTCCCTGTATCTAGCATGGTTCTTAGAAATTATATTTCTTTGAATTGAAGGGTTGAGAATGCAATTTTTGCTCTTAACTGTAGTGGTGAAATATTGGAGGATCTTTGCCATATATAATGCTCTTGCAGTTTCACATCTCAAAGGATAGATAAACACTTGGATACGTCAACAGACTCACAAGTACCGGCTAAAAGGCCAGTTCAGGTGGATAGCAACACAGACTATGAAGGATACCTCGTGTATTTTGGCATGTTCGAGTTGTGTCTTATACATGTTCAACACGACTATTTTGTATGAGTTTTACAAGTGGTGACATGAAATAATCAAGTCAAGAAAGATGTTTCAATCTTTGTATCAGTTGTTGCTATGGATTGAATGTACTGAAGTTGTCAACGTTGAAGTTGGGGTACTGCTCCTAAATTATTTTTTGAAATACTTCTAAAAGTTCATCATCACCCAAATCAAGTATCCCAAAATCAAGTTTAACTTAATGTCATCACAAACCACTTAAATTTATGCATATAACTAGTGGATAACCCGTGCCATAATGGCACGGATACGAATCCAGCCTTCTCGACATAGGTGTACAGGTATCGGGCCAGCGCCAGAGAGTTCCGTACGGAGACACGGCCTCCGAACCTGGCCTTCTCGATATAGGCGTGCATGCATCGGGCCAGCGTCAGGGACCCGAGCCCGGCGGAGGCAGACACGACAAAGACCACGGTGGCGGCGTTCAGGGTGGCGTGGGGCCTCATGGAGGCGAAGACACGCAGGGCCGTCGTGGGGCGTCCAAGGGGGCGAGGCCCGAGAAGGCGGCAGTCCAGGAGACGACGTCCCTGTGCAGCATTTCGTCGAACACTCGCAGGACGTGGTCAGCGGAGCCGCGTCGAGAGTAGGAGGTGAGTAGGACGGTCTACACAAAGGGGTCGGGCCGAAATTCGAGGAGGAGGGCGTGTGCGTGGAGCGACCAGGTGGCGGCGGCGGCGGTGGTGGTGTTGAGCAAGGAAGAGAAGGTGTGGGAGTCGAGAGGGACGCGGCGGTAGAGTAGATGAAAAGTTGGTTGGCAGAGATGGCGATGGCGGTATTGAAGTAGAAGGGATTGGGATTGGTCATGGCGGAGAAGAGGGAGGCGACGAAGGCAGGGTCTGCATCGGCAGCGCGGTAGAGGAGGCGGCTTGCGACGAAGGGGTTGCGGAAGAGGCCGACGACGACGGCGTGGACGAGGATGGAGCGGAGGCGACGGAGGGAGGGGCGGTGCAAGAGGAGCTGGAGGCGGGGGTGCTGTTGGAATAACCGGTTGCTCCGCACCCAACATGGGACCTCCTCCTCTCTTATAGAGAGAGGGGCACTTTAGTCCTTTCATCATCGTTGAACCAAAGCACATGGGTCGGACCAAAAACCCACTGTGCTTTATATTATAGATATAAACCCTAAATAAGTTCAAAATATAAAATAAATACCGAGATGGTTGAGATTGAGGTACCTTAATTTTGATAGCTCGAGTCAAAGCCTCAACCACTTCAAGCAGACCCTAACCTATATAGACCACCCTAATCAGTATGTAAGAGGTCGATTTCAGATTATGGAGGATGAGGGATGGCAAAGAGGGAGGGAGAGAGGGGGGGGTATGGGCAGACTAAACTAGGTTAAAATCCATCAACAGAGAGGTGGTGTACTGGCTTAGAAGAGATCCATGGCAGGGAGAGGGAATGAAAGCGGTGTCGTGGGTGGAATAAAATGACGCCTGTAGGAAGAGACGAAGAGCACATCGCAGGCCACCAAGGGCAGAGCGAGAGAGAGAGCAAGGGGTACAGATGAGATGAAAGAGAAAATCTGATTCTTATGGAACACTTAAGTTTAGTCACATGACTAGCACATGTGATCAAACACAAATTGAAACCTTGTCTAACTGTTCCAAAATATAAAATAATTACTTAAATTTAGCAAAAAATAATTTTAGGAACATTTTACCAATTTGTAATAGTTAAAAATTGTTTTAGCTGCTAAGAACACTTATATTGCGTTCCAAAGCCAAAAGTGCAAAATGTTTCAAAATTACTTTTTTGGTGTAGTGTTAGGTTGCGCCAAGGCAAAAATGTGCGCAGGTTGTGCCAGGGATGAAAAGGCCAAAGGGAACTTTTTTTGTTTTGGACAACATTGTGTCGAGACGAAGTCTCCTTTGATTTCAGAATCGGAAAAGTGGAGGGGTTAGCCAAAAGATTTTTTCCCTTAGGTTACGCCAGAGCAGTGATGTGCACAAGTTGTACAGAGGCAGCAGGTTGTGCCGTGGAGGACTTAGGAGTCCAGACATAGCGCGTCTTGCTCTTAGCAGTGGCAGTTCTGCGTCTTGCCGATCGACACGGTATCATATTGAGTTGTCACTTTCTCGTCGGAGGAGAAAGTCGTCCCCAGCAGAGTCGCCATTTTGTTTGCAAAAAAAAAGTTTTAATTTCTACAAACTGAGAAAGAGTACAAAAAAGTACAATTGAATTCTGGAAAAGTACAACTATAGGAATATGATCAGAAGACGATCACTTTATCCCTTGGACGATGTGATATCGAAGACACGAGCCCCTAGAGGATGCAACAACACTTTAGCAGGAGATTATGATCATTTATGATGCCTTGAGACTGATTTGTAACTCTATTTATAGAGTTCTGGAAATAACTGTTTAGCAGTTATTCTGGGTTACACGAGCTTTAGGTTGCGCGCCTGTTCACTTGTGCGAACGGTTACACCAACTGTTGTGGACGCATGGCATCGTTTGACTGAGATGCGCATGGTCGTGGACAGTGTAGTGGGTACGTGCCACGTCATCCTGTTCTGGATACTGTTTGATCACCTTGCGCGAGCTTCATCAGGTTGTACGGGGGCACAACATAGCAACTTGCGCGAGTGGTTGCACCAACAGCTGTGGACACACGACATCTTTTGAATGAGATGTGCATAGTCGTGAGCAGTACAAAAGACACGTTCTACGAAGTTAGTAGCTTGCGTGCCACATCACCCTGCTCTGGATATTGTTATATCACCTTACACGAGCTTTATTAGGTTGCACAAGGGCACAATATGGCAATTTGAGTGAACTGCTTAGCTGTCTGACCCAATCTTCTCGAGCTCCATATTGCACGGGATTCGAATAGATTTTCTTCGATATTTGTGCTGTCAGTTGTCAGGAAATTATGGCAGCCATTACAGCTTCTCGAGGAAGCATGCCACGTGGCACTCGCACAACTTGAGGTTGGCGTAACCTTAAATGGCCCAACCCGATATGGCACAACTTGATGTAGGCGCAACCTAATATGGCACAACCTAATATGGCGCAACCTATTGATATGATGCAACTTGATGAGATGACTTCTGGGTGAGTAGCATAGCTTAATTTTTAGCCTATACAGACATAGGTAGTCATTTCTCTGGCTATTGATGATGAACTGGTGGAAAAGATAGTCTGCTCAGAGCTTTCACTATTGGCATCGAATTCATGCAGGGAACTACCCCTAGGATGAAGAGTGGAAAGATTCCTTTGATCGAAAAAATCATGGTCAAAATCAGGAAGATTTCTTTGACCGATTATATCTTGGTTGAAAGGAAGATTCCTTTAACTGATTGTTTCCTGGTTGGAAGGAAAATTCCTTTGACTAAGGACATCTCCAAGATTAGGAAAGGGAAGATTCCTTTGACCAAGTAGGTTTTGGCTTCTTGATCTTGTATTTTGGTAGACCCCTTCGCCGGAGTCACGGATACGATCCAGGTATTGCTGACTGGGATTACAGGATGTATTACGTCTCGAATATTTTCCACCTCTAATACTTTGGGACGTTATATTGACCGAAGCATATAGCAATTCATCTTCATCCACCATAATGAGTTCAGGAGTCCGAGTACAGTTCAAACGATCAAAGACAGACCATTTCGTTGATTGACAGCAATATTTGATCACTACTTCATGATGATGATTACAGTGATGTTCCTGATGTGGATTTACAAGTGGATGAGATGGTCCTGCGATCTTCCGCTTTTGTACAAGAAATTCACAGAGATCGGTTGCAGTGCGGGATAGGAAGAAGTTGGAGGTATATATCCCTTGATGATGTTAGATACATGATTCTGGTTCTTGAGATGCTTTGTTCCCTGTGTGTATAGAGAAGTACTGAGTTCATTGGCATAGGTGAGAGGGTTCTTGATTTGAGAAACTCTCCATGTGCGCAACTTAGTAGATGGTGCAGATTGTTCTTGATGCAAGCTTGATGATGTTCTGCGCTGGTTAAGGTATGTGCGGATGTCAGAGTCATGCACCATCTGGCTGTATGTCTGAGACAACCTCACTTTACCCTGTTTAGTTCTTAAAATGCTGGGTAGAAAGATCCTGGCTCTGGCGTGATTGGCGCTGGCCATAAGGAGTGGGTAGAATGTTATGTTGTTCTGCGCACACTATTCCAGCACATTTGGCGCGGCGTAGATGGGCACCAGGAGATGGACTTCGAGCATAGTCTAGTTTTTTGGCATTGATTTGATTGTCTCTGCCAAGAGAAATAGACTTTCTACTCAGAAGCGTTCTCACATTGATTGGCACAGGGGAACAATCAGATGCATTTTCTACCAAGTCCAGGACTGGAGAAGGATAAGAAAAGGTCATAGGGCGCTTTCCTTCACTCTGTACAGGAATAGTGATATGTAACTTCTCCACTAAGTTTAGAACTAGAGAGGAAGACGGAGTAGCTATATGTCATTGTCCCTTGATTGGCGCCAGGGCCATGACTGGCGCGCCCTCTACTAATTTTAGAATTTGTGAGGAGGAAGAAGTGGCCATGTGGCGTTGTCCCTTGATTGGCGTCGGGGTAGTGGTTGGAGAACTCTCTACCAATTTTTGAATTGGCGAGGAAGAGGAAGTAGCCATGCGACGCTGTCCCTTAATTGGCGTCAGGGTACTGGTTGGAGCACTCTCTACCAATTTCAGAATTGGTGAGGAAGAGGAAGTGGCTGCAGAGCTTTTTTAGAAGCTTGGCGCAGAAGTCGTGATTGGTGCACTGGAGGACTTTGGAGTCCAAACAGCGTGTGCCCTGTTCTTCGCAGCAACAGTGGTGGCGCACTTGGCACCCCCTGTGCCAATCATGGCTTTGTAGGTAGTTTGGTCGACTTTTGCGACCAAAATCTTCTACATCGTGCAGACCGACGCAACATCGCATTGAGTTGTCACTTTCTCGTCGAAGGAGAAAGTCGTGTCCAGCAGAGTCGCCATTTTGTTTGCAAAAAGCATAAGTATTTTAACAAACTGAGAAGAGTGTGTACAAGAGTACAGGTTGATTTTTGGGGAAGTACAACTGCAGGAACCTGATCAGAAGATGATCACTTTATCCCTTGGACGATGTGATGTCGAAGAAGAAAGCCTTTGGAGAGTGCTGCAGCAAGTGCTCTGGAGATTATGATCATTAGTGATGCTTGTGAAGTGATTTGAAACTCTATTTATAGAGTTTAGAGATAACTGTTAAGTAGTTATCCTGATTGGTGCACACTACAATTGGTGCACCATTCACCCAATCGCGTGGACGGTTGGTTTAATTACTTGGACGCGTGATATTCTGTGATGGAGATATGCTTAGTCGTGGGCAGTATCATGTACACGTTGTTCGATATTAGTGGCATGCACATTGTCACGCCCTGATCCGAGAAATCCTTCGTCCTCGCTAGATTTTACCCGAATCATCCTCCTCGCTGGGGCGTGATGCTGCACGAGCCTGGAGTTGCGCTCGTGCAAGGCAAGATAATGGTTCACATAGTTATTATCTCAAATTCGTAATATAAGAAGCGGAAGGAAACAAGGAATACAATAAGAATCTCTTTTATTTATAATGAACTGAAGGTTACAAAGGCACTGAATAGCCCAACTTAACATGCCAATTGGCAACAACGCTCATGATCTCTCTAGCGCACAAGGAAATACATTGTTCCATACATTATGTCTTTTTATAGCCACCAAGTAGTCTTCGGCCGAACATCTCCATGTCGCAAGTCCGAACGCCTATGCGGTAGCTCCTCTTGAACGCCAAGGACTCTATGCCTCGGCACGTCCAAGCCAAGCTCCGCCCCGAGCTGATCATAATCCTGAACCTGTGCATAAACTAGTAGGGGATTAGTGCTTTCGTCCTTGCTTCGCACTAATCAAGACCCGCTCGCACCCAAACCAAACACTAAATATCTTTAGTGAACATGCATTATTATTTGGTGATCTTTCTACTTAGCCTTAGGATCAGTTTCATGGCAATCTTCATATATAGCAACTTATCATAAATGTGTCCTATACCGTGTTCCTGCAGCAGATACAGTTAGCCATATTATGAACATAACATAGTGTTTCGTGCTCATCTCTATTCCTCTTTGCCTAGCCTGCCATGGTTAGAACTTACATAAGCAATCATACGATTCGCGCAACCAACCAATCATAACCGTAAACATATGGATAAGGGTGGCAGGCCCTGCGCCTGCACCCAGCTCTCATCTCAGCCCACCGGCCCTATCTATATGAAGGTCACGGTGTTTCGCACCGTAATGGACTTGGCATCTCTTATGTGTAAGCCTACAATCACTTCGATACGGGTTGCTAGCCCAGTATCCGAAGGATCCCAAACTTACGGATATCATAGCTTATCACAGCACTGGACGGTCGTAATCCGTCCGAATGATGTGCACCATAAATACCACACATAATTCCCTCCTAGGTCGAACGGTCCCGGTGCCCGAACGTAACCGTCTGAGGGAAGCCGTACCCGTGCATGGGCTATCCGAGTCCATTGACCATGCAATACGTACCATAGCATAGAAATCATATCGTTCCAACCAATCCTCCGTTCCATAAACATAGTCTCTCACCATAAACATATTCGCATCTCATAAACATAATCCTCCATCCGTATGGGGAGCTCCGTTGGCGTTATGCCCCAACACATCCATATTGATGCACGACGCCCAACGGCTTAGTCATCTCATACTCATATTCAACGCAACCATTCATAAGTCATTCTCAAAGCCTAGTTCCGTAGTTACTTAGTTATTCCTTAGCTTCCGTGCACGAGGGCACGCTCAGTGCCGTAATCCATGTTCTACGCCTAGTGTTCAATATTCTTAGAGCCGTGCACATGATGCACATCTCAATATCGTCTTTCAATGTTCTACCAGCATTGCCCTACCGAGACCCGTACACTTGATGCACGTCGCTTCAATTGTTCAATGTTTAATGTTCTACCTTAGTGTTCAACGCATACTTGGACCTTTCGTCGCCCGAGCTATGCTCACTAACTCGATAACATCTTACGCATACAATGATATATATTTTATTAGACATGAAGGAATAGGGAGAGAGAGTCAAGAACCCGCCCACCTTAAGTCGATACGTCTTGTCGTTTCGCTGAGTTGAAGCGGCTCGCTTCCATAACTTTGTCGTATAGCTAACTCTCGGATTAGCCATTCCTTTGAACTACTCTGTTGATTCGGCCTATCGTGCCCATGCCAGAATCTGTTGCAAGGCCACGATTTGGTTTTACGGACACTTTACTGCATAAGACAAAATGCCGACCTCTTATCGTCCAGCGTAAAAGCATCGCCTGCACACCAGATCAACTAACATCCGCACTTGCTCAAATGGAACTTATCATTTGCATCGATTCGACTCATAGATTCCAATCGACTCAAAGCTTACCTTTGGCCAACGTAACTCTCGCATCGATTTGTATTGATACCTCATCGGGTCAACGCAACTCTTCGAGTCAACGACTCATCATAATGTACCATGCGGATCGGGGCAATACATAACATACCACTCAAAACAAGGTTCGTCCTCGAACCGAAACCAACACTTAAATCCAAGTATCTCGCTAGATCACTTCACGATCTCGTGCTACTATCGTTGGAATCATACAACTTAGTTTGGATCATATACATATTTTAGGCATCCCACCTATATATGCATTTCAGCCAAGCTCAGTTGTAGGATATCGGGACAACTAACAGGCTCAACTTAAATCCTCAAGTACCAATCAGTCCGTACTCGACCTAGTCAAATCTCAGCACCTATTCTTAGATTACTTCTCGTATGTCTATTCCATAGCCTATGATCATCCTCCAAACATTTCTGTACTTAACTTGATTCAAACCGTAACTTCGATCTCATAAGTTTCTCGACGGCCACCTAACGCATGCATTGCATTAAGCCGTTGCGCATCTGATCGCAACAATACTCCGCAATGCCTACTCGCCCAATCATTTCCTATCTCTCACATAACTCAAGTCTTTCATCCAATCATTCATAACACTTGGCCTTAACGACATGGACTAAGTCCAACATATCCAACTTTCCTTGCCTACAATCCGTTTTATAGATAGCGCACAACTATTCCAACATGATCCACATTCTTGAACTACCTACGCATCGCGTCTGGGGCTACCCCCGCTAGGTAACTTATACCGATATCATATTTAATCTCTTCCGACATAAGAGGTCAACTTGAGTCTACGATGCTCAAAGACAATAATCTTTCCTGACCCAAGGTCTCTTACGACACGCCTATCTCTGATTCACGACCAAGTACGACTCCTTACTCAATTCTTAAATCAATTCCAACCCGTTCGTTTCGTAATATCGATGGTGCGCTCAACACACATAGCCTAACCGTTACTCAAACCGATCTACGATACAACTCTTAGGGTCATTCTACTATCCGTCGCTCTCGCGTATTACAGAATCCTTGCAATCGCCTTACCGCATCACAATACTAGGCCCGTTCCTCAATATATACTCAAACATCGACTAGCCCAGTCTATCCACGTATCCATTCGATCGATCATAAACTTTCTAACCATATCGATCTAGTCGAAGGCTACTCGCTAACTTTCGAAACACGATACTCACTCGCTTAGACTTCTTCTCAACATGTACTACATCATTCCTCATCCTCGATAAAAGTTTCTTATGCGACTTCTTTAGGGTCATCCTATGGGACTTCAACATTCACTTGATTTGGCGGTCAAGTCTTCTAGGGTCATCTGCCCCGAAACTACGCTCGATAATTGAAGATCATCAACGAGGGATAGTTACAACGAACCATGCTATATTCTATCGCAGAGCCAAATCAATTCTCGACAATTCCTAAGGGACTTTACCCAATCCGACATACCAATCCATAATTTATCTATCCCCGCGTAACTGATGCGCCGTTGCTACTCGAATGACTCATGCGCTTGCGCGCCGTTACTACTCGAATCACTCATGCATTACCGTCGAATATCTTTGCTAGTCGTATGACATCTATTCGCCTCAAGTCCGAGTTTACTTATCCGTGATCATAGTTCGACACATCCCATACTCATCAAAACCATCCTCGAACAATTTTTGCATCAAACCACAAGTCAAATCCGATTTGCCATGCCTTGTAAGTTTGATCATCCCCGCTGTATGAATCACCATACCAGCGCTCACGCGGAATGATCGCCCCAATTTGACATGACGCATATGCGATGCTAGTGTTGCGTTCGCACAAGACAAGAATGTCAACGTAGTGGTTCTCCACGAAGCAATCAAGACACTTTCATTTTCATCCCAAATAATATCCATCCACTCTCAATTCTCCGAAGCACTCCTACCGTTATCATCCAAATTTCCATCAACTTAATTTGCATCTTATTCATCCAACAACAATGCTTAACATAATTTTCGTTCATTCGATCAGAGTATTCCCAAATTATTGCATATCGTCTTTGATACGCCTCAATACCATCATCGATATGCATAACTTGAACATCTTCGTCTCTCATAAGCTCCAATTCGTTGCAATCACTGTTATTTTTCGAACTCGAATACGAATCAATTCTCACTTAACAAAATCCATTATGTTGTAACTAACTACCATCATCGAGACATAATTCCCAATTCACATATCCATTCTCATATCCCTAACTCGCACTTCCAAATCGTGCTACCGATTCATCGCACTAACCCAATTTTGTTCGTACGATTTCTTCGTACCTACTCAACACGTTCCGAACAAGCTTCCGTACTGACTCAATGTAAATTCAACCGGGTTGACCATTTCCTCAACGTAACACTCCTTCGCTATGCTCAGCCTATCGTTCGACTTACACTTAACTAATCCTCGTCCGACGTATCATCCTATGCATATGACTTGCGCATAATCGTTCAACTCAATTCCCCGACGCATACTTGCATCGACTTCTATCAAGTCATTCCCACTCGAGTCTCGATACTGCTCCGTCCGTTGCGGACAAACACATCGTAACAATACAATCGTCTCGACGAAACCTATTGCAAGTCACCAAACGGCTTAACATAGCTATCGCTAAGCTGTATTCCATATACCACTCAGGAATCGAGCCTATCATTATCGATACAACACTTTACTACACTTATCGCACAAGTGGTATTGCATATACCACTCGAAATTGAGTCATTACTTGACATCACATTTCGCATAGGTCCGACATCTATTCCTCAATCAACTATCCCGTATGGCGATCCTTCCGATCCCAGCTCTAGCGTTCACTCAAGTTCGACATACATTCAATCTAAACGTGACATACGGCCAACATAAACGTTCGCCTACTCAACTCGACTTAGCGACCAACTCGACTCGTTACTATCGCATCCGCAATTTTCCAATCTCACTCGTTGCAACTCGTGCAACAACTCATTCTCGATACTCAAGGTCTTTACTCAATCCCGTGCAACATATCGCTATCCATGTGCATAGCCATACAATACGCATCATGCCATATCGACTCGTTGCACCGATGCAACGAACGATTTACGACTTGCTGCACTCCGTGCAACCAACGACACATAACCATTCGCATAGCAACATAACACGCATCGCCTTACATATCGATCCGTTGTATTTCGTGCAACCAAGAACACATATCTCCTCGTACTTTGTGCGACCAACAATATATAACTCCTCGCACTTCGTGCGACCGACAACACATAACTTCCCGTACTTCGTACGATCGACAATACATATCTCACATTGTACTTCATGCAACCAATATTACCATATTCGTTACACTTCATGCGACCAACATTCCATAACTCGTTGCACGTCGTGCAACCAACATTCTTCGATGACATTCGGATATAGCGTGATAGTCACGACATACTTGTGGCAGACATACGCACTTAATATAGACTTATTGTATGGAACATCCAGTGTAGTGTCGAGCAGATCAATGAGCCATGCGGTTGCGGAAACAACTTAGAGTCAACTGAATTCGATAGCGAAGCAACTGAGGGTCAAAGAGATTCATGCACGGTCTTTTGGATGGAACCGCTCTGATACCAACTTGTCACGCCCCGATCCGGGAAATCGTTCATCCTCGCTAGATTTTACCCGAATCATCGTCCTCGCTGGAGCGTAATGCCGCACGAGCCTGGAGTTGTGCTCATGCAAGGCAAGATAACGGTTCACATAGTGATTGTCTCAAATTTGTAACATAAGCAGCGCAAGAAAACAAGGAATACAATAAGAATATCTTTTATTCATAATGAACTGAAGGTTACAATGGCACTGAATAGCCCAACTTAACATGCCAATTGCCTACAACGCTCATGATCTCTCTAGCTCACAAAGGATTACATTGTTCCATACATTATGTCTCTTTATAGCCACCAAGTAGTCTTCGGCCGAACATCTCCATGTCGCAAGTCCGAACGCCTATGCGGTAGCTCCTCTTGAACGCCGAGGACTCCATGCCTCGGCACGTCCAAGCCAAGCTCCGCCCCGAGCTGATCATAATCCTGAACCTGTACATAAACTAGTAGGGGATTAGTGCTTTCGTCCTCACTTCGCACTGATCAAGACCCGCTCGCACCCAAACCAAACACTAAATATCTTTAGTGAACATGCATTATTATTTGGTGATCTTTCTACTTACCCTTAGGATCAATTTTATGGCAATCTTCATATATAGCAACTTATCATAAATGTGTCCCATACCGTGTTCCTGCAGCAGATACAGTTAGCCATAATATGAATATAACATAGTGTTTCGTGCTCATCTCCATTCCTCTTTGCCTAGCCTGCCATGGTTAGAACTTACATAAGCAATCATACGATTCGCGCAACCAACCAATCATAACCGTAAACATATACATAAGGGTGGCAGGCCCTGCGCCTGCACCCAGCTCTTATCTCAGCCCCCCGGCCCTATCTATATGAAGTTCATGGTGTTTCGCACCGTAATGGACTTGGCATCTCTTATGTGTAAGCCTATAATCACTTCGGTACGGGTTGCTAGCCCAGTATCCGAAGGATCCCAAACTTACGGATATCATAGCTTATCACAGCACTGGACGGTCGTAATCCGTCTGAATGATGTGCACCATAAATACCACACATAATTCCCTCCTAGGCCGAACGGTCCCGGTGCCCCGGCGTAACCGTCCGAGGGAAGCCGCACCCGTGCACGGGCCATCCGAGTCCATTGACCATGCAATATGTACCATAGCATACAAATCATATCGTTCCAACCAATCCTCCGTTCCATAAACATAGTCTCGCACCATAAACATATTCGCGTCTCATAAACATAATCCACCATCCGTATGGGGAGCTCCGTCGGCGTTATGCCCCAACACATCATATTGATGCAGGACGCCCAATGGCTTAGTCATCTCATACTCATATTCAACGCGTACCATTCGTAAGTCATTCTCAAAGCCTAGTCCGTAGTTACTTAGTTATTCCTTAGCTTCCGTGCACGAGGACACGCTCAGCACCGTAATCCATGTTCTACGCCTAGTGTTCAATGTTCTCGGAGCCGTGCACATGATGCACATCTCAATATCGTCTTTCAATTTTCTACCATCATTGCCCTACCGTGACCCGTACACTTGATGCACGTCGCTTCGATTGTTCAATGTTCAATGTTCTACCTTCGTGTTCAATGCATACTTGGACCTTTCGTCGCCCGAGCCACGCTCGCTAACTCGATAACATCTTACGCATACAATGATATATATTTCACTACAAAAAAAACCCATTTTACAACGTTGAAAAAACGTTGTAAAAGGTCTTTTACAACGTTCAATAGAAGGTCGTTATATCCAGGATTGTAAAAGGGAGGATATCTTCCACAATGTTCATTTGAACATTGTAAAAATGTTGTAGATGTTCTTCTCATAACACTTTATAAACATTGTTGAAATTTCTAAAATCTGACCAAAACTTTTCTACGACATTTTTTAAATATTGTAAACAATACTTTTAAAACAAATTGCACATGTTGTAAATATAATTTCAACAACATTATACAGCTGTGGTAAAAATAATATCTACCACGTTCAGTAAACATTGTACATATATTTTATGCAATATTGTACAAATATTGTAAAAACGTTTATACAACGTTTACAAAATGTTGTATATTTTATTCAATCATGTTTGCCTAACATTGTAATAAATATTTGTATGTTGTAATTATAATATCAACAATAAATTAAAAGTATTGTAAATAAATTTTACAATATTTAGAAACGTTGTTAAAATATTATCTTACAACAATTGTGGCACGTTGTTGATAAAAAGAGTTTATACAACTTCTACAAAATGTTGTATATTTTATTCAATCATGTTTTCCAAACATTGTAATAAATATTTGTATATTGTAATTATAATATCAACAATAATTTAAAAATATTGTAAATAAATTTTACAATGATTAGAAATGTTGTTAAAATATTATTTTACAACAGTGTTGAAACGTTGTTGATTATGTTTCCATTTTAAAAAAAAAATACAATTTACAAATAAAAATATATTGAATACAATTATAATACTAATACAAATACACAAATACAAATACAAATACACTTGTAAATATAAATTCAAGCAAAACCTCAATAGGATTTTTATGATCAAAGACAAATGACAAAGAATTATTAATAACACCTGCAACTTGATCCTTATAAGCGACAAGCAAGTCTAGTGTTGCTTTAAAAACTCGTGTTAAAGCTTCCATTGGCTATAAATAAAGAGAATGAGAGATGTTGAGAAGGCTATAAATAAAGAGATGTTGAGAAGGCTATAAATAAAGAGCATTGGCTATGTAATTATTCAATAAAAGAATAAATAAAAATTGTATTTGCTATTAAGTGAATGCTCCTCTTTCTTTCCTAGAAATTATGTTCTGCTTTTCCTCCTCTATTTCTATCAAGAAGTCGTTCATCCCCTTTTCCAAAAACCCTAGCCGATTCCCAACTTGAAGAAGGCATCGAAGCGATCCATTGAAGATAGCAATCATCGGCGTCCGACGGAACGGTCTTTTGTCAACTTTGCGTAAGCCTTAACATGTACTTGGTATCTTAGGAATCTAAAAATCCATCATTCTTTATGCAAGAAGTTATCCGTTGTCAAATCCACAAATCGAAAAGTGAGTGCTTCTACTAACAACAAATTAGATCTAATTCTAATTGTCTAACTATCCAATCTAAATAGATCTACTTTACATTAACTTGATCTTGTCAATTAATATTTAAGGACAACTTGCATTCTTAGATTTTTGTTAATCTATTGCTGAAAATTTATCGTCTTTAACTAAAGAATCATATTGAATCTTATATTGAATATTATTAACTTGATTCTTGTATTGTACATATAAAACTCATGCATGTCCTGCATCAGGTCTTTTTCTAATTCATGAAATTGTGGATGAGAAATCATGTAAAATTAATAATGAAGAAGCATGGATAGAATAACATACCACTTTCTCTCATTATCCTCTTCAATTCGTTTTGCATCTAGGAGTTCTTTGCCATGCGAATCCTCTCCTACATAACAGTTTGGACCATTATACATCGATAAAAGTAAAAGAAAAAACAACCCAAACTCGAGTTTGGATTTGGAGTTGTCAAAGTAATTTATTTTTTCCACTAGTTCTGTATATATCCCCCAGCAAGTTTAGTAGTCATCATGTTTTTTATTTACTGCTTCAATCCTGCTACATATTGGCACCTCTTATTCACGATAATATTTGATAATTAATGAAGGTAAGGTGAAAGATAACTGATCACAAATTATATGAAGGGGAAAAGAGAGCATTTAGGAAATATGTATAGTACTAACTAAAGAGAGAATGATACACATGCATAAATGCACAGGAAGAACAAAAAAAACTGTACACAATAATCTTAGTTATATAGCGGAAATTGAATAAAGTTTACAGCGATTAAGATATCTACAGATTTTTTTGGCTATTTCTTACAAATGTTACTTTCTTGCTTAGACAGTCCAAAATATCTGCTGGGAGTATATAGAACCACGTCTTTCCAAATTGGCCATACGAATGCTTCATACACAGAAAATGCATCCATTATCAAAAACTCTACCAGGCAAATAACAGAACTGATGGGTGTAGAAAATTAACAGAATCAATACCTTCTCTCTTTCTCTCTCCATTCTCTTTTCTTCTTCTTCTTCTTTCTTTTTACGAGCACGTTCCCTGTACTTACAAAAGAGATTAATATTTTAAAAGAAATTAAAGTATAGAAGGATAAAAATCTCTATTAACATCAAACATAAGTAATAATAAAATATGACAAGCAGGCAATGCCGGTACTAATAAAATCTGACAAACAGGCAATGAAGTAAGTGATCATGAAAGAAATATGAAAGCATGATGAGACGTTATTACAAAAGAAAAAGATCACAAATTCCATTAATCATCAGTGTCATGAAAGCTATCCATAAATCATGGACAACACATGATTTGTTCTTAAGATTAATAAACAAACCTTAGTTCTTGTGCTTTTATCTTCACTTCCTCTGGAGTTAATGAAGGTTTGTCAATATCCATTTTGGTATTAGCAGGCACATGAAAAAGCAAGTTGGCAATTGTATGGTAAAAATCATATTATCGATAATAAATGTTTTCAATTACACAGAAGTAACATTCTTTAATACTATATTTTGGAGTTGTACCTTACCAGCTAAAATACTATAACAAAAAAGTACTATAAAACACATTATCAAGAGCAAGTGCATCAAGAGCAAGTGCATACACTACATAAATAAAACTAGGTACATTTTCATGGGCCCAATTCAGATTATATAAGAAGCTACAAAGAAAAATTAACAGAATGGCCTCAAAGAAATGTAGAAAGGACAACAATACATAATTGTATATACAGTTATATATAATAATAAAGGTTGGTATTAGCCCAGAAATCTTTGTTTTATCATTTTATAACCGATATACATGCTAGAAGCCAGTATTCATCTATTCTCTACATTGAACATCTCCAAACCACCTGATCACCTAAAAAACCTATTAAACCTTTGCAGTGGCTACTTCATCATCAAGCGTTGCTTTATAATATCTCCTATAACATGATGAGGCAAAGTATTGGATTAGTTTCTCATTATTTTTCAATACTGTCACATAGGATCTTGAACCCCGGAATAAATAACAAAACTGCCATTCAACTTGCTGCAATTACTAATTGCTATACATGTATAGTGCTCTATAGCTCTTTGCACCTAAAGCTTACAGGTGAAACAATAGTATGCTCATGTTATCTGTGGAGTTGAAATAATTGTCTGGTGACAGGAACAAAATATTTCTTCAGATGACGAGGGTTTTCTTTTGTTCAAAAATTGAGGTCTTCCATTTAATGTCTCTCAAATGCTCCAAAAGAAATTAGAAGCAACCAGCTAAAGGAATTTGTTACAGCACAAAATGGTTGAAAAGAAAGCAAAAAGTCATCACAAAGTCAGAGCATCAAAAATATGCAGTATTAATATCAAATTAGAGATTGTACCATAGGCATCTCATCAATATCTGGATCATCTTCAGGTTCTGCAAAAGTTTACCTATTAATATCAAAATCAAACAAGTAAGATTATATAGAGTTAGTAAAAAAAAATATGCACAACTCATAAAATTATAAGTAAACTAACTAACCGGCCAAGACATAGTTGCTTCCATTATAAGTAAACTTTTGATGCTATATGGTATGGATGTTTTATTGCATATCCTAAGTTACCTATGATGTGTGTGTGTGTGTGTATATATATATATATATATGATATCCTATAATAGCTAAGGTATAGATGATAAACAAGCCGACATCTAATTAAAATGAAGAGGTGATGGACTCTTCAACCAACTAAGAATAGTTAAACAAGCCGACATCATAACAGAGGACCCTTATACTCCTTAAATTCTATAAACGAGATTCACCAACCAATCCATGAGAAATAATTAATTTTGAATAGCAAAAAACCATTAAGCTTAGGTATATCTTAGCCAACAGTACAACCAATTCTTCCAATATCTGCTCCTCCAACAAATTATCACTCGTATCATGGTTTTAACAAAATGAAAAGAGAACAAGAAGACATTAGACAAAGATATAAAAAAACAAAACTACAATTACAATTATATTATAACGCTAAAAAAATTACCTAGCAGGTTTCTTTTCCTTAGAGATGAGTAAGCTCCTTCTCCCTCCTCCTTTATCCGGGCTTGGGACCGGCAATGTAAAATTTACATTGGCGGAGTTAAAAAGGGTTGACAAAGGTATCCTGTCAAGATAATCAATAAAACATCCATACCATATAGCATCAAAATATTTAATAAAACTCAATACAATAAAAATTCTGAAAAAGGAGTCTAAACTGTCGATAATAGTCAAATAAGGATTCTAAATATCAAAAGAGATAAACGCTTTGCTCCATGCAAATGTAGATCCTATAGCATCCATAACCACCTTGAGTTCATCTGTACTTCGCCACAAATAAGCTTCTTCATCCACCGCAATATCAACAAAAACCTTCCAAGCATCGAGTCCTAGAGGTTTGAAGTGAACCAAATCAGTAGGATTTGTAGAAAAGATTTCACCTTCAACCACAACTTCTCCTTTCCTATACCAACTCAACAACTTGCATTTAGCTCCAACCAATGGCTCATGTATGTTATTGGTACCTTCCATGACGTTGCTAGCACGATTTGACTATATCATAATAAACATATACAATTAGTTTGCATGTGGACACCAATGGTCGATTAATAGACAACAAAAACTAACTTGATGATTTACCATAGGAGTATCAACTTCGGGTGAACGTGCATTACCAAGTGAGCGATGATTTTCCTATCATAATTACAATAAGCATATGCAATTAGTTCACAAAATCTACTAAATTATGTTAATCATGAAAACCAAACCCAAGTTCTTACCTCCATAAACATATCTAGTCTAGCCTCCATTTTTCTCATTTTTTTTTCAAGTGAAAGCACCACCTTATTAGTATGTGCTTGGGCTTTTATCATGGAAAGTGTAACTCCAAACCCTAGTCCTTTTACTCTACCAGGTCGATCTTCACCCAAAACATGTGAAAGAGCATCATGTTTCATTGATGTTTCTGTGGACTTAGTTCGTGATTCATTGAAATCTTTAATATTTTTCTGGAAAATCAATATGAAAAATATTTAATGTTAACTGAGGAAGATAGTAAGAATATACATATAATAATTATGTTTTTCTTACCATTGATGCTTAGTCTTTTCATAGCATAAGTGCCCGAGGGCACGCTCAGCGCCGTATTCAATGTTCTACGCCTAGTGTTCAATGTTCTCGGAGCAGTGCACATGATGCACATCTCAATATCGTCTTTCAATGTTCTACCATCATTGCCCTACCGCGACCCGTACACTTGATGCACGTCGCTTCAATTGTTCGATTGTTCAATATTCTACCTTAATGTTCAACACATACTTAGACCTTTCATCGTCGAGCCACGCTCGCTAACTTACGATAGCTTCTTACGCATACAATGATATCTTTTATTAGACGTGAAGGAATAGAGAGAGAGAGTCAAGAACCCGCCCACCTTAAGTCGATACGCCTTGCCGTTTCGCTGAGTTGAAGCGGCTCGCTTCCATAACTTGGTCGCATAGCTAACTCTTGGACTTAGCCATTCCTATGAACTACTAGGTTAATTCGGCCAATCGTGCCCATGCCACAATCCGTTGCAAGGCCACGATTTGGTTTCGCGGACACTTTACTGCATAAGACAAAATGCCGACCTCTTATCGTCCAGCTTAAAAGTATCGCCTGCACACCAGATCAACTAACATCAGCACTTGCTCAAGTGGAACTTATCCTTTGTATCGATTCGACTCATAGATTCCAATCGACTCAAAGTTTACCTTTGGCCAACGTAACTCTCGTATCGATTTGCATCGATACCTCATCGGGTCAACGCAACTCTTCGAGTCAACGACTCATCATAATGCACCATGCGAAGCGGGGCATTACACACACCACGTCATCTAACTACTTCTGGATGATTTGATCGAATAGCGCCAACTGTTGGGTGGTGCTAGGCGCTAATTGCTGTTCTAGTGCCTTTCTGAATGATTATCTAGCACCAATTACAAATGATGCGAGATAGGTCATTATGATAAATCTGACATATCTGACATAATCTCCTCGAGTGTCGTGGTCTCGAGATTCGAACAAATTTTTCTCGACTAACGTGCTATCATTCATGATGAAAAATGTTTTAGCTTCTCGAGGAAGCTTGCCACGTATCAGCCAGCGCCATTTAAAGTCCAATGCCAATTGATGTCATATGCCATCTGTTGTCTGGCACCATTTGATTATTTGAGTGCTGGCGCCAACTATGAGTAGTGCATGATGATGTCCATACTTTTTTAGGCTTCTACAACCGCCAAATTCGGCACACCGTCGAAATTCATAGAGTTCCGTCGGTATTCTGATTTTGTAGACAGAACTATTCTATGAACGAAAGTCGGTGTACCAACATTTTTTTGTAGAATTTCGTCGGTGTTCTGATCGACAGAGATTCTAAGAGTCAATGTTAAAAATGCCCAATTCTTGGCAAAGAAATATAAAAGAGATCCTCGGGTAGTGGCTTTATGAAGATGTTGGCAAGTTGATAAGTAGTATCAATAAACTCAAGATATATGTCTCCTTTTGTTGATGGTCTCATAGAAAGTGGTGTCTAATCTCAATGTGCTTGGTGCGTGAGTAACAAATCGGGTTTTTCGTGAGATTGATAGAACTGGTGTTGTCACATTTAATGGAGATATTATTTGAAGAGAAGCCATACTCTACAAGTGTTTGTGTCATCCAAAGAATTTGTGCACAACAACATCCAGCCGCGATGTATTCGACTTCAGTGGTGGAAAGAGCAATAGAGTTTTGTTTCTTACTAAACCAAGATACCAAGGATTTTCCAAGGAACTGACATGTGTCGCTAGTACTTTTTCGGTCAATCTTGCATCCGACAAAATCTGCATCTGACTAGCCAATAAGCTTATGTATAGAGATTTCGGATGCCAAAGTCCCATGTTTATGGTGCCTTTAAGATACCGAAAAATGTGCTTAACGGCACATAAGTGTGATTCTTTCGGATTTGCTTGGTATCGTACACAAAGACAAACACTAAATATGATATCAGGACGACTAGGAGTTAAATAAAGTAAGTTGCCGACCATACCTCAGTACTTACGAATGTCGATCGAAATATCATTTTTATCATGATCAGACTTTTTGTTGTGGCCATAGGAGTTCTCATTGATTTGGATGAGTCTAGCTCAAAGCGTTTGAGGAGATCCTTTGTATAATTAGCTTGATTGATGAACGTGCCTTTTGGCCCTTGCTTGATTTATAATACAAGAAAAAATGATAATTCACCCTCCATACTCATTTCAAATTCGTCCTGCATAACTTTGGCAAATTCTACACATAGTGTCTTATTAGTGGAGCCAAAAATAATATCGTCAACATAAATTTGGACTAATAGAAGCGTCTCATTAAGAGTTTTGATAAATAGTACTGTGTCAACTTTGCCCTTAGAGAAGTCGTGAGAAATGAAAAATAAACTAAGGCGCTCATACCAAGCACGAGGAGCTTGTTTGAGGCCATAGAGGGCTTTATGTAGTTTACAAATATGATTAGAAAATTGAAAATCCTCAAAACTGAGAGGTTGCTTGACATAAACCTTTTCTTTAATAACACCATTTAAAAAGGCACTTTTGACATCCATTTGAAAAAGCTTAAAATAATTGAAATAAGCTAAAGCGCAAAGCATTCAAATGGATTCAATACGAGCAACCTGAGCATTGGTTTCTTCGTAGTCAATGCCTTCCTCTTGGTTATAGCCTTCAGCAACCAATTGGGCTTTGTTACGAGTGACTAAACCATCCTCATTGAGTTTATTTTAAAATACCCACTTTGTCCCAATAATGGGATAGTTATGGGGCTTAAGAACAAGTTTCTAAACATTATTTTGCTCAAATTGATTTAGCTCTTCTTGCATGGCAATCATCCAAAATTCATCATTAAAGGCATCATTAACATTTTTAGGCTCTATTTGTGATATAAAAGCCACATTGGCACAATGATCTCATGTAGCAAATCTAGTACTAACCCGCGAGAGAGGGTCACCAATAATAAGCTCATTTGGATGATGGGGGACAAATCTCCAATCTTTGGAAAGATCTTTTTGAGGAGGCTCTAATGGTGGAGAGTCTTCGGATGGAGTAGTCTCAACTTCATTGCGAGGTGAAGGAGTGCTAGTATTTCCAAGAGAAGAGTTTTCTAAACCAAAAGAGATGTCATCCACATCATTTGAGGAGTTGGATGTAGAAGTGTTAAGTTCGTCAAAAGAGATATTAATTGACTCTTCGACAACAAGACTTCTTTTATTGAATCAATAAATCTATTACTATGCATAGAGTAACCAAAGAATATACCTTCATAAGCTTTTTCTTCAAATTTGTCTAGGTTATCCTTGGTGTTCAGAATGAAACATTTGCATCCAAAAAATTTGAAATATTCAATAGAAGGAATTTTGTCAAACCAAAGCTCATATGGAGTTTTTCTAGAAATATGTCTAATCAAGACCCTATTTATAACATAAAATGTCGTATTAATGGCTTCGTCCAAAAGTATTAGGGAACCTTGTATTGGTTTAACATGACCCTTGCTATATCACCAAGGGTTCTATTCTTTCTTTCCATAACACCATTTTATTGTGGAGTTCGAGGATAAGCAAAATTATGACCAAAAGCGTTCTTTTCACAAAATCTTTTAAAATTGGCATTATCAAATTCTCCCCCATGATCACTTCTAATTTTTGTTGACCACAATACCTTTTTCATTTTAAACTCTTTTACAAAAGGCAACAAATTCATGAAAAGTATCATTTTTATTTGCAAGAAAAATAACCCAAGTAAATCTCAAAAAATCATCAACTAAAATGAAAGCATAGAGTTTCCCACCAAGACTGGCAACTCTGCTAGGGCCAAATAAATCTATATGAATAAGTTGGAGAGGTCTAGTAGTGCTACCGAGTTGATGGATTTGAAGGAAGACTTTGTTAACTTATGTTTGCTATTGATTATAAAATAACAAAACAATTATATCGGAGGACTGGACTTTTACTTCACAATACAAACTCGCTCGTACAAAAAAAGCCTAGGGACAAAAACCTTGGTACAACAATCTAAGTACAATTGTTTAGTTTTTCTAGGGGGTGACGATAGAGGCTCGAAAAAGCGACGGCAGCTCTGCCTTACTCCTTAGACGATCGGATGTAGCCTTGGCTCTGATGAAGAAATGCTCTTGGACGTGTAGGGAGACTCCCTTGTGCCTTCAGTTGCTAGATCTCTGGATGTCTCTGTAGTACTCTCTCTCTTTTTCTCCGCTCTCTTTTTTTTGTCTTCTGAATTCTCCCCCTCTGTTAGCAAGGGAATGGCACCTTGCTATTTATAGAAGTGGGGGTATGATCATTAGGGTTTGCAATGATTGCCTCCTTGAGAAGTCGGCGGTTAAGGATCAATTAATCTGGGCCATTAATTCTGATTGTAGCAAATCTAGCTAATTAATGTGGACTGCATCAAATCTCTATGGGCAATAAATGTTGATTGCCATGAATATTTATGATTTGTGATAGCCTGCCACGTGTCCAATTTGCTTGATTTGATTTGATCTGGACAATTATGACGATCGCAACAAATCTGATCAGAAAAGATAAGACTGCCATGTGTCTCAATTGTCGCGAAGAGCGCCACATGTCTCAACTAGACCGTCCTGGCAGAGCCGCATATGGGTGGTCCTCTCAGCCATATGAAGCATGCAGCCGCATGAGGATGGGCAGCTGCATGGGGATGGGCAGCCGCATGCTGATGGACAGCCCCATGGGGATAGGCAGCCGCATGAGGATAAGCAGCCGTATGGGAATGGGCAGCCGAATGGGGATAGGCAGCCGCATGAAGTGGACGGTCGCATAACTGCAACAGCCGCATGGAGTGGCCTCGGGACTTGTTGGATTTTGCCAGCTGTAAGGAGATTTTCTCTTCTTTTCTAGGGACACGCCATCATGTCAGTCATTATTACATTTTTATGTCAGAGCTGTCGTAGTTGTCTTTTGTTAGAGCAGCCGTCAGGGCATTAAATGCAGCCGAATGTCGAAAAGAACTGTTGAAGGCCACGTGGCTTCTTTCTGGGCCACATTGAACTATCTGAGCCGCATGGACTCCTGAGCCGCATGGGAATCCTGAGCCATATGGGGATCTCTCTATCGGAGCCGCATAGGCCTTTCTTTATTCTTTTTCATGCTTCTACAAGTCCCCATTCAAAGTTTTCAATTTGCAAAATTGAAATACTTTGAATAAGAAGCATGGCCATGTAAAGACTCTTCGGGCCGCATAGGATGTTCTGGCCGCATGAATGCCTCAGCCACATGGCCTCCTCAGCCGCATGGCCATTTGAGCCGCATAGACTGTCTGGCCGTATAGGCTCCTTGCCACGTCTTCATGCCATGTGTGCAAATCTTTACATTGATTGCCTTTGATTTGCTGTCAGATTTAAAGCCGCTTTTTGGGACAGGATCCCAAGAGTTTAGCCTTGAATAGTCGGATCGCCTTGATAACCGAAGAGTCGGTTACATTGCACATGGATTGATGCGTCGGTCTATGGGCTCCGCCTATAAATAGCAGCGTGTTTTTGGAAGAAAGACTTATTTACTTTCTGCTCTTGTCCTAGCTTTCTTGTCTTCGTCTTCCTTCTCTAATCATCAGCAATGGCTCCCAAGTCCTCCAAGGTTGCGGCGAAGGATAAGGGCGTGGCCTCGACGTCGGCTGCGGCACCTGGAGCTCACTCCGACGTTCATCCTGCCGTTAAGGGTAAGGATTTGGGGAAGTCATATACTTCAAAACCCTAACAACGGCTCTGTTGCATGCTTTATGCACAAGCCTTTATTGTAAACTGTTCAAATTGTATGGGCCGCATACATATCCCATAACCGAACCGCATGAGGGTATTCCCCATGTTCAAGCCGCATATGAGTTGTCTTAGTGGGCCGCATGAACACTTCATAATGACCTGTCGATCAGAGCCGCATGGACTCTTTTGAACCAAACCGTATGGAGCCCCCTCTGGATTCATCCGCATAGGGCTGTACGAAAAGTGAACCGCATGAGCTCCTCTGAATTTGAGCCGTATAACACTCTTCTGATTTGAGCCGCATAATACCTCGTTAAGCATAATTGCATAAGCGTACGCAAAACAGAGCCACATAAGCTTTACACTAATTAATGCTCATGTTCAACAATAGAACCACATAAGTTCTTTGTAGGGTGGACCGCATAAGCCAAAAGCCCCTCTTTTAATTTGTTCTTTTTGTCTGTTTTTAGTGAATCTACCAGTTAATGCAGCGGGGGAACTTCTGGTGGGTCAGGCCCAATTTGCTATGGGCTATCGGTATGACCATATAGTCGAGCATATGACGAAGCAGCTTTCGAAGGATCCTTCAGAGAGGTTGACTGCCATCAAGAAACAGCCTTTCTACTTTCTTTGTGTCATGATGAACTCAGGGCGATTGGAAGGAAAATATTCGAAGTCGGCGTTCCTCTTTGGGGATGCTTTGTCTATAAAGAATACCCGAGTGCTTGTGGTATCCGAGAGCTGGGATTTTACTCTTGATGGGGTGGAGATCCACATCCCTCTGATGGAGCACCATTTTCCTCTGTCATGGTTCAACATGTTACCATTGGAGAGGAGGATGGTGGAGTCCCTGACTTCCAGCAGGTCAGGGATCTTTGTGGGGGACATCCATTACAACGGTCGGTTGAAGTCTGCGTATGCGGGAAAGGAACCGACCAGTCGGTGCGTGTCGGAATTGGCTCCGGGTTCCTTCATAAATGCACTGGGCCCTAACTTCACTTTCTCTCAAGCTAACACCTTCATAAACCAACTTGCACAGAAGGGGTCCTATCCTGTCGGCCGGTTGGCGCTGCCAAACTGGATAAACCCTATTCCTACGTGGGCCAATTTGACTTCTTGGATTTTGCGGAAGTACGAGGTTATCTTGCGTGAGATCGGCCTCTACTATGCCATTCGGAGTACCAGTCACGGCTTACCCATAAATAAGCCGTTGTTCATAGCCCTCTTGGAGATGTACAACCGACGGACAGGAACTTTTTTTGTGCCTGTCGGGAGTTAGGACTTGCTTTTCACGAGATGAACGTTATCTCTAAACTACCCTGGGGCACAGAAGTCTTTGAAGTATACACCCCTACGAGTGAAGAGCTCGAGGGCTTAGATCAGAAGTTCCCGAGTTTTGTTGTCGTATATCGGGAATTGATATGTCATCATAGTACTTGCCACCAAATGGCCATCAAGAAGAATGGTAGCTCAGAAGGGACGATTCCTCATTCCACGACCTGGGTCTCATACCTTTTCACGCTGGGCGTCTCAGGGCGGGTTTCTTCCTGAGATCCTCAAACCCATGAAGAGGTGCAAACCCTAGTATCGTCCGCCAAGAGATCGGGGTCTACGAGCGACACATTTGGGGGTCGATCCGACACCTTTAGTTATTTTTATCATTATACTCAACAGCTGTCGGAGAAAGCGGTTCTTGCAGGATTTCTGATGGTATGGCTACGGAACTGCGTAGTCTCAGGAGGGGCGGGCTCCATTGAGAGGCTTAGTTGCCACTTCATCATTCCTGCTGTAAAATTTATTTTTGGGGTCAGACTGGCCCTTCTTCCGTTTATGGTGTGCAGCATACACCTCGGCGTTCGCGCCTTTTCGTCCAAGGTTATCGCCCGTGATACGGCGATGAATTTTGAGCGCGTGGAACTGTTGTACCATTATTTAATGGGATGGTTGTTAATGCACTGCCGGTCTTTGATGAGGCCTGGCCCAGAGGATGGTGTCACGGCTGATGATGCCTTCATTTTCCGATTTCGTCATCAGTCCTGGGTGTACAGCACCATGCCAGCTTATCGAAGGGCGCTGGCGAGAGTGGACGGATACAACTTTTTGTGTCTGTTCCTCCTTTTACCGCTGAAGACGTGAGGAGAGGTCATGTTGATGGTACTGAACCTCCTCTTCTCTTGCCCGAGAGACTACTCTGTTGGCTATGTAATATCCGTCCAGCACACTTAGTATATCGCCACCGCAACAATGTTTACCTGGAGCCCTATTTGCCTAGCAGGTTCTCCCGCCAGTTCAGGTACAGCCAGCTATCTTTTGACAGTCCCAGCCCCTGCCTGGGCTTTGAAGGTAGCGTCCAGGATGGTATCAGGGCATGACATTATTATGACGCAGTTCATACTCGAGCCACCTTCTCTGTCCCTAATGACGAGGCACTAGTAGAAATTCTGTATATGGCGGCCTTATACCATGTAACGGTGAATAAGCCTCCCGTTAATTTTGACCCGAAGATTAGTTTCATCGCGGGTACTGGCCTGGCGGAGAAGCCTCAGGTGTCGAGGACGAGGAAGCAGACGGCGAACGCAGTTCCCGTGCCTGACTCGGAGTCCACCACTGCGGATGAAGAGAATGATGAGCATGATGCAGATAACTCTTCCCTTCCGGTGGAAGATGTTGAGGCGGATCAGTCGCCTGTTATGTCAGATGAGATGGTGGCCAACCAACCACCTGTCGTACCAAATGAGATGGTGGTGGATCAGCCGCCTGTTGCACCTGGTCCTGTACGGAAATATAGCAGGCAGATCTCCCCTGTTGGCGGTATTCCTTATTCTCAGAAACGGGCTGCGAGTAGACGTCGCAAGCTTACTATAAAGAAGAGAAGCAATGATGTCGACCCTGCTTCGGAGGTAAATCGAGTTACTACCATCATTATTCAGTTCTTCCTTTTCTCCTGAACTTTGACCTTAATTATTTTCTTTTCCTCTCGCAGGTGTCAGAGGAGTCGGTTTCTCGAGAACCGGCCGCCGAGGTTGATCCGGCCCTGACCACTTTGGTCAGTGACGTGTATACCGCTATTATTTCTGCTGGGGTTCTTCCAGAGATAGCCGAGGAGTCCCATCTTGATGAGGGCTCAAACCATGGTGATGGGGTTTCTGAACCCCTCCCTGAGACTGTCGAATTTTAGCAGGGCGATGCTGAACCCGTCGTATCCCCCTCTGGGGCGACTGGGGCAGAAGAACCAGTTAAATTTGACTCGGAGGTTGATGGTGAGGAGTCCACGACAGCTGCGAGTGAATCGCAGCCTCCATGCTCCTTCCCTGGTAAGATAAGCCAAATCTTAACTTATGAGGTGGCCTATCTGCTCTATCAACACATCCTTCGGGTTAGACTGATTGATAGTTGCTCTGGACATACAGGTCCTACCTCTCTAGTGTCGATGACGGACACTGTCAGGGTAGGCTCTGCCGAAGGGGAATTGGAGGAGAAGAGCGTACCCCCTCCTCTTTCGACTCATATCGAAGGGCCTCATGTTGGCTCGGGCTCGGAAAGTCAGATGGCGGTACAGCCGGGGTAGGGGACAATGGTCCTTGCGTCCTTCTCTATTCAGACGACTCCGCGAATCGACTTTTCTACTTTGCCGAGTGTCCAGACTCTTCGGGTGGCGGAGGAGGAGTTAGCCGCAATTCGTGCATCTTTTCGCTCGAAATTTGTCTCTCTGGTGGCAAGTTCTAGCGTGCTTCCTTCGACACTGCCGACCACGCTTCCTTTGACACAGTCCTCTACGGAGGTTCTGGATGAAGCGTCACAGGACGTGGTTGACAGCTTCTATCGCCACTTGAAGAGAGGGGTTACGACTGCTGTGGTGCAGGGGACCCCTTTTGCCTTGGCACGGCAATGCGCCCAAGGTCACATTGATATTCTTAAGACTCTTCCCGGTGGGGCGGAGATAGCTGCGCTTCTGGAGACAAAATTGCTGGAGGCTGATCAGTTGGTGGCCCAGCTTCAGGTACTACGACAGGCTGATCTGCCTGCTGCATAGATCAAGAGCACGATTTCCTCATAGCTGCTGTAGAGAAGATAAGGGCTGCCAGGGATATGGCCAAACCGGTCATACTGAAGGACCTCCGTGATCTATCTCAGCTATATGATCAGTTGAGCCGCGAGAGTGAAGATATCACGGCTCGAGAAGCGACTGCCTCCCGCGGGGTAATTGACACCCGGGAGCAGATCCTCGAGCTTCAGAGGAAGCTGGCTTTCTTAGAGTCTGAACTCGAAGCTGCCCATATGAAAAAAGGATGATCATCTAGGAGGCTGACAGAGTTACTCGAGCTTCTGCTGGCCTGGAGCTCGCTCTGAAGAAGCTTGAGGATGACTGGCAGGCACATATGTTCTTGGATGATGCGGAGCGGTTATCTCAGGAGGCCGAGTGCCGAGCTAAGCAGCAGCTTGAAAAAGGGACCGCCTTGGTGAGGAATCGTCTCCTGGAATTATGTACCGTCGAACCATAGTCGGCTCTTTTGCTTTTTTATGTTCATGTTCTTTTCATTTCTTTTTTCGTCTTGTAATAGAGACATAATCCCAGATAATGTAGTACCTTGGATGAGCATGTTTTGACTCATCCTTCAATTCTTGTACTTGTTGTGTTTGTGACGTTTTCGTCGCACTGGAGGACTATTTGTAGACCTGTTACCCTGGGCATACCTTGGTTTAAGGTACGGATAACAAGTTTGAGAGGGATACTTAGAAAAATCTACAGTAAGGTGGTCATGGACGTTCCTGGTATCGGGAGAAAGAATGCCATGGAGCAGCTGGGCTCCCGGGGCATGATGAAAAAGGATGTACATGTACTAGGAAACTTAGTACAGCATTTGTAGTCAGCAGAGGATATTTGTGGGCCTATTATCCTTTGTGCACCCCGGTTCAGGATACGGATAATAAGACGAGAGAAGACCAACATACTTACTCAGAGGTAATGAGGACATGGCAAGTATGGGGTTTTACCGTGGAGTCTTCCTACTCAGAGGTAATGAGGACATGGCAGGAGTAGACTCAACGGAGGATATTTGTGGTCAACAGAGGACATTTATGGAGCTATTATCTTTGGCGTACCCTGGGGTTTTTTTTGGTACAGATAATAAGTCGAGAGAGAACCAACATATTTACTCAGAGGTAATGAGGACATGGCAAATATGAGGGTTTCTTCGATGGAGCCTTCCTACTCAGAGGTAATGAGGACGTGGTAGGAGTGGGATCCATGAAGGGGTACAGAGAACGACTCAGAGGTAATGAGGACATGGAAGTTCTATGTAGAGGGGTGATTTGTTTTTGGCGGAAGTGAGACGACTCATAGGTAACATCGACGTGGTCGTTTTAGGAATTTTATGGATCTGCTACCCTTTTTGTGCACTGAGAGTACGGGTAGTGGATCATGAGGGAGGAAGCTCTTTTAGGAGGAAAGTTCAGAGGTATGATCATACATGACTTACAACCTAGGAGAGGCGATATAGATTTATCTGTAGTGACCAGAGTGTAAGTTCAGCGATACCTGCGGGTACATAACTCGCTAATCTGGGAGAGTTGGAGTCGGCATGTGAGTTCAGTGGTATAAAAAAGTATATGACTCATCGTTTTAGAAGATTTGTAGTCGGGATGTGAGTTCAGTGGTACCAGTAGGTACATAACTCAGCTATCTGGGATATTTGGGAGAAGAATGTGAGTTCAGCGGTACTGGAGGATACATAACTCAGCAATCTAGGATTTTGTGAATGTGAGTTCATCGGTGCCGGCGGGTACATAACTCAATAATCTGGGACTTTGTGAAGGTGAGTTCAGTGGTACCGGCGGGTACATAACTTAATAATCTGGGATTTTGTGAATGTGAGTTCAGCGGTACCGGCGGGTACATAACTCAATAATCTGGGATTTGGAGGATGTCGTTTAGACATAATATTTCTTCAGGAACTTGCCATTAATGGGCAATATGAGCAAGTCTCTGTTTTGTTTTGCGAGGTGGTAAGCACCGTTGGAGAATACAGCCTCAATGATAAATGGACCTTCCCACTTTGGCTGGAATTTGCCGACAGTTTTGTGAGTCATTACCATCGGCCTCCGAACTGCCAGAAAAAGATCGCCCACTTGGAATGTTCTGATTTTAACCTTCTTATTGAAGGCTCCGGAGTTGCGTACTTGGTATAGCTCGATTCGTTGCTGAGCCAATAAGCGCTTTTCAACTAAGGTCTCCAATTCTTGTAGCCGGCGATGGTAGTTATCGTCCGTCGTCAACTGGTAAGTGAGAGCGATACGGAGCAAAGGTATTTGAGTCTCCAATGGGAGAACTGTCTCACTCCTGTACACCAGGGAGAATGGTGTGTTCTCTGTGGCTGTTCGGACTGTAGTACGGTACGCCCATAAGTATTCCCCAAGCTTTTCGTTCCAGTCACGTTTGTTGGATGATACAAACTTTTTGAACAACTTGATGATGGTTTTGTTGAATGCTTCTGCCAACCCATTCGCTGCCGAATTGTATGGTGTTGAAGCAATATTCTGGATGCGGTGCTTGTCGCAGAACCGATAGAAGGCGTGGCTTACGAACTGTGGACCATTATCATTGATGATCCTTCGGGGCAGTCCAAAGCGATATATGACGTGATGCTTGAAGAAGCTGATCACGTTTGAAGTCTTTACTTCTGCAAACGGAACAGCCTCCGCCCATTTGGAGAAGTAATGTGTGATGGCGAGTATGAAGCGATGTCCTCGGAAAGAAGGTGGAGTGATCGGACCGATGATATCCATTTCCCATGCTTCGAATGGCCAGGACGCCACTGTCGGATGTAGAAACTCGGATGGCTGGTGGATGAAGTCCGCGTGGACTTGGCAGGCTTTGTACTTTCTTACATAGTCTATCGCATCTTCTACCATCGTGGGCCAGTAGTAGTCCATTCGGTGAAGACGGTCTTGCAATTTTGGGCCAGGCTGATGGGCCCCGCAGACACCGTCATGAGCTTCGCATACGGCTTCTTTAGCTTCTGCGTTTGACAGACATCAAAGCAATAATCCATCGTAGGATCGGCGATACAGCATTTTTGTCTCTGTATCGTAGAAGAATCTGAGAGAACGCCTTCTGATAGACGTGGCTTCCTTTGGGTTCTCGGGCAGGATGTCGTAGACTACGAAGTCTATGAATGGCCGTCTCCAGTCTGGGACTTTATCGATCGCCTGAGCAGAATAACTCGCCACGAATTGAACGTTGTTCTTGGGACAGACCAGTTCATGGCCTATCACATCCACCGATTGATGAGCATAGTTTAGAACCGCTAGGGAGGTGGCAAGGCCTGCTAGGGCATCGGCTTCGATATTTTGGAGTCTGGGGACGTGTTCGATGAAGAACCCCTCAAATGATGAGATGATGTTGATCGCTATTTGGTGATAGGGGATCATGTCTTCATGGCGGACTTCGTATAAACCCTGGATCTGATTGACGATTAACTATGAATTGCCGTATGCATCAAGATATTCTACCCCCAGCTCTCTTACAAGTTGGAGACCAATGACTAAAGTGTTGTACTCGGCCACATTGTTAGAGCAGGGTTCTGTGAGGGAGTAAGTGCGATTGATCACCAGTCCGGAGGGAGAAATTAGCACCACCCCGACTCCGACGATGATGTTGCCCTTGGGTCCGGTCCTCGAAGCACCGTCGAAGAACATTCGCCATATATCATCATGAGAGGTCGCATGCGAGTCGGCGACCTCATCCGGAATTGCTTCGTATATTCTGGCCGACTCCGAGCCTGGGTGGGCTGCTAAAAAGTCTACCAGAGCTTGACCTTTAACAGCCTTTTGTGGGACAAAGATCATACGGTAGGGGGACAGTAATATTGCCCATGTAGCGAAGCGAGAGCTGAGTGCCCCTGGTTTAGTCATGAGGACCCTGAGGGGGTTGACTCGTGATATCACATGTATGATTTGCCCCGTGACATAGTGTTGCGTCTTTTGAATGGTGAATACCAGGGCGAGGCATTCCTTCTCCACGACGGTATATCGGTGCTCTAGCCCGATCATCATTCGGCTGAGGTAATATATAGCTTGCTCATGGCCTGCATCGTTGTTCTGTGCTAGCAGAGCGCCGAGGGAATGCTCCATTGCTCGTACATAGATCAGGAATAGTTTTCCAGCAATCGGGGCCACCAGGACTGGAGGGTTCGACAAATATTCTTTGATGCTGTCGAAGGCACGCTGGCATTCTTCATCCCATACGAATGAGATGCCCTTCTTCATGAGATGGGTGAATGGCTGACATCGCCCGGAGAGGTTGGAGATGAACCTCCTGATGTAAGCTAACCTCCCTTGAAGGCCTCGGAGTTCTCGGAGATTTCTCGGGAGACTCATCTCCATGATTGCCTTCATCTTCTCAGGGTCTACGTGGATACCCTGGAAGGTGATGATGAAACCTAAGAACTTCCCGCTGGATACGCCCTAGAAGGATTTCGTTGGGTTTATTTTTAAATTGTGTGCTCATATCAGGTCGAACACTGTCCTTAGATCATGCAGATGATCTTTCTTAGAGCGGCTTTTGACGACGATTTCATCAACATAGCATTCCACTATTTTGTGCAAGTGGTCTCTAAAGATGATGCTCATAGCTCTCTGATAGGTAGCGCCATCATTCTTTAGACCGAAAGGCATGACCGTGTAGCAGAACGTGCCTATTGGTGTTCGGAATGATGTATGCTTTTCGTCGTCGGGAGACATCTTAATTTGGTTGTACCCCGAGAAGCCATCCATGAACGACATACGTTCGAAGCCGCAGGTGTTGTCAATCATGATGTCTGTGATAGGGAGGGGGAACTCATCTTTGGGACATATCTCGTTCAGATTGCAGAAATTGATGCAGATTCGAATCTTTCTATTTTTTTTGAGGACCGATACTAAGTTGGCGACCCAGTCCGGATGTTGTTCCTCACGAATGAAGCCGCTTGCTATCAGTTTGTTGACTTCGGCTTCCATCGCATCCATGATGCCTGGATGGAAGCGTCATTGCTGTTGTTTGACTGGCTTTGCATCTGGCCGAATGTTGAGCTTGTAAAGAGCAACATCGGGGTTTAGTCCCGGCTTGTCTTCATAGTTCCAGGCGAACACATTAATATATTCTTTGACGAGTTCTAGTAGCGATTCTCGCTCTTCGTCTGTCAGGCTTCTACTAACGAAGATTAGTTTTGGAGAAGAGTCGCTGCCGAGATCCACTTGCATGACCTCATCTTCAGTAGGAGGCTCTCTTTGTTCAAACCGCTTCTCCCATTGTGCATCCAGTTGTTGGGCCCACGGCTCTAATTCGAGGAGTTCAGGAAAGTCTTCACCTTCTTCGTAAGCATCGACGAATGCCATATTGATAGACAGGACTTGCCTGAATACATCCCCGATGCTGATATCCGAATCAGAAGTTGGTGATCTGGTTGAGTGTGAATGCCAGTTGCATTCCTCATCTGAGCTTTCAGGGGTTATTGCGGGCGTAACATATTCCAGTCCGCATCGGGTCTTGTTGTAGTAGTCCTGTGGTTTGCCAGCCGGGACCAGCAACTTTAAAGGTAATCATCGACCAGTACCGTAGTTCAAACCTGGCGTAGTCTCCAGATCATACCCCTGTTTTTGCATGAGGTATTTGGATTGCGGACTATATAGATAGAGAGGCAGTCTCCCGACGTCCGATTCGAGATCGACTTCTTCTATGGTGAAGGGCTGTGGATTCTTTCGACCGAAGATGATTGGATGATCCCCTCCCTCGATTACGCGGTAAGCGTCTTCCACGGGAGTGAGTTGATTTACGGTGTAAACATTTGTCACTTGTGTGTGTAGGTGAGTGCCTAAACCATGTTCCATAGCATACATTGTACAAAGCTTATTAAGCTCGATGTAGTTCAAAGATAGCCCTTTATTGATAAAGTAAGGTATCTTTTCTAGCGGGATTACATCATCTGCGGATGGAACATAAGTGTGAGCAGCCACATACTTGGCCAGTTCTGGTTCTTCTTTAGCCACCCCCTGCTTAAATGAAGACTGAGAGAATGACTTGGGCAACTTGATCATCAGGGGTTCTGCTGGTGGGGCAAAACGTGGAGTCGTTGGCAAACTAGCGACCCCCAGTTTGGTACTCGATGCTGGGCGGGGAGTGGTTGGCTCGCTAGAAACCCCAGACTTTGCATCGGGCTGACGATTCTTTTTGGGAAGACGTATGGTCATTGGCTTGTCGGAGGAATTGAGCTTCTCCGTTTGTGGCTGGCCGACTCTAGGCAGTCTGATTGTCAATGGCTCCGTCGTGGGTCTTGGCGCTTGGCCGGACCTTGGCAGTCGGATTATCATTTTCCCTTCTTGTGCCGAGAGGCTGATTGCGTCCTTACGCAGAACGGCCGTAAGGGTGCGGTCTTGCCAGGTTTGCGAGCTTGGAGGTGGATCGTCAGAGGTTCTTCTGATCATGTGGCTGTATCAGTTCGGGCTTGCACATCTCCTTCACCAAGGTGCCTCTTCGACTTTTCGTATAAGCAGGAGTCTGAGTAGTAGGATTTGACCCCTTTGAAGGGATCGTTGTCGGCAAATTCTGTCCTCACGAAGCCGTGTTTGTCGACATACTTGAAGCACTGGTGCAGCGTAGAAGGCACGATCATGAAATCATGTATCCAAGGGCGCCCCAGGAGGATATTGTAGGACGTATCCGCATCTATGACGTAACAGGTCACCTCTGACCGAAGATCGCCGATTTGGCACTTCAAGCGAATCTTCCCAATCATGTAGCTCCTGCCCGAATTAAAATCGCTGATGGTGGTGCATATTGGAGTCAGGCGATGCATAGGAATACAGAGATGGTGTAATAAACCTTTCGGGATGATGCTTATGGAAGAACCAGGATCAATGTACATCCGATCCACCTTTACGTCGCCGATGTATCCAGTATAATATAACGAACGATCATGCAGGTTGGTTTTGATGAGCATATCCTGCAGAGTGAAGACAATGTTGGGCATCGCTCCTGTGCAAGCGCTGTCTTGGAGATCTGCAGGCGGGCTCTCTCCCGTGAGGTTGACCTGAGCTAGATATGCGTCGGCGTTCTGGAGTGCATCGCTCAAGGCCGCGCGAACATCCTTGGAGAGTCTCAGGAGCTCGTATAATGATAATTTGGCCGGTGTATTGGCCAATTGTGCCAAGATGTCAAAGTTGTAGGGCCTTTCCAGCCCATGAGGTGCCTCTTTTCGGAGGGATTTATCAAAGCGAGTCTCCTTCGGCCTAGGCTTTTCGGTCACCGGAGTTTGAGAAGGTCCCAGAGCGTCACCAGTAGCCGGCTGATGTTCTCCAGTCGAGTTATCTGGCGTAGGCTGGGATTGAGCACCAGACCGAGTGACGACAGCTGTGGCTTCTTCGACATCTGCCGAAATTGTACGGCAGGATCTGACCTTTCTACACTCCTTCTTGCCAATGGAGGGTGGCGCGGACTGAGTCACCTCAGGTACCAAATCTGGATGGACCCAAATGACCTCCTTTCGTGACGTGGTGAGGGGTACCAGACCAGTAGCCTGATCTCGAGGAGGCGGAAGATTAGCAATCTCTGTTGTCGCCCGAGGGATGGGTACCACGTCGTCTTGAGTCTCCGTCGGAGGGAAGCTGCCAAACTGTACGGATACCATGTTGGCTGCCACGGTTACCTCTTCGAAATCAATGGCCAGAGCCTTTGAATCGATAAGATGTTGGATATATCGCTTCAGTTGGTAGCAGTCGTGTGTAGCATGGTGGACGTAGCGGTAGTAATGGCTGTACTTTGGGCTCTCCATTTCTGCCGACCGAGGTTCCCTTCTTGGTGGAGGGAGCTGAATTCTATCGCCTTGTATGAGCATGTCCAAGATGGGCTTGACATGGCCGTCTTCAAAGGAGTAGGTCATTTGCGGCTATTGCTTGTCTGCCGGTTTTGACTCAGGTTTCTGGGCTATGTCGGCCACCATAGCCTGCTTGCCCTTGTTGTCCCGATTGTTGGAGGAGTTACCACCATTGTTGTTGTTGGTACTAGGGTGCTTACCCTTGTCCTCTCCCTCCGAGATGTGCAATCCCAGTTGGCGAGCCTTCTTCAACCTGTCTTCGGTGCTAGTGGCACTGATGATGAACGCCTTCCAGTCCTTGAATTGACTTTTATCCATCCAGAGGCTGATTGTTGGGAGCAGTCTCTTTTGGCAAATTTTAATCAAGGAGGAATCCGGATTACCCGACGGCAACTTCATTACGGTTTGGCGAAATCGCTCAATATAGTTCCTTGTCAGCTCTTTCTCCCCTTGAACGACGTCCATGAGGGTGGACATTGTGACGTCCTGTCCTACTTCGTAGAATCTCTCCAAGAATATGCCCTTGAAGCTGGCGAAGGAGTGGATGCAGTTGTCTGGCAGGTTGCGGTACCAGTCGAAGGCGACCCCTTCCAATGCCCCGATGAATAATCGTGTAAGGATAGCATCGTCATAGGGAAAATGGTCGATTGTGACTTTAAAGTAGGTGATGTACCTGCTTGCAGATGTCTTTCCATCATATAGCTTGATATGGAATGGTTTATACTTTGGTGGAAAGGGAACATCTCTCCATGTAGCAGGATACGGTTGTCGTATCCTGAGGTCTTGGCAGTTTTCTCGGGCATAGAACAAGGCCCGGAGCTCCTGGAGCTCTCTTCTAGCCTCCCTGGCCTCGTCTGCAGCAGTAGGAGCTGATATTTCAGAAGAATTATTGCCCAAGTTTGGTGCCGCTGAGTTCGAGTCCGTATTGACCGCGGGACCCATGTTTGTTTGGCCAGGCGTCCCTCCTTGCAAAGTAGGGAGGGCTGCTTTGATCTCGTCCACCGATTTGACCAAAGTGCGCAGTATGGCCTCCAGAGTGTCGATACGTTGGCGATCACTGGGACCATCTTGTTCGTCGTTTGTCATAAATGCCGTCCTCACATGAGTAGAGGTGGAAGGGACGGTGGATGACGTGCCCTCCGAATCATACCCTTGTACCGAGAAGTCATCAGGGTATGTGGGAATGTTCTCCTCTGGTTCGGACTCAGAAGGAATAGTACCCCCAGCTTCCGAGCTTGCCTCGTCTTGGGAATTGTGGATGTCCTCGGGGACGTCGGGATCTGCTGCATCTAATGGGAGAATTATTTTCCTGGGCTCGCCTCCTTGGAACATCGGATTGTCGTGTATGTTCGGAGGAGTGCGACCCCCAGTTCCAGCAACCCCCAGTGATGTGGATGATGAATTTCCTACTGTAACAGATTTTGTCTTTGAACGGGTACCTTAGAAAACTCCGGTGGTGGATAACCGTTTAGACGACAGTTTCTTAGTCATAGTGGTTGAAATCTTCGGGCTGGAAATGTTTAATTTTATCCCTCTTCCATCGGCGAGGATTTTCTGAGTAGAGTTGCAGGAGACGACGGGAGGCGCCTCCTCCTCTGAGCTCGACTGTTGTAATCTTTGGAAGACGGACTGGCGGCCTTCTCGTACCGTCGTATTGTTGCAACAGCAGTTGACAATGACCTGGATGCAGTGATGTCCGTGGGAGGACTCTTTGCACACCAAGGCCTCTTCTCTTTCCTTGCGCTTGTGGAGGATAACCTCACGCAAGTCAGATGGGTCTGGAACGACCATGTTTGCTCCCTGGGTTTTGGAAGACTTTTGGGAACCACTCTGTCCGTTTGTCGTCGGGGGCTGGACTCGAGTGGTTTCGTACAACTTCCCATCAGAGGCTCGCATAACAGTATGTGGAGCGCTCGGATGGTCAGAGGTCGGGACAGCGGACAGAGCTCGCCAAGCTCGTACTGCCCTAGACTTCTTCACTCTATTGTGTGAGGGCACATAGTAGAAAGAGTCTAAGTGGTGCTGCAGAGAGTCAGACATATTTCCTCGGGAGCGTGAGAGACCAGGACCATAGGAGAGGCGATCGAAGACTGAGCCTGAGCTGCGTGGAGCAGACAGCATGCGGCTGGAATCAACAGTCTTCATGCGGCTGGCAATCGTAGCCGCATGGGCTTTCTTCATGCGGCTGGAAGTCTCGACCGCATAAGTCTTCTCCATGCGGCTGGATATCTTGGCCGCATAGGTATTCTGTATCCGGCTGGCAGTTTTGGCCGCATGGACATCATGCATGCGGCTGGCAATCTTGGCCGCATGAATGTTCAGCCTCCGGCTAGTGCCTTTGTTCGGCTTCTTCCTGGAGCACATAGAATTACTCTTTGCCCCTGCAAGTCCAGCATCGTAGTGCTTTCCTCTGCCAGACTTGGGGACAGCAGAGTCCTGTATGGCTTGAAGTGGGGCCGCATGAGAGTTGCCTTCGCCGTCTTCGGCAGCAGAGAGTACTCCGTCCAGAGCTTAGGGAGGAGCAAATGATTTTGGCCTCCACTCCCTGCGAGCTTTCTTCGTGCGGGTTCGCTTCTGGACCGGGCCAGCGCTCCCGTCGGAGAGCATTTCATCAAATACCTGTTGGTCGAAGCGGACGACCATCTTCTATTGTGTGGAGCCAAGTTTGGCTGCATCCGAGTGCGTCACCAACTTCTCAGCCGTGGAGAAGTTTGTCCCCAGCAGAGTCGTCATCGTGTTTGCCATTGATTATAAAAGAACATAACAATTATATCGGAGGACTAGACTTTTACTTCACAATACAAACTCGCTCGTACAAAGAAAGCCTAGGGACAAAAACCTAGGTACAGCAATCTAAGTACAATTATTTAGTTTTTTCTGGAGGGTGACGATAGAGGCTCGAGAAAGCGACGGCAGCTCTGCCTTACTCCTTGGACAATCGGATGTAGCCTTAGCTCTGGTGAAGAAATGCTCTTGGACGTATGGGGAGACTCCCTTGCGCCTTCGGTTGCTAGATCTCAGGATGTCTCTGTAATGCTCTCTCTCTTTTTCTCTGCTCTTTTTGTTTTTTGTCTTCTGAATTCTCCCCCTCTGTTTGCAAGGGAATGGCACCTTGCTATTTATAGAAGTGGGGGTGTGATCATTAGGGTTTGAAATGATTGCCTCCTTGAGAAGTCGGCGGTTAAGGATTAATTAATCTGGGCCATTAATTCTGATTGTAGCAAATCTGGATAATTAATGTAGATTGTATCAAATCTTTGTAGGTAATAAATGTTGATTGCCAAGAATATTTGTGATTTGTGATAGCCTGCCACGTGTCCAATTTGTTTGATTGGATTTGATCTGGACAATTATGACGATCGCAACAAATCTGATCATGGAAGATAAGACTGCCACGTGTCTCAATTGTCACGAAGAGTGCCACATGTCTCAACTGGACCGTCCTGGCAGAGCCGCATATGGGTGGTCCTCTCAGCCATATGAAGCATGCAGCCGCATGAGGATGGGCAGCCGCATGGGGATGGGCAGCCGTATGTTGATGGGCAGCCACATGGGGATGGACAACCGCGTGAGGATAAATAGCCGCATGGGGATGGGCAGCCGCATGGGGATAGGCAGCCGCATGAAGTGGGCGACCGCATAACTGCAATAGCCGCATGGAGTGGCCTCCGGACTTATTGGATTTTGCCAGCTGTAAGGAGATTTTCTCCTCTTTCCTAGGGACACGCCATCATGTCAGTCATTATTACATCTTTATGTTAGAGCTGTCGTAGCTGCCTTTTGTCAGAGCAGCCGTCAGGGTATTAAATGCAGCCGAATGTCGAGAAGAACTGTTGAAGGCCACGTGGCTTCTTTCTGGGCCACATTGAACTATCCGAGCCGCATGGACCCTTGAGCCGCATGGACTCCTGAGCCACATGGGGATCCTGAGCCGCATGGGGATCTCTTTGTCGGAGCCGCATAGGCCTTTCTTTATTCTTTTCCATGCTTCTACAACTTACTCTTCTCGCATTCTTCACATACCATATCTTTCTTGAATAGAATGCTTGGGAGTCCTCTAACAAGTTTCTTGGAGGCATGTCGGGAAATAGTGTCCATGTTAGCATGTCCAAGTCTCATATGCTAAAGCCAACTCTCATCATTCTTTACTACTAAGCACCTGTCATTGTTAGTACTTTCAACGAGATAAAGAACATAGATTTTGTTTTCTTTAATACCTTCATATACGGTAGATCCACTAGTGCTATCGGTGATGAAGCACTTGTGTTTGACAAATTTAATATCATAGCCATTATCCGTAAGATGGCTAATGCTAAGAATGTTGTGCTTGAGATTTGTAACAAGATAATATTTTTAATGCACGGATAAGGAGGGGAGCCGATATTACCATTTTCTATGATGTACCCCTTTTAGATTGTTGTCGAAGGATATGTGTCTTCTTTCTTCATCGATACCATTGCAAATAGTGAAGCATCACCGGTCATGTGTCGTAAGCACCCGCTATCGAAAATCTATTTGCTCCTAGCATGTGAAAGAGGGTTCACCTACAACATAAGTTAAAGATGAAGACTTTGGTACCCAAGAATGTTTGGATCCTTGATTGTTAGTTTTAGGAACCCATTTAAACATTTTCATATCAAAATGTTTTCTTATTTGACGATAATAAGAAGTGTGTCCAAAGAGAACTCAATAGTGACACATCATAGGTGTTATAGGTCTAGAGAGTGAGTGAGTATCATGTGTATGAGGAATTCTAGTATGATGAGGAGTTTTGACATGATTGTTTTGGTGATGATAGTAGAAGGCATGATGTGAAGTATTTTTTACAAAGGTCCTTTTCGTGTATGCATTTGGTTAGGATAGAACCTATGTGTTATGTTGTTATGAGTGTGGGGCTTGTGACTAGTGTTGTGATGTGTGTTGGTATGCCCTTGTGCATTTGTGTGAACCATGTCCCTATCAACTTGTTTCTTGCCATTTATAAGAAGGTCATTGTACTTAATAGTGGTTGCATATTCTTTTTTATTTTCAGCAAATGTCTTGTGCATAGCAAATTCATATCCTTCTTTGAGGGATTGAATTTCGACATCCTTTTTCTTGATGACGTCTTGTAAATTCTTGGAGCTTTAGTCAAAGAGACTCTATCTCATCCGTGTCAGAAGTAGAAGATTTTCCTTTTATATCAAGAATAATGTTGGAAAGTCTTTTGATTTCTTGTTTGTGAGCATCAATCTCTTTCAGAGACTTCTTATACTTATTTCTTATGATCTTGTATTCATCATGTAATTCAAGAATGGCATTTTCTAATTCATTATAAGAAAGAGCATTCATGGAGAAGTCATCGAGTACCTCTGTTGTAATGAGACAAACATTTGAGTTATGCTTGCATTCTTTGTTGTTGTCTGAGTCGCTAGAATCACTTTGACACCAGATGCTAGTGTTGGCGTATTTCCTTGAAGATGAGCTTCCTTTGTTGGACTTCTCGTATCTGCTCGATTCTTTTCTTCCTATAGGACAGTCTTTCTTGATGTGTCTGGTTCTTCTGCAGTTGCAGCAAGCGGGTTCTTCATCGTTGTTCCATTTTGTACTGTTTGCTTTGTTGAACTTGATGAACTTTCAGAAGTTCTTGGCGTTGAGAACAATTTTTTTCATCATCTGATTCATTATCGTCGGAACTATCTCTTGTGGTGGACTTGGTAACCTTAAGAGAAAGAGACTTTTCCTTTTCCTTCGTCTTCTCCTTCTCTTTGTTTTGTATAAAGGATTCCTCTTTGTCCTTCATGTCTAGCTCGTGAGTCATTAGCTTTTCCATGAGGGTCTCAAGGTTCATGGTTGTTAGATCGTTCCCTTCAATAATTGCGGTAGCTTTAGGATTCCATCCTTTCGTTAATCCCCTGAGAATTTTTCTAATCTTTTCATGAGTGGGATATTCCTTGCCAAGAGAATAGAGAGGGTTAATGATATCAAAGAAACGAGTAAACGTAAAAGTAATAGACTCATCTTATTTCATTTTAAAAGATTCATACTATTGTGTGAGTCTACTAATTTTTGATTCCTTTACTTGAGAAGTTCCCTCATGGGTGACTTCCAAAAGTTTTCAAATTTTCTTGGAAGTTTTACAAGTAGAGATTCTATTGAATTCATTGTTGTCGAGAGCGCAATAGAGAGCGTTCATAGCTTTTGCGTCTCGTCTAGCAATCTATTTATCGTTCTCGGTAAATTTATCTTTAAGGGTCTCTGAAACAACTTCCTCAATAACTATGGAAGATTTAGGAATACCATTTACTACACAATCCCATAGATCGAAGTCTAGAGACTTTAAGTAAATGCCCATCTAGATCTTCCAGTAGTTATAGTTGGTTCCATCAAATAGAGGAGGTCTATTTATGGAGTGTCCCTCATTATGGAATGAGTTGGTACTAGGGTTAGTGGCCATGGATCACTCTAAGAATGTAAATACAAATCAAGAGACAAGGCTCTGATACCAATTGTAGAACCCTAGAGGGCGTGAATAGGGTAATAAAATAATTACTAACAAATAAAAACAATTTAAAGGATAATAAATAAGAGAGATTCAAACACTCGATGTATCATGGTATCCTCCCAAGGGGTACTCCAGTCCCGGAACTCTTTCTGGCTTTAATCCACTATTTAAGTAAATAGTTACACACGAGTTTGGATCCGAAGAACTCATCAACTTCAATACGAGTTTGGATCCGAAGAGCTCGTCAACTTCTTACACACGAGTTCTCCTCCGAAGGCTCGTCAACTTCTTATACACGAGTTTTCTTCTAAAGACTCGTCAACTTCAATAAAAAGGAAAGAAGGCTTTTGATCTTCTGGAACACTTTGAAGATCGATTATTACAACTCTTGAATACTCTAGTACTTTTGGTTGGATGAAAAATTAAAGCTTTTGGTAGAGTAGTAATGGTGAAGCTCTTGGTGGTTGGATGCCTTCAAAGAGATGGCTCATCCACTTAAATAGAAAACCAAGAGAGATAGTCATTTAATCCTCCAAACGTGCAGCGAACGGAATTCCGACGGTACCGACCGAAATTTCGTCGGTGTACCGTTCTGAATAGTAACAGTAATAAATCTAACCGTTGGAGCATTTAATGCTAAGGATCTGTCCATTCAAAAATCAAAAGATATGCAAATAAAATACCTTCGGAACACACTGGTATACCGTCGGTATGCCGTTTATCTTTATAAAACTTGTTATGTGCTTCAATATTGGTGTACCATCGGTACATATCGGTGTACTGTCGGTATACGGATTATCTTCATAGAACTTTTTTTGTGCTTCAATATCGATGTACCGTCGGTACATATTGGTGTATCATTGGTATACCGATTATCTTCACAGAACATTTTTTGTGCTTCGATATTGGTGTACTGTCGGTACTAATCGGTGTGCCGTCGGTATTTCGATTAACTTCACAGAAACTTTTTTGTACATCAATTTTGGCGTATCGTCGGTATGAACCGGTGTATCGTCAGTATTCCGACTTTTTTGACAAAACCTTTTCTATGCATGAAATTGGTGTACCGTCGGTACCTATCAGTATACCGTCGATATTTTGTTGATGTAAGATAAGTGATTTTCGAAAGACATTTTGTAAGGGCTTTTGGGTTTGTCATCCACCTTAAGTGTTTCACAGTTTGTCCTAGACCTTGTACAGACTTTAGGAGCTTGAATCTTTAATAGCGGGCTTTGAGTATGCTTGATAGCTTCTCTTCAGTCTTGCTTTAAGTCAGTCTGTAAGTCTTTCGTGCGGTTTATTGAATGGCTTCGATTTCATCGATCTTTTGCAGTAGCCTTTAGGAGAGTTAGCGGTGTATTTGTTTTCTGAAAAGGATAGAGAAACTAAAACACGAATATGCATTTAATGTTATCAAAATCAATGTGCCAACAGTGTGTTGCTTGAAAATAGTAAGAGTGATAGAGTAGGATTGAAAGGAGTTTTCTAAAGAAGAAGAATATGGGGGTGTATTGAGTGTGTTGCGCATTTAGAGTAGTTGGTGTGTGTGTATTGGTGAAAGGATTAAGTGTTTGGTGTTGGTGTACTAGATGCTTGGAGTTGTTGCTGTTGTATATATGTGTGGATTATAGGGAGATTATAGGAATGGTGTTTGGTATACAGGGCTAGGACTTAGGATTTTATTCAAGGTTTTTGAAATAGGGATATGGGCTTAGCTATGTATAGATATATGGATGGGCTGGCTTGAAGTATCAGAATTGGGGACCCAAATCAAGGAGTGTCCCATTTCCATAATGAAAAAATTTTAGGAAAAGAATTTGGGTTTAGGAATTAGTTAGGAATAATTAGGGCTTGGCTAAACTTGGGCTAGGTTCCAGTACTGAGGTTTAATGGGTGTGGGCCCAAATAATAAGCACATGGACTGGGAGGTCCTAAATAATATGCACCATATACACAGATTGGTTTAAAGATAATTAAAATATTTTTTTAATAAATCATTATGTATATAAAAATTTAAATCAATTATGATCATTGATAAAATAATAGCATGTAGGAGCTCAATTAGATGGCACGAAAGTGGCATGTGCGTAGTAGGCTCAAAATATGTCAAAATTATATATTGTGTCGATTAGATTGGACCGATGTCGAGTCCCAAAATTAAATTGGAAGTTAGGTCAGGTTTTACGGTAGATGGTCAAGTGGCCTAAATTTATCTGAAAGTTGTGCGATGTAAATGGAGTACAAGGAAACAAGTTTGAGTGGGACATGATATATTAAAATGGAGATAAACTTGTCTACATCAAAACTCATGAAGGACGTTTCGAGAGATTGACATCTCTGGCGCTCCAAAAATCAAAGTCACGAAAAAGTATATTTAATGATCAAAACTAATTATAATAAAATAATTATTGAAAATAATTCATTTAAAAAATTTAAAACCAACCCTAAAGTCCAGGGGGCTTACAATCAGCACATACCATGTCTCCCTTAAATGATATTTTCGGTAGTCCTTTTACCAATTTATTCGTCGATAGCCTTGAAATGGTATCCATGTTTGTGTGTCCTAGTTCATATGCCATAGCCAACTTTTATCCTGGTTGACTACTAGGCAGTTACCTGAACTGTTAGTACTTTCTAAAAAGTAAACATAAATATTATCCTCAATGATTCCTTCATAGATATGATTATTAGTGGACATATCATATATAGGACATTTATCTTTAAAAAAATTAATACCATAACCATTGTCAGCAAGATGGCTAATGCTTAGAAGGTTATGTTGTAATTCAGTTACAAGACAAACTTCTTTTATATTTATATAAGAAGAAATACCAAGAGTACCATTACCTTTTATTTTACCTCTCAGATTAATACTGAAGGAGACATATCCTTCTATTTTCATCGATAGCATCACGAATAGAGATGCGTCACCTGTCATGTGTCCTGAACATCCGCTATCGAGGATCCATTTACTTCTAGCATGAGAGGGGTGGCCCTCCTACAAGACAAGTAGATGTGACCTTTGGTACCCATTTCTTTGAGGGTTCAACATTAGTTTTGGGTATCCATGTGTATTTATTCATGTCTATTAACTTTCTAACTTTAAGTATTACGATATGTGCCCGTGTTGACCAAAGTTTTTACATATAATTCTAGAGTGGGTGTCCTTTGTTTCAGTACATACATGAGTCTTTTGTGTCGTCCTTGGATACTTGGAAGTGAAAGCATGATTATGTGGAACCTGTTGCTTGCATGCTTTCCTTGATCGTGTTCTATTTGGTACATACTGTGTAGTAGGACAGATCTTAAGCAGTGTAATAGGAACAAACTGTTTGCCTAACTTTATCTCTTACTTTTTAGAGATTGAACAGGCTGGTACATATTTTTCAGTCATTTCTCTCAGCTTTTGTTCAGTGCCAATTTGTAATCTCTTCTTAGAGTTATATAAAGCAAGCACTTTTGTATAGCCCTTCTCTCTGTTCAATCATGCATTGAGCCTCATGAATACTTAGCTTAATGTTTGCTACTTCTTCCGTGTTACATGTGGTAGATGTCTCATTTATTTCTTGCATTAAAGTTGACAAACTAGCCACTTCGATTGTGTATGCTTTTATCTCTTTTCGAGATTGCTTGTACTTGTCTAACACATTTTTGTGTTCGATAAGTACGTCACTAAAAGCATGAGAGAGTTCATCGAAAGTAAAGTCACCATATAGAGGATTAGTAAGTACATGATCAAATGCCATTAAACAGGCATTTATAATTTTACTTGTCTTTCTTCTTCCTCTGAATCACTGGCTTCACTCTCGTGCCAGATGCTTATTTTTGTATACTTTCAGGATGACGACTTCCGGTTTGATCGGTCGTAGAGACTTTCCTTTTTAGCAGTAAAATAATCCTCTTTGATGTGTCATGTCTTCTTGCAGGTGTAACATACAAGCTCTTTTTCATATAATTGGTTGTGTTATCCCTTAAATCCTAATGTCATCATGCAAGGGTTTTCTTCTTCTTTGCAATTGCTAGCTTCGCTCTCATAGCAGCTCTTATGAGTAGCTTTAAGCAGTTTCCAGATTTCATAAGATGTTGTGCAAGTAGTAATACGATAAAATATATTTATGTCTACAGCACAATAAAGAGCAATTATTGCTTTTGCATCAAGGCTAGCTAACTTCTTTTTTTTCCTCTGTATAACTATAATAAGACTTTTTAATAATAGAGGAAGCCAGAATGGAGGTGATAGTAGGCTTTTTGTAGCCATTAACAATACATGAGCATAAGTCAAAGTCTAGAGACTTCAGGTAAAAATTTATCCGTGTCTTCCAATAAGTATAGTTTGTTCCATCAAATAGAGCTCTATTTTTGGATTGCCCTTCACATGTGAACATTGATTTCACGGCTGCCATATATACTCTTTAGAGTGTTATGTATAATTATAACCTGCTCTGATACCAATTGTTGGAACATTGAGCATCTCTAAAGGGGTGAATAGAATACGTGCGTGCAGCTGAAAGATAATCACCAAATTAAAAAAATATATATACGGTGTCACAGTTGATAAGTGCTAGGAAGATGATAAAAACTATATACAAAATTAAATGCGTAAAGTAAAGAGCATCAGAAATGCGAACTCATAACACAATGATGTATACTAGTACCCATTTGAGAGGACTAGTCTAGTCTCGAGTATTCTTGCTTGATGTTAATCCCCTATGGCACAAGCTTTGAATTTGAAGCACTTGCAGCTCCATACAAGTACGAGTTTTTATCCGAAGGACTCGCAACTTAAAATAAGATGAACTTTGAAAAAATGGAACATTTTCTGAAAGCCTTCTTTAAAACTCGAACCAAACTCTAGATCGAACCAGAATGGCACTTGGCTTTGCTAGGTGTTGTTAAAGGGTAGATGTGAAAGTTTAAAGCTCTCGAATATGAATAGATAGAGAAGAGAAGAATGAATGAGTGATTTGGAATGAGAACTTCTTATCTATTTATAGCATTTTTATGGGCAGAACTCGGCATGAGTTCGAATGCAGATTTTTCGTAATTTAAATTTTGGTTGCAGATCTTCACGAAGACCACTAACGTTCAGGAACAAACCTGACCGAACTCGGGCAGAGATCGGGCCAAACTCTAGCAGAACTCTTAGGTTTTGTTTTCGGACCAGTTTGTGGTACATTAATAAAAAATAAAAAAAATTGGTATAGTTGGTATTGGGCTTTTTGGGTATTGGATATTTGGTATAGGTGTTATAAATATAGCCCGTTGATTCATGAGATGAAGAACAAAATAAATGCAAAAGCGTACTTGAATCCATTGATTGGCTTGACGGATCTTAAAGTAGATGTCTTTTTATGGGGTTCGATCTTCCAACTCGCTACGACCCTTGATAAAAAAGTGGAATCCGAATCCTTTGTCCATCTCTTTCTGTTGATGGGGATGCAGAAGAGAACAAAAAAAACCTTTTCTTTGGTGGCCGTATGAGTTGGGGACCATAACCCTAATGAATACATATATTTATATATTTTGATATTTCTAATTTGGACCATCATCAAATTAGATTTATCTCTGGTATCTATACATTATTTTTATGACAATTATACCCTTAAGCCAATTTTTCAAATAGACTACTTTAATTTGGCTTAATTATTTTGATAGCCCAACACAATTAATTTTACATATGTGGCATCTAATTATTGAATAATTCCAACAATCTCTCACTGGGCCACATATGTAACCCTATAATTGTGTTAACCTTAGTGAGCTCATAAATTGCTATCTTAACCTTAGGGTCTATCCGGACAATCTCTTCCATTAACCATATTAATATAGGATCAAAGCGGCCTTCGTCACATTTAGCGTAACTAAACCATCAATGGTCACATATACCAATATAGCTAAACGACATAGATCAATCATAGATGCGTAGCATAGAAATTACACGCAATCTGATCAACACATGTCTATTTCCAACTAGTCCTCCTTAACTTTAGTGAGATCAATACTTTAACATAATGGAAAACTGAATAAACTGAATTTTTTATATATCTGATCAGGTAAATATCTAAAATGTTTTAATACATAAATGTGTCTGAAGCCAAATAGCACCTAAATACATAAAATACAAACTCCTACTATATTGTTGTAAACCCTCTTCCCAAAATTTAAAAAAATTATTATTTATTTAAATTAAATGGTGATTTTTGGAATTTTATAAATATTTAATTAATTAATTATTATTATAGAAGGCCTTAGTTTTAAGTTTTAGAGTGCAAGATGACCAAAAATCATGGCACGAATAGCGTGATCGTGTGCCTTGACTAGTGCAATAGCCATGCTAGGGAAGGCCGAACCATAAGTGTGCCCAACTAGAAAAACCAGGCCAAATTGTGACATGACCCCTATAAATAATTTTATTATTTATTACTAAGATTATTGACTTTTAGAAGACCTGGTTGTACCAAACTAGCTCGAATTTGACCAGAATCGAGCCAAAGACGTCCAGGTAGATATATTTTATAGGTATATAGTTTGCACCTTATTTTTATGATCAAATAAATATTTTCTTACTAATGGTTATATGTATAATATAAATGTCATTGATATTAAATTGATGTTATTATGGGAAAAACTTTTCCTAAAATACTAATACCATCTTATAGATTTTTTTCCAGTTTATTGAGTGTATGCATATAAGACTATATATATATATATATATATATATATATATATATATATATATATCAGGAGGAGCTACTGCTGGCGCTGCTTGGATCCCCTCCAGGCCCCCCATCCCTCCGTTTTGGCACAACCCGGGTTCCGCTGGGCGATGTTCCCCCGGGCGCAACCCAGCAGACGTTGTCCTCAGCGTTACCTGGAGTGGGGGCTTCCCCCTCCTCCTTGCGCCATGGTGGTGGGTCCTTTGGGCGCTCCCAACCCCCTTCCTTCCCTTCTTTTGTTTGCGCCTAGTGTGGGTGCAACCCTACTCCACCCGTCCCCCATGCTGGCTTCCGTGCTGGCTTTCGTGCACCCTGGGGTGGGGGCTTCCCCCTTCTCCTTGCGCCACCAGTGGTGGATCCATTGGACGCAACCTACCCCCACCCTTGTCTTCCTCCGGTTGCACTGAGAGTGGGCGCAACCCACCTCCCCCTTTCCCATCCTCTTCTTTTCCCTTCGTCAGCACCTGCTTCGGCTGTCGACGTGATGCTGCTCTCCGATGCGGTCGGGCTTCTGTTTTCGTCGGTCGGCGTCGTTGGTCCGTCGGGACACCCGGACACGCCCTTGGCGCATCCTGGGCCCACCGTCTTCTCCCAGCTATCGCCCCTTCTGGGCACAACCCAGCTTCATTCTCCAGCGCGGATGCACCCTTGGTCTCCTAGGGGCCAGCCCCACCCCCTCTGTGCACATTCCACCAGCCTGGGCTTGGAGGTATTGCGCCTCCTAGTTTCACCCTTGAGGAACCCATCCCACTTCTGGGCGCAGTCCAGCCCCCACCCGACCCCTTCTTTTGCCGACAGCCTTCGTCCGGGCAGGGCTCCCAAGCAGGGGCTCATGATCCCAAACGTCCCTATACCCGAAGTAGAGTATCCGCCGACATCTCCCATGCCGACGGTGCCATTCACCGACCAGGAACTCTCTTCTCTGGACACCTCATTCCCCTACTCCTTCGTCCTCAAATTCTCATCCGGCTGTCCCAAACTCGCCAGGGTCGCAGAGGTTATAGCCAGTTGGCGGCTATCGGCTGAGTACAAGGTGGCCCCCCTCAACCCGAGGCATATTCTGTTACACCTTTCCTTCGACCTTGACCACAGGACGGTGTAGTCCAAAGGCACCGGGAGGGTCGACTCCTACCAGATAAAGATAATCAAGTGATCAGCGAACTTTAACACGAAGGAAGACTCAGCGACGGTAGCCCTTGGTTCACCCTACCCGATCTCCCCCCCCATTTGTTTCGTTCCGGCGGCTCTTAGGCGTATAGCCAACTCCTTCGAAACTTACGTGGCCTCCGCGGCAGAAACCAGCAACCTGACTAAAGCACACTACGCCAAGATATGTGTGGAGCTCGACCTCACCTCAGAGCCCCCCAACCACATACTCATTGAACTTGGCCACCGGACTCACAGCCAGCAAATTATCTACGACAATCACATAATCTTCTGCACATACTGCCATTTACGCGGCCACTTATCCAAGCATTGCTTCCGTCTCTATCCTAAGCTTAGGAAGCATCCAGAGCAGACAGAACCCAATCCCAAAGGGAACCGGCATTAAAAAATAGCCCAACCACCCATGATTCCTCTACCGAACTCCCACACCAGATTTAACTCCAGCGAAGGCAAATCCGGCAGAGGCAACTCAACAAAAAAAACTGTGATCCCCTACCACCCACCTGTCCTTTCTCTGTCCAATCTGTTCAACGCCCTCGTGTTAGAAGCTATCGACTCCTCCCAGGAGATGGCTCTTCCTGCTAACTTCGTCAAGGCCCCCGGCACGGACTCTGAGGATCTCAGCGCCCCATCCTTAGAGGACGTAAAGGAGTCCTTCCTAGCATCTCCGATCGTCACCGACCATCAAACATCGCACAGAAACTTCGCCATTGACGCTCTAACTATTCTAGGGCCAGAGCAGGCTTGTAGAGGCCTTCAGGTCCTCGCTGCTGGATTCTCTCTCCAGGCGGAAGGCGACCAGATTGGATCCTCCGACGACTCCCTCTTCATCCCGCCGGAGCAAGCCGATCTCGAATCAGTCGGAGAAACGGTCGCACCCCCAAAATGCTCTGAGGACTCCAACACATCCTCCAAGATGGCGAGGGTAACATCCATCGCTACCAGGAAATCAAATAAGAAAGGGTCCGCAATATCCCCGTCCATACACACTAGGTCTGCTGCTAAGCAGTCCAACCAACCCTACCCAAACCTCCATTAATGCTGAACATTCTCTCCTGGAATGTACGCGGTCTGGCGAACAAACCTACTTTGAGAAGAATTACCAGCCTTAAGAAAACTCATAAGATTGACATCTTGATTATCCTCCAACCCAAAATCCCTTACAAGAGACTCAAATCCATCCAACTGTAGTTAGGCTTTCACTTGGCCATAGCTGGCAGACACGAAATTTGGATCATCTATTCCAAGGCTGTTCAAATCAAAGTCATCCAAGATTCCAGGCAAGCCCTTTCTTGTTGGATGAAACACCCTTTGATCCACAACCGTGCCATCCTTTCTGCTGTTCACGGCAGCTACGACATCGTGGACCGCAGACACCTCTGGAATGACCTCCTGGACATTAACAATCACAACTGTAACCTCCCATGGCTCTGTATTGGGGACTTCAATGCTATCACCTGCAGAGATAAGAAAATTGGAGGACGTCCCCCCTCTCCCTACCATGCAGGACTTCAACAACTTCAACTCTCACCTCACCTCACCTCCCTCCCGTTCATAGGCAACGCATTCACCTGGTGCAACATGCAAGAAGGCGACCGTCGGCAATTCTTCTGCCTCGACAGGGCTTTATCGAACGCTCACTGGCTAGGTATGGGGACTACCTCCAAGCTATCCTACCTTAATGCCACCGAATCTGACCACGTCCCACTGCTAGTTGAAATCACTACCACTTCCAACCAGTCCAGGAAAAGCTTCCGCTTCCTGGACTTCTGGAGCGAGCACCCTCAATTTTTAGGGGTAGTCACGGAAGCTTAGAATAGCACGGACTTACTCGATCCTCTCAACCGGGTGGCTAACAAGCTCCAGGCCACGAGAAAAGCTCTGGCAGCCTGGTGCAAGCAAGCTTATGGAGATATCTTTCAAGCCATTCACGAGGCTAAGGATGACGTTACTCGTGCCGAAGCCAGGTACATGACCGACTGTTCGCCTGATACCAGGAAGGCTCTGAATCTCACCAAAGCCATCCTTAAATTCAGGCTAAAAATTGAGACCGATTTTTGGAAGCAGAAAGATAGGATCAAATGGGACAGCGAGGGGGACAACAACTCGAGATTCTTCGACACCTACGTAAATGGGCGTAGACAAAAACTCACTCTACACCAGGTTGCTGCAGACGACGGTACCATCATCAGCGATCCAAAGGATATCCAAGTGGCGGCTGCTAAGTTCTATTCCAGACTATTCTGCAAGGACACGGTCCTCAAAGACAACACCTTCCTGGACGAGGTTCCCCATCTCATTAGCGACACAGACAATATTCGGCTCGAATAGACCCCATCAGAGGAAGAAGTGAAAGAAGCCGTCCGGGCCCACAATGAACACAGTGCGCCAGGGCCAGACAGATTTTCGAAGATTTTTTTCGTACATGTTGGGACATCATCAAGGTTGGCATCCACAATACGATCAACGCCTTCCTCCAGGGAGCTACTTACCCCAAAGCCATCTCGAGCACCAACCTTATCCTTATCCTAAAGAAAGACAACCCAGAGACATTCTGAGACTTCCGTCCAATCAGTCTCTGCACCTTCACCAACACGATCATATCCAAGATCATCGCATCCCGCATGGCAGGCCTTCTCCCCAAGATCATCTCGGAGGAGCAGAGTGGCTTTGTTCGGGGGAGGAATATCCAAGATAATATCATGTTAGCCCAAGAGGTAGTCACCTGCATAAAGCTCCCAGCAAGAGGGGGCAACATAACCATCAAATTGGACATGGAGAAAACCTATGACAGACTGGATTGGCAATTCTTGATCTGGGTCTTCATAGCCTTCGGGTTTTTCAAAACATGGACCAACATCATGTGGAGATCGATCAGCAACTCATGGTTCTCCACGGTTATTAACTGCCAAGCGGACGGTTTCTTCAAATCTGGTCATGGGATTAGGCAAGGAGATCATCTATCTTCCACCATCTTCATCATTATGGCGGATGCATTGAGCAGAAACCTTAATAATATGGCAAGCACCCCAAACTTTCAGCACTACCATACAGCCAACGGTTGCTCGATTATCATCCACCTGGCATTCGTAGATGATATCCTTATATTCTCTTTCGGGGATGCCGGATCGGTGGACGTCGTCCACAATATGCTCCAGAGATACGAAAGGTGCTCTGGACAAAAGATCAACCCGGATAAGTGTTATCTACACCCACCACAAAATCAAGAGAGAGCAAGCAGCTAGCATCTCTACCACCATCTCATTCCCCATCCATCACCCTCCATTCCACTACCTTGGGTGCCCCCTCGTGTACGACAAATATAACGCCGGGATCTTCGAAAACCTGATCACTCGCATCAGGAAGAAGCTCGAGGGCTGGCACAATGCCACGCTTTCCTCCGATGGCAAGATGATCCTCATCAATCGCGTCCTCACTTCCATTCCCATCTACACCATGGCTGCATGCTCCCCTCCCAAGAATGTTATATCCTACATCGAGAGCATCTTCAGCAACTTTCTTTGGGAACACAGTGGCGGCCACGACAAGCACAATTGGGCCAGCTGGGATACCATGGCTCGTCCTACTGGGGAGGGGGCCTGGGTTTCACTAAACTTTCTCATATCGTTAATGCTTTCTCAATAAAATTATGGTGGAAGCTTCGTACGAGTAAGAACTTATTGTCCAGGTTCATGAAGGCCAGATACTTCATGCACATCTACCCGTCTACGGCCATCGCGAACAGCAGATCCTCAGCGGCCTGGCATCGCATTCTCATCGGGCGGTCCCTAGCCGAACAAGCGATTCGCCTAAAGGTGGGCAACGACGAAGCTTCACCATTTATGGAGCGCTGGGTCGGCGATATCTTGCTTCCCAACATTTCTGCTACCCCAGGAACAACACTATCATGAACTTATGGGACCCTCAAAATAACACCTGGAATTGGAACAAAGTCCGGGTATGGGCTGGGTCTGAGGCGGTCGATTATATTCGCCGTAGCAGAGTGAAGATCGGTCCGGACGTAGATAAGCTCGAGTGGACGTCCGATGTTAATGGGGCATTCTCGGTTAAGTCGGCCAGAAGAGTGATCCTAGGTAATGCAGCCCCGTCTCCTACCATTGCATCCTTCTGGCAGACCTGCATCCCCAAGAAGTGGCCCTTCCTTATCTGGAGAGCCCTAGCAACATCCTCCCCACTGATGACACTCTCAACACCTTTGGGTTCAGCCTTACTTCAGCTTGCACATGCTGCTCTGATCGATAATCGAAAACAGTCAACCACATCCTCAGTCAAGGAGACCTACAGATCAAGGTCTGGAGAGCTCTTTCCCAGCGTTACAGTTTGCCTCATGGGGGCGACAACTTTTACTACCTCATCGCAACCTGGGCTTCTGCGTCCTATGGACACCAGATCGTCGCTGCGGCCGCCACGTGGGTTCTCTGGAAAAATTGGAACAAGGCTAGATATGAAGGCCGCCAGTACAACGCAGACCAATTAATATGAGAGACCATTCGTCAGTGTCACAAACGAAGATCCCTCTGCAAACATGGCCAGACAGTCTTCTGGAACTCTCCTATCCTCGGATTAGCCGTATTGATTCTCGTTTTTCCCTTCTTTTGTCAGTATACGTGTATAGGCATCAGCATTTTGTGCCTTATGGTATACTTGTAAAGGTTCGGCCTTTCGACCTTCATGAATAAAATGGGTGGTTTTAAAATATATATATATATATATATATATATATATATATAGAAAAAAATCATGTTCCACCCGAAGGGAGCTGCTCATGGGCGATTCCTAGAAGATGCTTCCCCTAGCCTCCGGCCGGTCGTCGCAGGCTGCTAGCGAGGTCCCCTCCTCTTCCGCTCCTTCGGATCATGGTCAACGTCTCGGACATGCTCCTCCTCTCAGACGCCGTGGCTCTCTTCGTCCCACTCGCGCTAGCAGCCCACCCACCTCCCCACCCTTGGTCGGCTATACTGGTCCGACCAGGTCACTCCGACGAAATGCTTCGTCCCCAATCTAGGCTACGGACCCCTCCTTCTACTGGCCTTGGTTAAGGTCAGCCACATCGTCATCGACGGCCACGAATGCGTCAGGCGGCTTCTTCCACTCGGTACCTGCGACCAACTGTAGACCATCCCTCCCGGGTCAGACCAGCTCGATTCCCAAGGAACTGTCTGCTGTCCTCCCCTCCTCGAGCAGTGTTCCACGAACCGCTATCTTCCAGGCTGTTAGGGGTCAGTTCCCCATGCCGTGACCAGCACCCATGGATTTCTGGTGCCCTTCGGTTGTGTGTTTGCTCAGTCACCTTCCACGTTGGAGCGGTTGGCGCCAGTGACCGAGTGCCATCTCTGGGCACCTTTTTAGGTGCACCTTTCGGAATCGCGGCTTTAGAGCCCATCGAGATCCATGGCTTCCTAGGCATGACTCATGTCGCCGCCTACCCCCAGTAGGTGCGACTACTGTCGTTGACCTGACTCCATCTAGGAACATGCCGTAACGTGTGTGCCACCCGTTCGTCGGCCACGGGGCACATTCGGGTCAGGCGTTATCTGCGGATGCCCATCTTAG
>JANAVB010036820.1:940816-955816 GCA_029216955.1 Iris pallida | reverse complement strand
CTAGATTCGGCTCCAATGACGACAAATCGGGCAAAAGCGAGTCCCCCAGCAATGCCTTGGTCCCTTTCAACTCCCAACCTCTCACCCTTTCCAACCAATTCGACATTCTTGACTCAGGAGACGCGGAAGCCACGACGGAGACAGAATATCCCCAACCCGATCGCGCCCTCACCGAGATTGTGCTCAATCCCCCTAATTCGGAGGAGGTAGATGCGATCACCGTCACCGGCGATGCAGATCAACAACGCACCATCGAAGACTAAGTTGAAGAAGTTCTTGCTATCCTCGGGCCCGACCAAGCCCGGAGAGGCCTACAGGTTCTAGCCGCTGGTTTCCCACTCCAGCAAACTCTTCTATAAATTGAGAGTACCACCGATTCCCTAGTGATTCCCCCCGAGGAGCCCAACCTGGACTCTGCCGGAGAATTAGTCGATCCCCCCGCGGACCCTATCGACCAATCAACTAGCAACCCGCCAACCCCGAATAAGTCAGCAGTGTCAACCTCACGTGAGGAAAATATCAGGAATGGCACTGCCGAAACTACAACCATCCAAACCAGATACGCCGCCAAGCGGAACAAAAAACCCTCCTACATCATCAATAATGCTTAACATCCTTTCATGGAATGTCCGTGGTCTGGCGAACAAACCCACAATGAGGAGAATTTTTAGCCTCCGGAAATCCCAAAAGATTGATATCCTCATTATTCTCGAACCCAAAATTCCCTCCAAAAGATTAAAATCTATCCAGCTGCAGCTCTGCCTCCCCACGGCTATAGCAGGCAGAAACGACATCTGGATCCTAAGTACGGAAGACGCCAATATCGGGGTCATCCAGGACCCCAGGCAGGCTCTTTCCTACTGGTTGGAACATCCCATGCTCCCCGAATGAGCCATTCTCTCTGCGGTCCATGGCAGCTGTGATATTGCTGAGTGAAAGCTCCTCTGGAGTGATCTTCTTGACATTCATCTCCACCGCATCAACCGTCCTTGGCTTTGCATTGGGGACTTTAATGCGATCACTTGCAGAGAAGAAAAAATCGGAGGCAGGCCCCCTCCTAATGCGGCCATACTAGACTTCAACAATTTTATCTTTAATGCCCATCTCGCCGCTCTCCAGTTTACCGGCAACGCTTTCACCTGGTGCAACATGCAAGAAGGGGATCATCGTCAATACTCTCGACTGGACAAGGCCCTCACGAACGCCAACAGGCACGGAATAGGGATTAATACCCACCTATCCCATCTTAATTCATCCGAGTCCGACCATGCCCCGCTGCTAGTCAAAATTAAAAGCAACAATAATCTATCCAAAAAGAACTTTCAATTCCTCGACTTCTGGACCGAACACCCCTAATTTTTGGGTATCGTTGCGGATGTTTGGAACCGCGAGGAATCCCCCAACCCCTTGTTCAGGTGAGCAACAAGCTTAAAGCAACTAGGATAGCTCTGTCCAGTTGGAGCAAACTGGCCTTCGGAGACATATTTCAAGCCGTTAGAGTTGCAGAGGACGATGTCACTCGTGCTGAATCCACAATCACTACGGATCGAACTCCGGCAGCCAGGAAAGCCCTGAACCTCACCAAGGCCATGCTCAAATTCAGAATAAAAGTGGAGACAGATTTCTGGAAGCAGAAAGCTAGGTTGAAATGGGACAGCGAAGGAGACAAAAACTCGAAATATTTCCATACTTTTGTCAACTGCTGTGGCAGAAGCTCGCGGTTCACCACACTGTTGACGAGAACGGAAACATCCTTAAAGACCATAAGGCCATCCAAGCGGCCTCGCGGATTTCTACTCCAAATTATTCTCCAGAGAGATGATTCATAAAGATAGATCCTTCCTATACCAAATTCCCCTTCTCACCAACGACACCGACAACGCCCAGTTAGAGCGCCCACCGACGGATCAGAAAGTAAAAGACGCTGTGTGGGATCTGAACGAATACAGTGCACCGGGCCCGGACGGCTTTTCGGGGGCCTTCTTTCGCAAATGTTGGGATATTATCAAGTAGGACATCACCGAAGCGGCTATTGCATTCTTCGAAGGAGCCACATATCCCAAGGCCATCTCTAGCGCCAAGCTTATCCTGATCCCGAAAAAAGAAAACCCGGAGTCCTTCCGCGACTTTCGATCCATAAGTCTCTGCACCTTCACCAACAAGATCATCTCCAAGATCATCGCTACCAGAATGGCAGGCATTCTTTCCAAAATCATTTCCGATGAGCAAAGCGGCTTTGTTCGAGGGAGAAACATCCAGGATAACATTATGCTGGCCCAAGAGTTAATCACCTGCATGAAGTTTCCAGCTAGAGGGGGCAACATCGCCGTCAAAATCGACATGGAGAAAGCGTATGACAGACTGGATTGGCAATTTATAATCTGGGTCTTCAGGGCTTTCGGATTCTCAAAAAATTGGACCAACACCGTGTGGAGATCCATTAGCAACTCGTGGTTCTCCACTGTTATTAACGGTCAAACAGGAGGGTTCTTCAAATCCAGCCGAGGAGTTAGACAGGGCGATCCTCTGTCTTCCACTGTCTTCATCATTGCGGCAGAAGCTCTGAGTAGGAACCTTAACAACATGGTCAACATTCCGAACTTCCAGCACTATTACACATCCAGTGGATGTCCTAACATCACCCACCTGGCGTTTGCCGACGATTTACTCATCTTCTCGACTGGTGATGTTGGAGCGATGGATGTTGTCCTCAACACTCTGCAGCGGTACTCTAGATGTTCCGGCCAGAAGATCAACCCTTCCAAGAGCGTGATCTACGCCCACCACACCATCAAAAGAGAGCAGGCCATTAGTCTATCCAGTTTAACTTCATCATCTGTGGATCATCCTCCGTTCAACTACCTCGGTTGTCCCCTTGGGTACGGGAGATCCAACGATAGCTTATTCCAGAACTTGATCACAAGAATAAGGAACAAACTCTAGGGGTGGCACAACGCCACGTTATCTCCAGGCGACAAGATCATCCTCCTCAAACACGTTCTCACCTCCATACCTATACATACTCTGGCCGCGTGTTCCCCGCCCAAGAAGGTTCTTTCTCTGATCGAGCAGATCTTTTGTAATTTCTTTTGGGGGCACAGCAACGGTCAAGACAAGCACCACTGGGCGAGTTGGGACTCCATGGCCCATCCCACTAAGGAAGGAGGTCTCGGATCTACCAAACTCACTCACATCGTTAATGCTTTCTCGATAAAATTGTGGTAGAATCTTCGTACGAGCAAGAACTTATGGACTAGGTTTATGAAGGCCAGATACTTCAAGCACACCCATCCCTCAACAGCCTCAGCCAACAGCAGATCCTTTACAGCTTGGCGTCGTATTCATATCGGTCGCGACCTCGCTGAGCCTGCGATGAGACTCCACCTGGGGGACGACGACTCGAATCCCTTCATGAAGAGATGGCTTGGGGACAGACTGATCCCGAGACTCACGACGACCCCCAAAGACAATAGAATCAGAGACTTGTGGTGCTACAGCACCAACCTCTAGAACTGGGATAAGATTCGCGAATGGTCCGGTAACGGAACAGTTGCTAGCATCCGCCGCCTCGGTTTGAGCCTCAGTAGCGAAATCGATGCGCTGAGGTGGACGCTCGAGGCCTCCGGTACATTCTCCGTGAGGTCAACGAGATCTGATGTCCAGGAGATCGGCCAGCCGCATTATCCCTTAGACCGCTATTGGCATACTTGCATCCCTTTGAAATGGTCCTTCCTCATGTGGAGAGTCATTAAAAAGAAAGTGCCCACTGACGAGATCCTCAACAACATTGGGATTAGCTTGGCTTCTGTCTGTACGTGCTGCTCCGACCGTCAGATGGAGACCATAGACCACATCTTCTGCCAGGGGAACCTTCTAGGCAGCATATGGAGGACCCTTAACCAGCGCTACAACATTGTTCCGGGGGGTGGATGCTTCAAAGATCTGGCGGCCTCCTGGCTGCGGCTTCCCACGGCCACTAGATCGTCGCAGCGGCCGTAACTTGGGCGATTTAAAAGAATCACAACAAAGCGAGATACGAAGGTCACCAATATTCAGCCAATCAGCTTATCCGGGAAATGTTCCGCCAATGTCACAAACGGAGCACCATTTGCTCCCACAGTCTGACTTTCTTTTGGGCTTCGATCCACCCATAGGTCTTGTTGTTGTCTTTTTATCTCCTCATCCCTTTTGCTGTATTCTTGTATTGGCTTTATTTTTTGTGCCTTGTATATGTGGTCGGGCTTCGGTTTTTTGAGCCTTGATTAATAAAATGAGGGGGTTTCTTAATATATATATATATATATATATATATATATATATATATTAGGGAACCAAAATTTTATTAAAGTAATAGGTGCAAAATGTCGAAGCCTATACAAGTAAGCGCGCTCATCTTGACAAGAGCAAAAGAAAACAAAGTTCGCAGGATGCGCACAAAAAAGGAACCGGATCTCGACGACAACTGACTGGAGAAGCGCAAGAACCCGGAAAGGAGCATAAGCAAAGGCCTCCCAGAAAGTGTTGGGGGCATGAGAGCAGCGCCTCCTGGCTTTGAGAATTTGTCTAATAACCTCTCTGTACAATTGAGAAGGGAGGAGTTCACGGCCTTCATATCTGAATTTGTTCATGTTCTTCCATAAGACCCAAATACCAGTGGCTTCGACGATCTGATGTCCGTGGGAGCAGCTCCATCTAGTCAGAAGATCGTGGAAGCCCCCAGTCAAGGGGGCAAGATTTAGTCTATTGTGTAGATTAAACCATATATGAGTCGCCTGCTCACCAAAAAGAAGGACGTGCTCTGCCAATTCTGAAGTGTGTTCCACGTAGCAGTGGCATCTGGACGCAAGGCTGAATCCGATTGATCTGATAGAGTCGTCCGTCGGTAACTTCCATCGTAATGTACGCCAGATAAGGATAGACCATTAGATGGGGATGTAAGAATGCCAAAACCTAGCGTACGTGGTATTCGGAACGCCACTATCTCTAGCAATGATTCTGGCGGAAGCCAGCGTAAATGTCCCGCTCGGGTTAGGGGACCATCTCCACATGTAGGGAGTGTTAGTGATCCACAGGTTAGCTGCAAGGAGACCGATGGCCGTCGGCTGCCCATGCCAATCTCTGGCCCTCTTCCAAATCCCTCCGAAAGTTTTCTCCCAAAGATCCCTAATTTCGCACCCCTGCGGAGTTCGAACGTTGAGCTGGATGGTGTCAGCACCAAGCCACCGCTCCTGACAGGCTAATGAGCGCCCGTAGCCCAACTCCAGACGGATTAAAGGTTCTGTGAGGTTGCGTCCCCGAGTTATGCGATGCCACGATGCTAAATATCTGTTGTTAGTGACCGTCTCTGACAGATAAGAGAATCTGGAGTATCTAGCTCTCATAAACCTCGTCCACAATGAGCTCCCCGATCGCAACTTCCACTACAGCTTCATGGAGCATGCGTCCACGATGTGGGCTAGTCTACAGAATCCCAGACCTTCTTCTTCGGTGGGTTTGACCATGGTATCCCAACTGGCCCAGTGATGTTTGTCCTTACCGTCGCTATGAGCCCAGAAGAACTTAGCGAATAGGGATTTGAGAGAGTGAAGGACCTTCTTAGGAGGGGAGCCGACGGCGAGGGTGTACAACGGGATAGAAGAAAGAACGTGTTTGAAAAAGATTATCTTGCCCCAGAAGAAAGTGTTGTATTGTGCCATCCCGCGATCAGTTTGCGGATCTTGTCTGTAAGGTGCTCGTAAATGCCCGAGTTTGTCTTCCCGTACACCAACGGGCAGCCCAAGTACAGGAAAGGCAGGTAGGTCATGGCGAACGAGGTCATATTGTAGAGCACTGCTAAGCAGGATCTATTAGCTTCGTGATGGGTATAGATGACGCTCTTGTTGTTATTGACGCGCTGACCGAAACATCTGGTGTAACGGGCGAGCGTACTTAGGACCACCTCGATCGATCCAAAGTCTCTATAGGAGAAGATGAGAACGTCATCTATATACGCCAGGTGAGTAATAAGCAGACATCCTGTGATGGTGTAGAAGTGGTGAAAACCGGGCATTCTGGGCATGCCATTGAGGCTTCTGCTGAGAGCTTCTGCCGTAATGATAAAATGGTAGAAGAGAGGGGGTCCCCCTGTCTAACCCCACGAGTGGATCAGAAGAACCCCACATCCTGGCCATTAATGAAGGTAGAAAACCACGTATTATTGATGGATCTGAAAATGATGTCTATCCATAATTCGGAGAAGCCGAAAGCCCTGAGGACTCAGATCATGAATTGCCAGTCCAGACGGTCGTAGGCCTTCTCTATGTCAAGTTTGATGGCGATGTTTCCCCCTCTGGATGGGAAATTCATACATGTGATCATCTCTTGTGCGAGAAGAATGATGTCAGTGATATTTCGGCCTTTAACAAACCTGATTTGCTCATCGAAGATGATCTTGGGGAGGAGGTTAGACATCCGGTTGGCGACGATTTGATATGATCTTGTTGGTGAAGGTGCATAAGCTGATAGGACGGAAGTCTTTGAAGGTTTTCGGTTGTCTATCTTGGGGATGAGGATGATGTTGGTGCAAGAAATAGAATTAGGATATCTCGTGTCACGCCCCGACTCGCCGAATCGGTCGCCATCGCCTTGACTCGATATAAATCGATCCCCACGGGTCGGGACGTGATGCCGTGCAAGTCTTTATTAGACTTGCACAAGGCAAGGATGTTCAATTGGAAATTCCTTTTGACTCGACGCGTTGAAATTAAACAGTGCAGAGAGTTGAAGACATAGCATAGGAAGAAATTTAGCTTTTCATTCATAAACTTGCAAAGTATATGTAAGGTCATTTTTATATTACATATGCCGTTGCAGATACATCTTGAAACACAAAAGAAAAACTCTCGACAAGCTTGTCCTAAAATAATCCTTGTCGTTCCATACATTCACGCCCCTTTATACATTTGAACAAAGCCTTCGATCTGAGTTGGGCTTCAAAATACTTCAAAATAGGAGAGCTTCATGCCGCCTCCCGTTCTTCAGCTTCAGGTCTAGTCTCGAGCTCCCGCAGTGCGCTCGTTACCTGGGGAGTTGGGGGTTAGCACACTTGCTAGTGGATGGGACGAACCCACTCGTCTAAACCGACACTGCTTATTAAGGATTCTAGCATACGAAGTGATCTTTCTATTTAGAACTATATGAATTACAGTTCATATCGAAGGCACATTTTAAACGATAACACATAACCAATTTAAAGGCATTCTTACCATGGCCATGCTCCTTTCCTGCACAAAATATATACCTGCACAAGACAATAGGTGAGCATGAAATCTATCCTATATGCGGTCATTGGTGATATCGACACCATAAAGGACGATTACGTAGCCTTGCGACGTGCCCTTCAGTCTAGGTAGCGAGCCTAACTGGAGGTCTCGCAATGCCTCGTGCCGAAGCACGATTTCCATAATTTCCTCCTAGGCCGATTCGGTCCCAGGGCCCCGGGTACCATCTCGAGGAAAGCTCACCTTGTGCACAAGTCATCCTTGACCATGCGAATGTATGAACCGTTTAATATGTATGAAGTAAATTGCATAGCGTAACTATTATCAAGTCACATAATCATTCCTACTCGTGCAAGGGTCCTTTTCTTCGAAACCGTACGTTCTGATTTAGCATCCCATAGGCACCAAATTCTCCGAGGCATGATGTACCGCAACCAAGGTTTTCATCGTTGTGTTTTGTATGGCATGAAATATATTCTATCTCTTTCTTAGAACTTTATCTTTTTTCTACTTAGTGTGAACCTATCGATTCAGAGTTTAACTTCTCTAGGTTGATATATTATCCCGCTCTTGATCTTAGTGGCAAGCATACAACCCGTTAGCATCATCGATTTAAACGTTGAACTTTAAGAATTTAGTTGGCGGGAAGGAGTAGAAAAGAACGGGCCGAAGAACCACCCACCTAAGGAGATTGCACCGAGAGTAGGAGAACGTTTCGCGACAGTCAAGCGTCAGTTACACGAACTCCTGCAATGGCATGAGCATTGAATTAGAACCCTTTCTTTAATCCTTCCTTCGAAATTCCCAAAGATGCATTCAGAAATCGACGCGAAAGCACACTATCAAATCTACGCAACAATTCGTTCAGAAAACCAAGAAAACTAATAAAACCAACGGCAGACGGGTTGCGTCGCTCTCTTTAGAGTTCCTTCGCCAAGATGCCGCCTACCGCATCTAGGACTTTTTCCAACAGTAGTCGATCCATTAGTTGGAACGGTACTCATATCACTCGTCCAAATCGATTTTATTGATGCCATGGTTTTTGTATACCAAACTCGTCGCCGAGTCAGACTAGCCATCTATGTTCCCGACTATGTCTGACTTGGCACGAGCCTATTACATAGTGCTTTGCCCCAACGGGAGTGGGGTACTACATAATATACCACTAAGAAAAAGTTTCGTCCCGAAACTTAAGAACAAGGGTCTGACCTTCGTCGACGAAAAGTGAAGGGTACTTCTCCTTCATCTCCGTCTCTAGTTCCCACGTCGATTCCTCAACGGAATGGTTACGCCAGAGTACGTGAACCAAGGACATCGATCGACTCCGCAGGATCTTTTCTTTACGGTCCAAAATTTGTACGGGCTCCTCCGAGTATGATAGATCGGCGCGTAGCTCCAATTGATCGAAACTAACCACATGACTTGGGTCGTGCACGTACTTCCGAAGTTGGGAGACATGGAAGACATCGTGCACTTCGGCCAGGGCAGGAGGTAGCGCGATCCGGTAAGCAACGGTCGCCACTCTTTCGAGGATCTCGAAGGGCCCTACGAATCTCGGACTCAGCTTCCCTTTTACCCCAAATCGCATGACGCCCCGCATCGGCGTCACCTTCAGAAACATATGGTCCCCAACAAAGAACTCTAACGGTCATCAACGAGTATCTGCATAACTCTTTTGTCGACTCTGAGCAATACGGAGCCTATCTCGAATCATGTGGACCTTCTTGACGGCTTATTCGACTAGTTCTGGCCAGAGCACCTGTCGCTCCCCGACTTTGTCCCAGCAAATTGGAGATCGGCACTTCCTCCCGTAAAGTGCCTCGTAGGGAGCCATTTGGATGCTCGATTGATAACTGTTGTTGTATGCGAATTTCGCGAGCGGCAAGTGCGTGTCCCAACTAGTCTTTAAATCTATCGCGCACAGACATAGTATATCCTTCAGGATCTGATTCACTCTTTCTGTCTGGCCATCGATTTGCGGGTGGTACGCGGAGCTAAGGTTCAACTTAGTACCCAGCGCCGCCTGTAGACTCGTCCAGAAATGTGATAAGAATCGCCCGTCTCTGTCTGAAATAATTGTGGCGGGTACCCCGTGCAGTCTGACGATCTCGTCGAGATAAATCTGAGCTAACCGATCGACGCTCCATGATGCTTTAATAGCGATGAAATGAGCAGATTTGGTCAAACGATCGACAATGACCCAAATCGCATCATTCCCCCGTGATGTCTTCGGAAGGCCCATGATGAAATCCATAGAGATGTCGTTCCACTTCCATACTAGAATATCGAGGTTCTGTAGCTCTCCGTCTGGTCTTTGATGCTCGACCTTCACCCGTTGACAGGCCATGCACTGTGATACAAATGTTTCCACATCTTTCTTCATGCCGTGCCACCAAAAGGTCGTACGCAGGTCCTTATACATTTTGGTACTCCCGGGGTGCAACGAGTACTTCGCATAATGGGCCTCCGTCAGAATCTCCTTAAGTTCGGCATGGTCCGGCATGCATATCCCCCCTTCATTCGCGTTATTCTGCCCTCGTCCACCACAAAGTCGGTCGCCTTTTCCGTCGAAATCAGCTTGCGCATCTTCTTCAGGAATGGATCGTCCTCCTGTGCGGTCCTTATCTTATTGTGCAAGCTCGACTCAAGGTGCAATTGGGCCAATCGTGCTCCACGGTAACGGATTCAGAGTTCGATACCCATCTCTGCCAAGTCTCGCCGTATGTTATGGTTGATAGACAAGCACCCAGCGAACATTCTACTCAGAGCGTCCGCTACGACATTTCCCTTATCTGGCGTGTACTCAATAGTCAGATCGTAGTCTTTAATAAGTTCGAGCCAACGTCGCTGCCGTAAGTTCAGGTCCCATTGAGTGAAGATGTACTTGAGGCTCTTATGGTCCGTATAGATGCGGCAAGCTACACCATAAAGATTGTGCTGCCATAGCTTCAATGCGAACACAATGGCCGCTAACTCCAGATCATGCGTAGGATAATTCTTCTCGTGTTGCTTCAATTGTCTCGAAGCAAACGAAATCACCTTATCCCTTTGCATAAGCACGCATCCCAAACCCGTCCGCGATGCATCGCTAAATATTTGAAACCCTTCTGGCCCGTCCGGAAGTGCAAGGATCGGCGCTGAGATGAGTCGTTTCTTCAACTCTTGGAAGCTCGATTCGCAGGCGTCGTTCCACTCGAATGTGACTCCCTTCTGGGTGAGGTGAGTCAGAGGCGACGCAATTTTGGTAAAATCTTTCACAAATCTACGGTAGTAGCCTGCCAAGCCAAGGAAACTTCGGATGTCGCCTACTGAGGTAGGCCGCTTCCATTCGACTATTGCTTCAATCTTCCTTGGGTCCACCGTGACGCCTTTAGCTGAGACAACGTGCCCAAGGAACGTCATGCTGCTCATCCAGAACTCGTACTTTCTTAGCTTGGCATAAAGTTGGTGCTCACGCAGAGTCTATAGCACCGTCTTCAAGTGTTCCACGTGCTCGTCCTTGCTCTTCGAATATATGAGAATGTCATCGATAAATACGACGACAAATTTGTCTATGAACGGTCGAAACACCCGGTTCATTAGATCCATGAACGCGGCAGGAGCGTTGGTCAAGCCGAAGGGCATGACTAGAAATTCGTAGTGACTATAGCGAGTTCGGAAGGCGGACTTCGGCACGTCCTCGGACTTGATCTTTAACTGATGGTAGCCTGAGCGAAGATCAATCTTGGAAAATACCGTCGCCCCTTGTAATTGGTCAAACAAATCGTCTATCCTCGGCAATGGGTACTTGTTCCGCACCGTGGCTTTGTTAAGTTCTCGATAGTCGATACACAGCCGCATTGACCCATCCTTCTTCCTTACAAACAACACTAGAGCACCCCACGGAGAGACGCTAGGACGAATATATCCGCGATCTAGTAACTCTTGTAGTTGTGCTTTTAGTTCCTTCAGCTCTGCCGGCGCCATTCGATAAGGTGCTTTGGATATCGGTCGGGTGTCCGGGAAGGTGTCGATGCTGAATTCTATCTCTCGGTCCGGCGGCATCCCTGGCAACTCGTCTGGGAACACATCAGGAAATTCTGCCATGACTTCAGTCTGGGCCGTGCTTGAAATCTCCGTTCTCGTGTCTCAAACTGATGCTAGGTACCCACTGTACCCAGAATGCAACATACGCCTTACCGAAATCGTCGATATCATCATTGCTGCCTTTGATGCTGCTCCGTACGAATAGGAGAACTCATTTTTGCCCGAAAGGCGGAACACAACTCTCTTCTCCGTGCACTCGATCGTTGTATGGCATGCACCCAACCAATCCATGCCGAGGATTATATCGTACACCTTGATGTCGAGGACGATAACTTCCAAGGCTAGATTCCTCCCTCCGATACAGATTTAACCATCCCTATAAATTTGAGTGGCAGGCATATCTACTCCCGATGGAGTGCTAACGCTAAGATTCATATCTAAAAGTTGCATAGATAGTTCATTCTCTTTTACAAAGTCGGCAGATATGAAACTATGCGTAGCACCCGAATCGAACAATACTCTAGCAGGTATATTTTTATATAGTAGTATACCTGTCACGACAGTGTCGGACGCAAAAACTTTATCCCGAGTCAGTGCGTAGACTCAGCCTTGCGCCCCTTGGCGATTTTGTGGGTTCACGGGCACCGCGTTTATGCCATGGGCGGGAGGCGCCCTGTTCTGGTTCTGGACGTCCTTTTGTGGATGTTGGTTCACCCTTCCCATGCGACAATCTACTGCCATGTGACCTAGCTGGCCATTCTTGAAGCATCCCCCTCGACAATCGACCGCCAGATGTCCCATCTTGCCGCAGCGATGGCACCGTACGCCTGGGTGAGGCCCCCGATACTCGGACGTGTTCTGGCACTTTGGCGCACCAGATCCTCCCACGTCGTGATGACGCTTGTTGAAGTTGTTGTGGATGCTTGATCCGCCCTTCTGCGACGCTCGATCGAAGATCCGCTCACTATCAAGGGCGGCGTTATATAATTTCCTGTACATTTGGCATCTCTGGTTCATGACGTTCCGACGCAAGTCATCATTCAGGCCTTGCTGGAAGCGCTCGCACCACGCCTCCGTGTTCGGCAGAAAGACCCCGGCAAACTTTGCAAGCTTCGCGAACTTCGTATCGTAGTCTTCAACGGACAAGTTTCCTTGTTTCAAGGACATGAATTCCTCTTCCTTCTGTCGACGAAGGGCACGAGGGATGTATTGCTCGAGGAAGGCCAGTTTGAACGTCTTCCACGAGATCTTGGCGTTGGGGTTGGACTCTTGGAGTTCCTATTTTTTTGCCTCCCACCAGTCGTAGGCCCTCAAGTTGAGCTGCAACGCTGCGCACCCGACTCTCTTGGACCCCTTGATGCTGAGAAGATTGAAAAGACCTTCAATCTTCACTAGCCAACCCATAACTTCATCAGGCTCTGCTCGACCATTGAATTCAGGCGGGTTCATCTTCTTGAACTTGGTCATCTTGAGCAGGGAGGAGGAAGACATATGTTTTGTCTTTATGGGTTGTACTTCTTCTTCGGACATGACGGTCGTCGAGTTCTGTTGAGTCGCTATGGTGCTCACGATCTGGGTCAGGGCCTCTATTTGCTTTTGTTGGGCGCTGACTTGGGCCTGGATCTGTACTTGCAGCTATCGTTGCTGCATCTCTGATTGGCGTTGTTGGAATTCCATGAGGCGTAGAGTCGCTCCATGGCAGATTCGCTAGGCGTCATGCCTTCGGTGCTATCCGTGCTAATCAATGTGTCGTTGACAGCAGGAACACCCAGTCTTTCCGTCATTCCTACAAAATTGAGCAAACCCGTTAGTATTCTCAAAATATCTACGGGCTCATATGTATGGAACGATTATTTCAGGTCACATATGTCGAAAAGCATAGTTTTTGAAAAACCGCAACGGCATCTAAAAGAAAATATTTTGGAAGGTCCGAGGTGTGAACCGTGCTCTGATACCAACTTGTCACGCTCCGACTCGCCGAATCGGTCGCCATCGCCTTGACTCGATATAAATTGATCCCCACGGGTCGGGACGTGATGCCTTACAAGTCTTTATTGGACTTGCACAAGGCAAGGATGTTCAATTGGAAATTCCTTTTGACTCGACGCGTTGAAATTAAACAGTACAGAGAGTTGAAGACATAACATAGGAAGAAATTTAGCTTTTCATTCATAAACTTGCAAAGTATGTGCAAGGTTATTTTTATATTACATATGTCGTTGCGGCTACATCTTGAAATACAAAAGAAAAACTCTCGACAAGCTTGCCCTAAAATAATCCTTGTCGTTCCATACATTCACGCCCCTTTATACATTTGAACAAAGCCTTCGATCTGAGTTGGGCTTCAAAATACTTCAAAATAGGAGAGCTTCGTGCCGCCTTCCGTTCTTCAGCTTCAGGTCTAGTCTCGAGCTCCCGCAGCGCGCTCGTTACCTGGGGAGTTGGGAGTTAGCACACTTGCTAGTGGATGGGACGAACCCACTCGTCTAAACCGACACTGCTTAATAAAGATTCTAGCATACAAAGTGATCTTTCTACTTAGAACTATATGAATTGCAGTTCATATCGAAAGCACATTTTAAACGATAACACACAACCAATTTAAAGGCATTCTTACCACGGCCATGCTCCTTTCCTGCACAAAATATATACCTGCACAAGACAATTGGTGAGCATAAAATCTATCCTATATACGGTCATTGGTGATATCGACACCATGAAGGACGATTACGTAGCCTTGCGATGCGCCCTCCAGTCCAAGTAGCGAGCCTAACTGGAGGTCTCGCAATGCCTCGCACCGAAGCACGATTTCCATAATTTTCTCCTAGGCTGATTCGGTCCCAGGGCCCCGGGTACCGTCTCGAGGAAAGCTCACCTTGTGCACAAGTCGTCCTTGACCATGCGAATGTATGAACCGTTTAATATGTATAAAGTAAATTGCATAGCGTAACCATTATCAAGTCACATAATCATTCCTACTCGTGCAAGGGTCCTTTTTCTCGAAACCGTACGTTCTAATTTAGCATCCCGTAGGCACCAAATTCTCCGAGGCATGATGTACTGCAACCAAGGTTTTCATCGTTGTGTTTTGCATGGCATGAAATATATTCTATCTCTTTCTTAGAACTTTATCTTTTCTCTACTTAGTGTGAACCTATCGATTCAGAGTTAACTTCTCTAGGTTGATATATTATCCCGCTTTTGATCTTAGTGGCAAGCATACATCCCGTTAGCATCATCGATTTGAACGTTGAACTTTAAGAATTTAGTTGGCGGAAAGGAGTAGAAAAGAAGGGGCCAAAGAACCACCCACCTAAGGAGATTGCGCCGAGAGAAGAAGAACGCTTCGCGACGGTCAAGCATCAGTTACACGAACTCCTGCAATGGCACGAGCATCGAATTAGAACCCTTCCTTCAATCCTTCCTTCGAAATTCCCAAAGACGCATTCAGAAATCGACGCGAAAGCACACTATCAAATCCATGCAATAATTCGTTCAGAAAGCCAAAAAAACTAATAAAACCAACGGCAGACGGGTTGCGTCGCTCTCTTTAGAGTTCCTTCACCAAGACGCCGCCTACCGCATCTAGGACTTATTCCAACAGTTGTCGATCCATTAGTGGGAACAGTACTCATATCACTTGTCCAAATCGATTTTATTGATGCCATGGTTTTTGTATACCAAACTCGTCGTCGAGTCAGACTAGCCATCTATG
>JANAVB010036820.1:895816-935816 GCA_029216955.1 Iris pallida | reverse complement strand
AAAAAAAAACCAGTTTTCGATAACTAGAAATTTAGGAAAATTCTCCCGATACGACATGTGTCCCGTCAAATCGGATGACGTGGTCGTAATCCATGAGCATCGAAAGACGTGTATGGATATTATCGAGGTGTGGAATTCAACAGAACTCGATTTTGTTGTGCGTGCGCGACGAAATCGAAACATATCCATCGAGATACCCCATATCGGCCCCTTTGCAAACTAGCCTATAACTTCGTGCATGTTCGTCATCTCAAGACAAAACTTGCGCCAACAAGACCATGTCATTTTTTCTGGTTCTGTATGGCAAGTTTGGTCTGATTCTGAGAAGGTCGACCATAATACTATTTTAGTAGGCCTCGACCCGATCCAATGGGCGAAAATATGCACAACCCAACGGAATTCAACTTTGGACATACGGTTGGGTTTGTATCGTCAAACTGGATCCGTATACATATAGTTTGACAACTTTAGAGATCGTAGGTACTGGAACGCATTTTTGTGCAAAGCGGGTCCAACGACGAACATCGTTTTGACCAAAAATTATGATTTTGCCCATATGTCCAGAATTGGACTTTTGGGTAGGCATTCTTAGACATTTTTTATACCAAACTCGTTGGTGATGTCTGTTTCAGCATTCGGAGACTGTTGCCTGAGTTGGACTTTTGTAGCTCACTGAGTAGTTGGGTATTATCGGTTTTACCTGTCACGACCCGCACCCGCTTTTTGGACGCGAGCTCGTGAGCAAGCCAGCTACGTATCAAGCGGACTCCAGTCCAACTCGAATACGTAAACGTTGTCTGGACTATGGTAATGGGCCTAATCAAGGCAAGGGAAAATTATATCTCAATCCACAATAAGAATAATAATCATGAATGAACAACTATGGGTCGTGGTCTGCAGCCCACTAGCATACATGTCCGATTAGACTCCAAGAAATAACATGAGTCTATAAAGTAAGCCAACAAGCAGATTATATCATGATAAGGAATGAAAGCATGAACGAATAACAAATGTATTATCAATACCTGGATCCTGCAAGTGTATAACCAACATCTACCATCCTTCTCTGCTAACTAACCTCATGCAATCGCTAAACCTGAAAGATCATCAGGTCCTCAGGGGACATAGCAAGATAAATATAAACATGCCTATCTAACAGTTCTATCATGCATAAGAATATAAATAGGATATAAGTAGGAAGCTAGACAGAAACTGACAGGTGGCTATTGACAGGTGACTATGAACACGGATACGGGAACAACTACGCATAAATGAACTGCTAGAAGAACAAGTAAACAATAGATCAATGGAATACCGAACCTTCGCCCCGAGTGTGGACTCACAGGTTTGAACTAATCACTAACCCTCGCCCCGAGTGTTGAATCACGAGTTAGTTCAAGGCAAACACCCTCGTCCCGGGTGTGGACTCTCTGGTACAAATGAAGAAGACAACACCCTCGTCCCGAGTGTGGACTCACGGATGTAAACAGATCAAGACAAACACCTCGTCCTGAGTGTGGACTCTCTAGTGTAACTGGTCAACCCTCGTCCCGAGTGTGGACTCTCTGGTTGAGAAAACGATAACAGGAAATTAGCAGTTCAACTACACGTACTCATTCAATGACACGACTCAGTCGAGATACAGGTGACGACAAGGTACAACTCAGTCAAGACACAGGTAAGGGCAGCTCTAGCATGAACTATAATATGAACAAGCCTGGTATAACTATACTATCAAGTCATGAAAAGATGATATACAAGCAAGACAATAAACTGGTAAACGTGGAATGAATAAAACATATAAATCCATATCAACTAGAGTAACTAAGTGATAACATAATAAAAAGCAGAAGAACTATATGTATGACAATGAACTGTAGAGGGAGGCAAGTTATCTTGCCTGGTGGTAGCACGAAGAACCAACAATATACCGTCAACTCGTATGCCATAAAGTCTAAATCTCACAACTGTCTCCGAAAGCTAAAATAGACATTATCAACTTTTTTTTACAATAGTCAAATTATCTACGATTGTCTGTCCATAAGTCCAATTCTGGATATGGAGGCAAAATAGTCATTTCGGGCCAAAACGATATCCGCCGTTGGATCCGCTTCATACCGAAAAGCATGCCAGAATCAATGGTATCTAAATTCTTCAAACTATATGTCTACAGATTCTTTTTGATGATACAAACCCAACGGTATGTCCAATTTTGGATTCTGGTGGGCGGTGCACAAAATCGCCCGTTGAGTCAGACCGTGGGGCCCGTAAAACGGCGATCCGATCAACTATCTCAGAACCGGACCAAACTTGGCATACAGGACCAGAAAAACAATACGGTATGTTGGCTCAAATTTTGTCTCGATCTGGCGAACGTGCACAAAGTAATTAGAATTTTTGCAAAGTGGCCGATACGGGAAAATTTGACGGATACACATCAAATTCGACGCGCACGTACAACCAATTCGAATTCCGTCAAAGCCCACACGTTCACGAAGTCGATATGCACCTTTTAATGCTTTCGATTCGCGACCACGTCGTCCAGTTTGGCGGGACGCACGTCGTATTGGAGGATTTTCTAGTTTTAAAAAGTAGTTTTTACAGTTTTCTCCTCGAGTTTTAGAATCGAATAACTTTCTACATACCTTACGAAATCAGAGTCTATCAAATTGGTTGTAATCATGTATATGTTGGCTAAAAATTTGTTCAATTAGAATTCCAAATATGTCGGTGGATTGGCAGGAATTCGCCTTCCAATATAAGGTTTTAACTAGAAAACTGTTCTACTTTAGATCAATTTTTGCCAATCTTTGGGCTCGCTTTACGAAGACGCAAAACAAATCGAACTATTTGAAGGGGATCGGAGTCGTATAATTTGGAAACACACCTGATCAATTGGATCGAAAAATGATCCACTGTGTGACGAGAAATCCTGTCATGAACTTGGGCCGTGCTGCATGTTGCTGCTGCTGTCGCATCTGTTTTGCCGCACGCGTGCGGCCTCCAGCGGCTCTGGCCGCGCGCGGCGGTGGCGACGATGACGGTTGGGGGCGCACAGGGTCGGGGGTCGTCGCAAACAAGGTGGAGGAGTAGTTAGGGTTAGGTTTCTTTCTAGTTTCTTTTATTTTATATCGAAGCCGAGGGGGGTCGGGTTTTATTGTGTTCGGCCGAGGGCTTGGACTTGGGATTTCCTGGGGTTCAGCTGAGCCCGGCCTTGAGGGCTCGGGCTGGGGGTTAGGCCTAGTAGTGGCATTAGCTTTATTTCTTTTTCTTTTATTTATTTACTTAACTAATTTTAAATATATAAAAACCTATATATATATATATATATATATATATATATATATATATATATATATATATATATATATTTTATATATATATATATATATATATATATATATATATATGTATGTATGTATGTATGTATGTATGTATGTATGTATGTAAAATATATATATATATATATATATATATATATATATATATATATATATATTTTACATACATACATACATACATATATATATATATATATATATATATATATATATATATATATATATATATATATATATAAAATAAAATAAAATATATATATATATATATATATCTATTATACAAAACACAAAGGTTTTTGAATCCTAGGGCTGACTGTGCCAAGATAAAGAGTGGTTGGGATTTAATCTTGGTGAATCAACGGTTGTGGGATTTTATGGGGAATCCAAAGAGTGGGGTTTGCACTCATAATGGTTGTGGATGAGCATTATTGAGAGTGTGGTTTTATGGAGAATCCAAAGAAAATTCACATCCAGCAGTGGTTGGGATTTAATATTTTGATGGGGGCCTCATAATTATTATTTTTCGTTTAAAATTGGGGGTCCAAGATTTTGAGGGGGAATACCTTAAATGAACCATGCCCTATGGGCACGGGTTATGACTAGTATATATATAAAATAAAATATATATATATATATATATATATATATATATATATATATATATATATATATATATATATATGTATGTATATGTATGTATGTATGTATGTATGTATATACTTATCCTAACATATATGTATTTACACATATATTTTTATACTTAGATGCTCTAAACCACCTCAATCATTTTACGATATATTTAAATAATGAAATCACAAAATATTTAATAAGAATTTATTTATAAATTCTAAAAATTACTATTTAAATCAAATAAAATAATTAAAAAAATCTCAAACTTTTTCGGAAAGAGGAGTTACAAATCTACCCACCTTAAAATAATTTCGTCCTCGAAATTTAAGGAAAAATGCAACGATAATGGTAGAAGATGGGTCCCACTAGCTATCAATTACTATTTTGGTCATTTCGAAACTACAAATCCTCGAGGACTTCTACCCACCTTTGATCACCCTAGTCCCTCAAAACACATGTCGCTAGAACATTATAATCTCCTAACTAGTTGCTAAACTTACTACCAATATATCTATGGCATATGGCATATCTAATTCCCTCATATATATCAAGCAACCAAAATTCAATAATCAATCTAAATTATACTATAACTTATGAATTTATGATAAATTATAGACAGCACGATCATTCGTCATCCCAAAATAGGAAGGGACGAGAATCAATGGTACAGAAAAGCAAGAAAGAATAATCGAGAGCGAATATGAAGTTTCAAGGACGTTAGAGAAATTTCTAATAGAATTTACGAGGCAGTGTGGATTGAGATTCCTAAAGGTTTAGTCAAATTCGCAGGCTCGTATCAGTACAGTTATGTAACCGATACGATATGCTCTGACCTGCATGGGCCACCAAAAAACTTGTCACGACCCGTACCCACTTTTTTTGACGCGAGCTCGTGAGCAAGCCAGCTACGTATCAAACGGACTCCAGCCCAACTCGAATACGTAAACGCTATCTAGACTATGGTAATGGTCCTAATCAAGGTAAGGTAAAACTATATCTCAATCTATAATAAGAATAATAAACATGAATGAACAACTATGGGTCGTGGTCTGCAGCCTACTGTTTGCAAAAACAAAAGTATAAAACTTTATTGATACAAACTGTGTAATAAAGATTACAAGAATTCTGGGAAAATTACAACTATAGGAATCCAATCTAGATGACGATTGTTTTATCCCTTGGACGATGTGAACTTTGAAGACGGAGCCTTTGAAGTTGAAAACAACTCTAGAAACTGAAGGCAAAAGCCTCGAAAGTTGAAGGCAAAAGCCTCGGAAGAATGCAGCAGCACTTGGGCAAGAACTCCTGGACCCTCTGATTTCTGATCTCTGATATCTGATCTTGATCCCCTTGAAATGAAGACTTGAAACTCTATTTATAGAGTTCTGAAAATAACTAACTTTCAGTTATTCTGGACTGCCCAGGATGGTTTGCACAGCAATTGGTTTGCGCAACATTGGACTGCGCAGGCAGTTGCTGGATCGTGGGCCAACTATCATGGACACATGGCATCATTTGATTGAAATGTGCATGATCATGCGTAGACAGTTGCCACGTAATGAGCAATTGATGGCCTGAATGCCACGTGTACTTTGTCAGTTATGTTGATAGAATGCACAACCTGAACTGCGCAGACTTTGGTTTGCGCAGGATTAGACTGCGCAGACTTTGGTTTGTGCAGGATTAGACTGCACAGGAATGGATTGCGCTGCCAGCTGTCAGCCGTCCTCGAGCACTGTGCGGCACAATAAACGAACAGTCTTCTTGTTCTTCGTGCTGTCAGCTGTCAGAAAGATTTGATTTGATTTAGGTAATGATGACTCTTGCTACGTCAGCATGCACAATTGGATGTGTGCGCAAACCAGTGTGCGCAATTGGATTGCTGCGCAATCTGTTGTCTGCGCAATTCATCAAAATAATGTGTATCTTGATTCTTTGACTTTGTTGATTGATGCAACTTGATTTTTTAGGACCTACAAGACCCCCTTCAAAGTTTTCGAAAGTTGATTTTATTCAAAGTTTCGAAACACTTTGAATTTTTGAAATTCAAATCAAGTTGTGCATGATGATGAGCTGTCTGCGCAAAGCAAAGAGCCCCCAATTTTAGGCGCAATCCGAGGCAGCCATTTCATATTTTGAAAGCTATAAATAGCCATCTTCTTCATTTTCATTTCTTTACTTTGCATCCTTCGAGCTCTTGAGAGAAACCCCCCGAACCCTTGCTGTCCTCCTCCGACGACGACTTTCATGGCACCCCGACGATCTTCCACCACCGCTGCCGCCACGAAGGGCAAAGCCCCGGCCGAGTCATCTGACAGAGTTGCACGACGAGCATCTCGACACGAATCCGCGCACCCCGCTCTGAGAGGTTGTTGAACCGATCGAAAATTGACTTCCTTTGATCTTTGAAACTCATCTCTTTTTAGAGATGAGTTCAAATTATGCCACCCTTTTTAGGGTTTGGTTGCATCAACTGTCAGTCCTCATTTTTATGAAGGCTATATTCCTGCGCAAACTGTTGAATTGTACTGACAGGAAATCAGCGCAATCGATGGATTTGCGCAGGATGTCAGCGCAAACTATTACTTTGCGCATCCTATTGTGATGCGCAATCTGATATTGTGCAAGTCATGTCAGTGCAATCTGAGGAGTTGCGCACTCTAATGTTTTGTGTTTAAAAACAGAGACTTTGACTTGTACTAATTTTTATCTGTTTGTTGATGCAGTTGAGGTCAATGAAGATCCAGATTATGAACATTTTGTGGGAACCCTCTCAGAGTCTGAATATAAAGAAGATCTGTCTCATGTTCACTATCCTCAGTACGATCTGCCAGTCTCCCGTCAGGCTATACTGATCTCCCAGGATAATGAGACTTTAATGTGTTTGATGAATGGACAGCCCCTAGAGTCAGCGGATGCTGTTATTCATAAGAAACCCTTATTCCTGTTCGGTGACGCCTTTGAGAAAGTCTCTCAGCCTAGGCCGAGGATGGAGGAGAGAATAGTTCACCAGGAAAATAAATCATTCTTCATACCAGACATTGCTCGCTGCCTCCCTTTGTCGCGGTATGCTCATGCGAGCTACCCAAGGAAGATGGAGTGGAACATCACTCTTTTCAAGATGCCCGTGCAGGGAAAATCTTCGTAAAGAAAGGGCCAAACAAGAAGGATATGTTTTATAGTTCCTCTGATAGATATAGTTGCTTGTTGAGAGGCTTGAGACCTGGCTACATTCCACCAGAGAACTCCTCGATGCTGATGCCTGTTAGGACACCAATATTCGCAAATAAATTTGCGAAGGCTGAAGGAAAATACCCCGAACAAGACATCAGAATGACTGGATTGGTGAATCCAGATTATAAGCGATGGAACTACATTGCAAATTGGATTCTGACAACATTCCAAGACAGACTCCAACAGATCAATCTATATGAAGCAGTGCACACCACTGTATACGGCTTTACTCCCAACCCACATATGTTTTTAGCCTTGGCTGAGAGGTACAACTATAGGACGGGGACCTTCATGACCCCGGGTGTAGAGATGGGATTTGTACTACACGAGATGAAGTATATCTCGTACCTGCCCATGGCAGATGCTCCGTATGAGGAGTTTGTACCGACAAATAATGAGCTGGACAAGCTCAGAAAAGAGAATGCAGCAATGGTGGCAGTGTTCGAAGAACTACTATGCCATTACAAGATCTGCTCTCTGTTTTATAAGAGTGCTACCGCCAACACTTGTTACTCTTCGAAGTGGTTACCATATCTGTTTCTCAACCACATAGAAGAGAAGAAGACCAAGGAGAATGACAAATGCTACCCTAACTTCTTCAAACCTTTGAGCGGTGCAGAATTTATAAAGTTGATGGAACAGAGTGGCAACTTTGATAAAAAAGTAAAAGATGATCATGAGTATCCTCCTTTGAAGACAGGTGTCACGACCCGTTACCCAAATTATTGGGCCGGGCCGAGCCATGTCCAGCCTACGCTGAAGATAAAGCACAGTAAGCTGTTCTAGAGATAACAAGACAAGACTAAATGTACCAACAGTTCTATACGTGAAGAAGAATCATAAATGCTCCAAACACAAAAGTCGTCGTATATAATAAAATATCCAAGTACAAGTAAACTGAAATGTAAAACTGGATACATGTCCAGTTACAAAATGATATAGTCTAATACATGACTACACTAAGTATCCCAAGCAGCTAAGCAAACTAGACGAGTCTCCCCGCAGGAACATCCTCGTATGGCAAAACCGGATCCTCGACAGTGACTCCATAATACGAATCACAGAGCAACTCCTCCTCAGTAAGTATACCTACAACGTTATCCTGTCAGGACGGGAGCAAGTACTGAATCTAGCAAACTAGCATATGAAACATGGAAATGAACATGAGAGGAATAACTGTGAAGCATGACATCACACAGTCTATCATGGCAAGGACACATATGTCATAGAGACAGATGTATATGTAATATTTAAAACTGTTGCAGGTACGTGATCGGTCAATAGGTGTACAATGTACTAAGGCACAATGTAAATAAAATGTACATACGTACAAGTGTAAAGGCGATATATGTACACACGTACAAATACAGCTTGGAGAGTAAGGCCTACGGCGCAGTATCATATAAAATGTAACTTTGTTCGGTACTGAAGAGGGGGTATGATCACGTACTCTACTATCAGTTTCCCCATAACCCATATTCTAATCATGTGAGAGATACATCAAGACTGTTCTAAGCATGGTGGTAACTGAAAGTACAACATGTAGAGATCTAACTTGCTACCCCAAGGATCAGCATGTAACATGGTAGGGTTTGCAGTTCATTCATGTGACAATATGTAAATTTCGTAGAAAGTACTTGCCTCTAGCAAAGCAAAACAAAACAAGCTGCGATAACAATGCTATGGATGTCTGGTAGCTCGTCACTGTAGAAGTAAATATAACAACTTAGTTTTACACTAAGCTAAAACACTAGGACACTAATTGGTACAACACGACTTGTGACTGGGCACCTAGCCAATAATGATGACTTGGCATAGGAGACCAATGTGGGGTGACACACAATGTTAACTAACTTTCTAGGGTCTTTATACTAGTGAGGGATGGGGTTCAACACGACTAAAAACTCCAAATAACATAAAAAGCTACAAGTCGTAATTAATCAATAAATAAATCAAAAGATCATTGTGTTCTAACAATTTTTGAAGTAGACAAAAAGCCTAGTTTTTCTTAAAGCAAAGTATCAAAGTGATCCTTGTTAATCATAGAAATTTATTATAATTTTTCTGGAATTTATTAACCAGTACCAATATTTTATAAAAATCAGTTTTCCTAAGTATACAGAAAATGAGTTTTGGTTTCATATGCCAAACTAGTGGCAAAACAGTAAATTAAATACTACAAAAATTATACTAAATTAGCTAACTTAACATAGTATCTAAATACTATTTTTCCATAATTTTAGCAATACTTTAAGTATTTTTAGAAAATCAAAAATAGCAATGCACACAATAATTAATTATCTGCGTATTTTGTCCATGTATATAATTTGAACCAAAGTTCAAATACAGGACCCAAGGCCATGAATCAAGTCCAATATGACTTGTACAGGTCTTGAATGTGTGAAAACACATTTGAGCCCAAATACCCATGCTAGGCTTGGACACCAAATGGTTGCAGTAATTTAAATATACAGAAAATACTAGGTGATAGGACTGCAAAATAAATATTAATATTTTAATAAGGTAAAGTTTTACATAGTAACTATGAAAGTATGAACATTATTTTATATAAATAATTTACGCTAAGCTAAGTAAAACACACATAGGAACTAATATATATATATATATAAATATAGGGATATTTATATATATAGGAAAATGCTCAACTATATATTATATATATATATATATACAAATATATGTATATATACATACATATAAGAAAATACTCAACTATATAATATATATATATATACAAAATTAATGTATACATATACATATAATAGTATATATATGATAATATATATACACAAAGAAATATATATATATAAATATATATGTATACATAAGACATATATATATATATACATACATAAAATAATAAAGTATATATATATATATATATATATATATATATATATATATATATATATATATATATATATATAAACAGCAACTATATATACCTAAATATAGTATGTATATTAATACATATATATATACAAAAATATGTATATACATATATATATAAATATACCTAAATAACAAAACAAAAAAAAGAAAAAGGAAAAAGAAAAGAAAAAGAAAAGAAAAAAAAACAGCAAGGGGGGGCTCGAACTCGAGCTGCGCAGGGGGGGATTTAACACTGCAGCCGCTGGCCAGTGGGCCAATTGGCCCGTTTGTTAGGATTAGGGTTTTAATACATTTATTTAGGTTAGAATTAATTAAACATAATAAAAAAAATATAAACCATCCTGTGTCCTGACAGTTAAGGACACAGGGTTTTCTCGTGTCCGTGCTTCGCACGACACGCACAAGCTTCGATTTGCGTGTCCAAGTACTGGACTAAGGTCCCCGTGTCCTGGCGAGTCTCGTGCGTGAAAACGAGACACGCACGACACGAAATGAAGCTGACACTTACGTGTTCGGCCGTCGAAGTGGGTTTCGGGGGTGCTGACGGGCGGAGGAGACGTCGTGGCGGTGGCGGAGTGGTGGCGCTGGGGTCGGAGTGACAGGGCGAGTCGAATGGTGGTGGTGGTTGGCGGTGGTGCTCGGCGTAGGGGCGGCGCTGGGGGTCGCCGGAGTTAGGGTTAGGGTTTGGGGGTTCGTCGGGGAAGAGCGGGGCAGCGGTTAGTCGTGGAGGAGATTTAGGGTTAGGGTTTAGTTCAGGGGGAGAGGGGGAGTTTATATAGGGTCTTTAGGGCGGTGGGGGCAGCCGGATTCGGCGGGGGCAGTGGCGGGGGTCGGTCGGGGCAGCGGTCAACGGGAGCGGGTGAGAGGTGGAGGAGAGAGAGAGTCGTATGAGAGAGAGGGGGGCGTAGGTTTACACTTAGGCCCTTAGTTTTTAGGATAATTACAAATAGGTCCTCCCAGTATGTAAATGCAATAAATAAATTGCATTCCACATATCAAAACAATTCAATAATTTCATAATGACATTAAAACATTTAAATAAATTGGAAAACGATATTTAAACAATCTAATTAATTACAAAATCAATAAAACATTTTAGAAAATTACAAAATGATATTTTTTTGTATTTAAAACTCATTTAAAATTCATTTAAAAATTCTAGAAAATTCCTAAAATTATATTAAATTATTTTAAAACCAATAATGACATTTAATAATTAATTAACACTAGTTTAAAATTTTTTAAAAAATCAGGGGCTTACAACAGGGGACACTTTGGAAAGTTACTTAAGAATGGGCTATAGACCCATGTCAGAAGAAGCACAACTGGCAGGGTTCCTGACATACTGGCTTCGGCGGTTTGTGGTTCCCGGATCCAGTGCTGTGGATCGTTTTCACCGTGGTGTTCTATTTGCTGCTGTCTAGTTAGTCTTCGGCTATAAGATGGACTTGTTATCAGCAATGACATGCAAACTAAATGCCAGTCTTCGTTTATACGTCGACTTAATGCTAAAGGCGAAAGGAGAGAAAGAGTTTCCTCGTTTGGAATTGCCATATACATATTTATTTGGATGGTTACTTCTCCACTATCCAACCTTAATGGACCCCGGCATGGGACAGGTGGATGGCAGTTTTCTCCGAAGGTATTCTCAAGGACAATGGAAATACACTTCTTTAAGTGAGTGTAGATATGTTTTGAATCTGAACAGAGGATGGAACTTCTGTTGTGCTTCTTTCCCGGCTGGGTACGATCAGATGCCCACAAATATGGTAGACTCGAAGATGCAGCCTCTGACCCGTGCAGCCTTTGAATGGTTGAAGACGATTCGACCATCTCATCTGGTTTACCGGTTCGAAGAAGAATGCTATTTAGAACCATATCTTCCCAGCCGATTTGCTCGACAGTTTGGGTATGATCAGTTCCATGTAGGGAATGCAATTACCTGCCTCCAAGGCAAAGGTTATTTGATAGACGGGGCCAGAGCTTGGGCTTATTACAATGCCCGTGATACGAAAGCCACCTTTTCAATGCCAACAAAGAGTACTCCCCAGGGTCCTCGGATGCTCTTCACATATTCAGTGTTTTATACATCTGCGAATACTTTTGCCGAGAATTTTAATCTCGCAGATAGTTTCGCTTCTGCAACAAGATTGAGAAAAGGAAGAGTCGCTTTGTCACTCCCTGCAAATGATGAGGTGCACGAGCCGGCGGATGCACCTTTAGAAACTTTGAGAGATATTATCACTACAAAAAAGTATCTTTTTGGGACGACACTATAAGGAACACTAGTCTAAAAAGTCCTAAAAGTATAATTCTAGGGACGGCTATATTTTTAGTAACAAAAAGTTGCATTTTTTTGGGACAGATTGTGAAAATGGATCACTATTTGGGACTAATGAAAATTTCTGTTCCAAATAATACACATTTCCGTCCCAAATAGATCGGCGGGAATGTCACACATTTGGCGGCTAATTGCCAAATTTTTTGGGGGAAACGTAACCTCCACATGTTTCTATCTCAACCGTTCGATTGGATGGATTAATCCAAACCGTCCATCCCAAAACATATGAGAACACACTTCTCAATATCAAGCAACCTAAAAAAATTTCTCTCCCTCTCTCTTTCCGATCAAAAATGGGGATGCTGCTCTCTCTCTCTCTCTCTCTCTCTCTCTCTCCGACCTAGGTGTTCCAGTGTTGCTGCTCTTTTTTTCTCCGACCATTGTTCCGACCTGGTGCTCCAGTGTTGCTGCTCTCTCTCTCTCTCTCTCCGACCATTGCTCTTTCTTTGTCCGACCTTTCAACCCTAGGTGCTCCATTCCTGCTGCTTGGTATATTTTCTCCAATCTTTAGAATTTTTTACCAAAATGTTTTAGTTTTTGCCCTAATTTTTGTATGCATGTTATTTTTTCCTAGATTATTTGCTTAGAATTTGAGTGGTTTATACTATTTACACTGTTTACTCAATTTTTCCTTGAAATTTGAGTGTTTTATACTGTTTACACGGCTGCATGTAATTTTATCCTAAATTATTTGCTTGAAATTTGAGGGTTTTACACTGTTTACTCAAATTTTGCTTAAAATTTAAGTGTTTCACACTGTTTACACGGCTACATGTAATTTTGTCCAAGATTATTTGCTTGAGATTTGAGTGTTTTACACTTTACTCAAATTCTTGCATGGATAGGAACATGACACAATATGGACACAGTTGATTTACTTGTGAAAATTTGGGGTTTTTTTAATAAACATTAATTCATCCTTGGAAATTTGTGGGATTCTAAACATAATTACTCCCATTCTGGATTGATGTTAAACATATTATAAATTGAGATGAGTTTGAACCTGGCTATGTTCTTTGTAGATTTTAATTTGTCAAATTATTGTGATTAGCATTCATATAGGAATTATAAGTTTCAAAAATATGCGGGGATAGCTCAGTTGGGAGAGAACCTAAACTAGATATATTTTTGTTGAGTGGAACTTTGGGATTATTAATTATCTTTATAAAATTAAATATATTTGGTAATGCACGTGTTGGGATTGTGAACTAAATATATTTTTTGGTTTGTGGTATAATATTCAATGTGCTAGATGAGTACGTTATGAACGACAACATTGTTTTTGATGTGCTAGTAATTTTTTGAGCGTCTACATTTGCTTTGATTTTGCTTGAGAGATCTATATGATTGTTATGGCTAACACGGAAATTGATTGTTATGGCTAACACTCAAAATTTGAGTGTTAGCCATGGGTTTAATGACATGGGTGAGTGGCTAATTGCATTTGTATTGTAGATTGAATTTAGCAAGTGCGAGATCATATGTGGGTTCATTGCATATATATTTTAATTGGTTGCACATTTTGGTCATTTATTGTATGTTTGTTGATATAATGAAATATGTGCAGCTTGGTCCATGTGCTCAAGTTCAGAGTAGTTGTACAATTTAATTCTTGAACTAAATTCTCTAGTGCTAGTGTTTCTTTTTTCCTTTCTCTTTTGTTTGAGATAAATATTAGAGGCTTGTTGTAGTGGTGGTTGAAATTCCTTGTCAAGGCTACCCTTACAAGATTACATTCTGACAGCTAGAGATTGATAAACATGTGACGAACAATCCCTTCCTCTATATATTATTTGTTATTGCATCTTGCAAATATTGACACAAAGTTGATGATTTAGTTTCTCCAATATTCAGCTTGTTAAGAGATCAGTTAATAACTTTCGCAATGCCTACCGAAGGTTCACTACAAGAATCAGACATTGTTGGATCTGTACTCTCTCCTATTTTCTAGACACTTTCCTCATCTAGACAACTTAGAAGGGTTGTTCATTAATTCGATGGGCTCAAAATCTGGAACACTAAAAGGTACTTCCCATGTATGCTGGCCTTCTGAATCTATTTTGTACCTAATGGCTTGACGAGAATTTATAGGATAGACTTCTAGTTAAAGTGAGCTATAAACTGTCTCATTCACCCTATCATCTAAATTGTTGTGCATATTGCTGCTTGTTGAATTTTAATTTTTTTCTACATTTTATTATGTTTTACATCACCTAAGCAGTGCTCGGCCTCCTGATAAGTAACAGTGTTTTATCCTAATCATGAAAGGTCTACTTTGCACTCATCCATGCTATATTTTTTGTTTCTTCTATGTGTAAAGTTGAGTCATAATTGAACACATTTGCTATCATTGATACTATCACTGAGCACAGTTTCTGATCCCATCACTGATACATTTGCTTGATACTACACTGGTACTACCACTGAGCACATATCCTTGGTAATCAAAATTGGAACTGATACTATCACTGAGCATATTATTTTTTGAGGTTCAACAAGTGGTAGAGTCCAGCTAGTCAGTGGACAACTCTTCTGCTGGCAATAGGCTCTTAAGCTCTAGTTCAATTTCAAGCAAAAACTGCTGACAAGTGGTCTGTAGCTGGCCATTTGAAGCAAAACCTTTTGAAGCTAACTTTTTTGCTTAATTTCTAATGCTTATTGTCTATTAATGGAGAACACAAGTAGTTAATGAAGGAGAATCGGTTCCTCGGAGCGAGCTACACCTAAAAAACAAAAATATATTGGCGGATCTCTGGTGTTCTTGATTATCTTGGATATGTAAGGTATGTCTAACACCCCACCTCAAGATGATGGTAGAACACTTTGATTTTGACAAAGGAAAAATACAAACAAACCGAAAGAAGTATGCTCTTTGGTCACTCTTGTCAATTTTCTCTTAACTAAGTTTCTGCTTTCGATGTCATCAGTCTACTTCATATTATGGCAGAATTCAACAAAGCAAGTGCTTGCATTATTGATCCTTAGATTATATCAGCAGTAGTTTAGGAATGAATATTTTCATGCTTCGTTTTATATGTTGAATGTATTGAACATATCAGTGGTTGTCATGCTAGTGCACAACTTTGGGAAGATACAAATCTTTTTGACTTGGTGACAAACAATCTTCATGCCATACACGGTATCAAAGCTCAAGTTGGAAGTTCCTTTGTGTCATCTTTATATATATATATATTGGGAGAAGTTCTCAGGTATCACTTTTCAGATTCTTATCAGATTCCCATATGCCCATGAATCTATGTTTTCACACTTCCCATAAAAGATACACATTTCATCTTTACCTATTCGTATAGACTTTCTTCTAGTCCAGCAGAACTTGGGGGTTGCTCCTTGGTTGCATGAGCTTAAAGTGCATGGGCAACAAAATAGGGCTGCCTACCAGTCAATCTGCATCTTAGTTATGTACGTTGCAAGGACCTTGAAATATTTTCTTAAAAGCTTATAAGAGTTTGTTCCTATATACGAGACCCATCCAATCAAGAACAATATGTATGGGGTGGGCTTTGACCACAATTTTGGACTCTGGTTTATGACACACTAGCTCAAACAAATATGATGATAAAAAGAGGGGCTTTTAAGGGGCTTTCAACTTTGGTCCTTCAACATCAATGCCCGATACACCAAGTATCTCTCTCTTGCCCTGCTACCAGAGAAGGGTCCAGCATATGTTGATAGGAACTGTACTTAACTTGTTGGGAAGGCCTTTGTAGATTTCGGGAGTGTGTCCATTGGGGAAAATTTCTACAGAAACATAGAATTTCATATGTCAGTCAGGTGGTGGTCTTTTTTGATGATAACTAGACTGAACTTAAGAGGTATGTGCATCCACCCTAGGATCTGCTAAAACAAAAGATGCACCAAATTTTGAATTTCATTCGATGAATCTAATAGACAATATTCAACAGATCCTAGCAAACAATTATCCTACATTTTTCTACTGCCAAAGCTATTTGGCTTGCTTCACCTATTGAATCTAATAGACAATATTCAACAGATCCTAGAAAATGATTAGAAGTAATTTTTTTAGTTGTTACAGTTGCTTATGTCTGTTCAATATACTATACATTATTCTGAACAAGTGGATCCATGCTCTTTCCAGATAATATCTTTGCATCCACCTCCTGGTGATTCTTCTAACGTGTTATATCATTGAATTAATCAGGACATGTTTGATACTTCTGAAAAAAAAAAGACTTTTTCTTCTTCTTCTGAACTCTGGAATTGAAATAGGTTGCATGCAAAGCTAAAAAATAAATAATCAATTGATGTTGCAAAAAACCCCTAAGTTTCTAAGTATTATTTTTCTAGACATGAATACCTAAGTTCACTATATCACTCTATTTGATCAGTATGCATATTGATGTTGCAATGTATAAACAGATTTTTTTTGGATAATACAATATAATTTTCAATAAAAGACACAAAGCACATAAGATGAGTCGATTTTACTCAAAAATATACTACCAACTCTCATCTTTCTTGGTCAATGGATATAATATCCCCACAACAGCAAAAAAGTGAGTTTTCTTGTATCAAATGTCATTTATGGTAACACTAATATGTAGTTGATTAGGTTCTTGACAGTGATTCGCATCTTTTTAGTACCTCAGATGTACTACAGATGCCCTAATCCTCCTCCCAAGAATTGGTAGAAAATTTCCCCATTGTTTTTTATTTTTAGGATATCTTTGTTGATTATTTTCATATCCATTCGATCTTTCTTTCTTTATTTCATGCTGATCAAAGGATGACATGTTTGAACGAAGATGTGGAGTAGAAACTATGCAGCGAAGGACGTCATCTTGGCAGCGAGGCACAGACTGCGATACTGTAGGGGGTTATTTGTTGCTCTGCCATAGGTCATCTCTACAATCCAACTTATTTTCTTCTCCTCTGTTGGTCATTTATTATCAATGTTAAGCTCTTTCTATCAGTGTCAGTTCCTTGCTATTTATTTCTACTTAAAATTGATATTAGTATTTAAAATTATGTACGTGACCCTCGTTTCATAATTCATATTTGATCTTCTGCTTATAGCTAATTTCCCTTTATTTATACATTGATTATTTTCTGAGAAAAAGTAATTATGTACATATGAATTCGACTACCCTTCCCATAGCAAAATTGAGTAACCTAACCTTTTATCAAGTTCAAAAAAATGCTGCAACATGCAATGTATTATCATCATGTACTTCATGCTTGACTGCTCCAAACACGCTAATATGTTTGAGAGATTAGCATGTGTGTAATTCACTAAATTCAAGAGTCACATTTAATTGATTCATGTTGCTTGTGATTGTAGGTGCAAATTGGCACTCATTCTTTCGCTTTTGATCATGTCTATGGAAGTATTTGTTCTCCATCGTATTCTATGTTTCAAGAATGTGTTTCCTCATATGTTGATGGACTATTCTAAGGATACAATGCCACTGTTCTTGCATACAGTCAAGTTAAGTTATACTTAATCCAAACACACCCATCACTTCATTTATAAAATATTTATCAGTTTACTTTTTAATATAAAGCTTGAAGAACTTGAAGTATCTGACATATTCTATGATGTCTCACATACGGTTTCCGGTAAAACATATATACCATGGGAACTTGATGCAACTATAGTTGTCAAACATGACTCATCCCTCAAATCATTCATTATTCAACAAGATTGACAGTTTGAATCATCAAGCTGATATTTGTAGTTACTTGTCACTTTTATCGAGGTATCATGGAAATTTCTTTGGTTTTATCATTACATAATTTGCTTTGGATGGATTGGGTATTGAAAGATGAGAAATCATAGACCTCATATCGTGGGATGAAAGTTACTTGAAAAGAATGTAAGAATACCAGTTAATTTATGCAAAGACTATTCACTTTCTTAGTTTATGAAAAGATTGCCACCATCTCATGAATGTGATTTCACCTCATGAACTTGAGTCTTGCAACAGGCACCCAAATTTGCCCCTCTGAATTTGTCCTATGTACTCGAATTTGATTCTTTTATCTTGTCTACGTTAGGATATTGCTAGTACAACGTAGATAAATTGTCACTTGTGGCTATTGGCTATTGTGAACCAATTCATGAATTGATACGAATAAGAAACCTTGCAATACGAATAAGAAGCACACACTGAGAATCCGGTGTAATTACATTGATTTTACTTGTTTATATGTTATTTTGAATGTGTAACAATAAATTTTTTTACCAATAGGTATTGAATACATTTTTTGCAGTTGCTCATTAAGGTAGCCAGAAACATTTGTACTTTCGTAATGTTCTTTACTTCTTGGAAGCTATCTACTAACCATATCAGTAAGGTAGCCAAAAACATTTGTACTCTATGTTAAGCTTTCTTTAGTTCTATGCTAAATTTACATGTTGATATCATAACCATGTTTCCATGATGTACACAACAAAGATTCTAACAAATACATTTTTATTTCATGTAATGTGCTATGTTTGTTACTTCCCAGGAGTTCTCTCTTGGGTCTGATGTATGCAGTCTCCTTCTTGGACAGGTCAGTTTGATTATTAAATCGTACATTATGTGATGTTATTTTAGCCATCATTCATATATTAGCTTAGTATATTGAGGATTGAAATCTAACTTGGTTGTTTCATACATTTACTATATTTTAGACGATGAACAATATCAAAGTGGCTGAGACTGGAAAAATGGATCTTTTAGTCTTATACAAAATTGTATGCTCCATTAAATGTGCATATAGTTTACTTCCATTTAACTTGCATCACAAACACATAACAGAATCAGGTTGGTGATATACATCGAGTGTAGAGTGCCTTTCTACACTGGTCTTACAGTTGATTGCCCTGTCTTTAATTATTTAAAAAAAAATTTGCATGTCATATTTTATATAAATTTGTGCCCTCATTTGCTTGGAATTTTGATTATTCCTGTGATGGCTCAGTTCCTGTGATTGGATATTTTGAATAGAAGTGGAATAAATTCGTCACCAGAGTTTATCCTTGGATCAAACTATTTTATAGCAATCTAAAGTTGCTATGGGCTATTGCAAACAAGTAGAATGAGCTACCTACATCCTTTTGGAGTCATTACAACAGGAAACAATAAGTTTCGGCAATAAAAGGAAGCCATGTATTCAAAAAATAAATGTTTCTCTTATGGAAGGCCTAATACTCTTAAAAGCAGTAGATCATGAAGCAACCATATATCTAATGTTTAGTTATCTTGCATCTAGGACCAGGTATGCAACATGGCCTGCAATCTCAACCAGTCAAATTATTGAACACCCTCATCACACAGATTTTAGTACATAGTATACTCACATATGGCCACTTGATGCACATAATTCTCACAGGTTTGTTGGTATTTCTGATACCAAAATTGACACTACAGACATTGCAAATTTCTGTGACACTATACAGAAAACTCCAGGAAAATTGCTGCACACTAGCAGTATCATGCAGTGCAAGGCCGTTCAAATGTTACTGCAGGCTGCTGCATTCTCGAGCAAGAAGTTAGCTGCACTCTAGGTACACACCAATCTAACCCCAGTTTCCTTATATAGACCCTTCCTGACACTGTCCGTGACACCAATTGGTATCACCTAATCAATACTTGCATCCCTTTTGATACTCAATATAACTATATTCATTTGATCATATAACTATATGTATTCCCAAAAATTTCATGTATATGTAAAAGAAGTATGTAAGTACTTTGCCAATGAATACCAAATGATTACCCGAATCCAATTTCTTTATCAGGTTAGGATCGGGTTCGGATCATGTATTCCTTATATGGTTTGGGATTGTGTACGATTAACTATCTAGGGATTGAGTTTTGCATAAATTGGGACCGAACCTGACAACCCTACACATAATACAACAACAGAGCCCCTATCCCAAATTTTGGGGACAACTCTATACGCAATGCCAATCTAAAATGTAGGATTCCATTTTCTTCTTATTGAATCTCATCTAAAATGTAGGATTCCATCCCTTAAACCTGTCATTCTTTTAGTACATATTTTGTTTTACTTATAAATTTTTCTTGTAAGTGTTTGTAGGATCTTTTTTGATCTATATAATTTTACTATCTTCGATTGATGAATTTGTTATTTTCTTTTCACTGCAGGATATAGCATTGGGGGTTGCTATTGGGTCATCTACACAGATTGCAATTTTTGTGGTAGTTTCATTATCCTTGAAGTTTCTGAATTTGTGATGCTAGCAATATGGCCAGACCTACTAAGATGTAAAGAAAAACATAATACATGTAGGATGTAGTTCTTGTCCTTAGTATTCTATATAGGAACTACTATAACTTAGAGATGAACAACAGAGTAGATATTCTAGCTTGTTTCTTATTATGGCAAAATGTAGATTGTTGTTTTATTCGGTATAAGAATCCTTTAATTTCATGCACAACATGTGTTCGACATGAAGGCTAGCTGATTTAAACTTTTTGTCTTAGGATGATATTATTACGATGCATATATATATATTTAGTCTTCGATGTCTATGCCGACCTATGATTTTTTCCATAAGATCTTATGGACTATGATTTTTTGGACTGAATTTTGCATAGTCTCGTGTCCTCGGATGCTCTTCACATATTCAGTGTTTTATACATCTGCGAATACTTTTGCCGAGAATTTTAATCTCGCAGATAGTTTTGCTTCTGCAACAAGATTGAGAAAAGGAAGAGTCGCTTTGTCACTCCCTGCAAATGATGAGGTGCACGAGCCGGCGGATGCACCTTTAGAAACTTTGAGAGATATTATATATGTTCCCTCAAGAAGTAAACGCAGCAATGCGTATTTCCCTGAAAGTAGGTAAATCTCCTGTAAAGAAAAAGAGAAGAGAGGAGCCTCTTGCTCCAGCGGCAAAGAAGAAGTTGATTTTAGAACATTCTTCTGAAAGAATCACTACGCGATCTCAATCTCGGCAATTGGCCGAGACAAATCAAGAAGCTGCTACTACACCAACTTCCGTGCAGAAACAAGCAGAACCAATAAATATAGAGAGTCCTGACAGACCTCTACACAGAAAGAAGAGGGTGGTTACCAGAAGAAATTTAGCAGAATCTTCTTCCAGGCAAATCCTGACTTCAGTAGATGCTGCAGCAGGAATTATAATGTCATCTCCCACACCTATTTCTGAATCTGGGAGCAAAACTCTTGAAGAGACTGAACAGAGGGGAAATCTTGACCCAAGAACTGAGGCAGAAAAGCCCAGAGAAAACATCACAGAGGAAGAACAAAATATTGTACGACCTCTTTCGCCTGTTGCGGAGGCAACTCCTCTTCCTCCTACTCCTAGGACTCTTCGTGAAGAAGAAGACCGTGAAGTGATCGCAGCTTTAGAAGATTGCAGTTATAGCCTGCAGGAGGATCAGACTGCAACTGACAGCAGAAATGCAGAAGAAGAAGAAGAAGAAGACGAGGAAAGTTCTTCGTCTGAAAATATTGATGAATATATACAAGATCCCGAAAGGGATAATGAAGAACATATATCTCTTGATACATCCGATGATACTTCAGATCCTAAAAAGGATATTGAAGTGGAGGCGCCTGCAGAAAAAATTGTGGATACTTTAAATCTTGATGAAGATGTTGAGATAGAAATATCTCCTGAAGAAGCAGCCGATGGAGATGTTCTGAAAGAAACTCCTGCCCCCGGCCCTCAAGGTATAAAACGAGATTTAGCAATCTTCTCTTTTAAAATAGATTGATAGCTAATATCTTCATTTGTAATTCATGCAGATTTTGAGACTCTGCCAACACCTCCGACAAACCTGGCTATGGTGCCCATACCAACGGTGGTCGTTAGTAGTAGTCATCATTTATCCTGCAGTTCTGAAGCGGGCGGCAGCCAAGCTGTCGCAGCTGAAGCTACTTCCGTTCAACGGGAGTTCATTCCAGCAGGGGATGCACCTGTTGCTAGATCGAACCAAGGTAAGACTGCTCTTATTTGATCTTCTTATTCATTGGCAAACAATTATTAAAATAATAATTTTACTTTTGCAGAGGAACAAACAGGAGGGGCGACTAGCTCCACTCTGGCTCCTTTGTTTAAAGAGCCTGTTATTCAGCCACAAAGGATTGAGCAACCTGCTACATCATCATCAATAGGAGTAGCAGCGACTCCCGGAACTCTGGCCATTAATCAACAAGTCATCCAGTCATTTACCAGATGCTTCTTCGAATCGCTGGGATCTCTTGTTCATAAAATGATAGAGAAAGAAGGAGCTGATTTCATTATGGTTAGGAAGCCAACTTCTTTCTTAATAAGAGCCATAAGAGAGCAAGGAGACGAGGCTCAGGCCGTTCTTCTTGAACACATATTGAGCGAATTAGAAGTCTCTATAAAGAGATATAAGGAGCTCAAGAAGAAGGAGATAGACTCTTTAGTGCAGACTGAATTTGAGCGGCTGGCTCAAGCTGCTGATATAGAAAGGGTAAACCTTCAAAATCTTTTGGAGGCTTATTCTGCAAAGTCAGCTGAATACAACTCTAAGATAGAATCAGTTACTTCGATGGCTGAAAGAAAAGGGCAAAGACTTGCTGAGCTGAAAGCAGAAATTACTCGCCTCCAACAAGAATTTGAAGAGGAAACTGCCAGTCACCAACTTATGATTGAACAGTTCAACGCCTTGATTCAGGAGAAGAATGAATATGAGGCGACTCATGGAGCGGAGATCACCCGCCGGACAGTGGACATGCCCGTTTTTGATGAAGAAAACGGGATGGAAGAAGCAAGAAGGATAGTAACATCAACCCATGAAGAAGAGCTGCAGACACTGAAGCAGCAAATTGACAATCTGATTATCCCTCCTTCTTAATTAGAACTTTTTTATATTTTTGTGTTTGTTGCTGTAGATGCGTTTCTGTAATGCCTCATATTTTGATAAATAAAAGACATTTTGTTGTGGCTCCATTATTTATTGCATATCTTATTTAGATATAAATAATAGAAATAGAAAATATATTCAGAGGTGCAAGACATGATATATTTCTTGATGATTTGGTAGAAAATAATTATATTCATTATATCTGCTCAGAGGTAATATGGACGTGGCAGAATATATTGAATACCATTATTTTAATTGACAACTTAATCGAAAACGATAAGTTGCTGATATGGATAATGAACGATGATGAATCGTCAATGTATGTGAGATGAATGAACGGAAAGACCGTCAAGTGATGATGAATGAACGGATGAACCGTCAAGTGATGGTGAATGAACGGATGAACCGTCAAGTGACGGTGAATGAACAGATGAACCGTCAAGTGATAATGAACGGATGAACCGTCAAATGGCAAATAAATAAATGGGTGAACCGTCAGGTGATAATAAATGAACGGATGAACCGTCGAGCATTAATGAACAGATGAACCGTCGGATGAATGTAAATAAATGAACGGATGAACCGTCAGGGGATAATAAATGAACGGATGAACCGTCGGATGAATATGTCGCATCATTAGTTAAGGAACTTCTGCCTATAAATATAGCAGAAATCTGACAGGAACGAACACTTCTACTCTTCAACATAAAAAATGTCGTCTGGAGAAGCATCTAAGAAAGCTGAGGTCGCCCCAAAAACTCAAAAGGGCACTGAAGACCGCCCTGCCGATCCAATTCAGCTGAAGACAGCAGAAGCAGGCGAAGGTTCGTCTGCACCCCAGCCACCACGGGACATTCTGGACTTCTTGCACGAAACAGGAAGGACTGAAGAAGAAGAAGCCATGAGGATGGCCGCCTGCAAGTTTCTCGTGGGATCCAGCAAGGAGGTTCTCGGCTCTTTTGCTGACCGCGTTTCTGAGAAGGACGGCAGTGGCCCGCGTCCCAATGTAGAGAAAGATGATAGTAATCTTTAATATCATGTACTATCATATAATGAAATAAAATTTGAATTTTATTTATGAACTTGATTCTGTCTGATGATTTACAAGCATTTACATTTATACATAATACTTCTTTAGGAATTTGCCAATGATAGGCATTATAGCAACTCGACCATCAAGCTCCGAAAGTTGATAAGCTCCATTTGAGAAGACTTTGCTTACAACATAGGGACCTTCCCACTTCGTATCGAATTTTCCTTTGCTCATATGAGTCATAGTCATAGGACGTCTGACCGTTAGAACAAGTTCTCCTTGCTGAAATGTTCTGACTTTAACTTTGCGGTTGAAAGTCTTTGAAATGCGGGCTTGGTATAGCTCAATATGCTGTTGAGCCATTAATCGCTTCTCATCAAGTGCTTCTAACTCTTGAAGTCGAAGAAGATCGTTATTCTCTGTAGTAAGCTTATTAGCAATGACAATCCTTAAAGAAGGAATTTGCAGTTCCAAAGGAAGAACAGCTTCACAGCCATACACCAAAGAGAAAGGTGTAAAACCTGTAGGATTACGAACCGTAGTTCGGTAGGCCCAAAGATATTCGCCAAGTTTCTCGCTCCAATTCTGTTTGTTAGTGGATACAAACTTCTTAAGGAGTTTGATGATGGTTTTGTTAAAGGCTTCAACTAAACCATTAGCGGCAGGATTGTATGCTGTCGAGGCGACATTGTCAATCCGGTGATCATCACAGAATCTGGTGAACTTCTGGCTGATGAATTGAGGTCCATTGTCATGGATGATTCTTCGAGGTACACCAAATCTATAGATGACGTGGTGTTTAACGAAGTTGATGACATTGCTAGTCTTGACTTCAGCCAATGGTATAGCTTCAGCCCACTTGGAGAAGTAGTCTGTTATTGCCAATATGAACCGATGTCCTCTAGAAGAAGGAGGATTGATGGGACCTATGACATCCATGCCCCAAGCTTCGAAGGGCCAGAAAGCAGCAGTCGGGTGTTGGAATTCCGATGGTTGATGAATGAAGTCTGCATGGATTTGACATGCACGACATTTCCTTGCATATTCAATGGCATCTGATACCATAGAGGGCCAGTAGTAACCCATACGTCTAATGCGATCCTGTAATTTAGGACCAGGTTGATGTGTTCCACAAACACCATCGTGAGCTTCACGCAAAACTTGTTTGGCTTTATCACCAGCGAGACAGCGTAGGAGAAGACCGTCATAAGTTCGTCGATAGAGGATTTTGGTAGTTTGATTGTAGTAGAATCGGAGAGATCGTCGACGAACACTCGTAGCCTCCTTAGAATCTTCAGGGAGTATGTCATGAACTACGAAGTCGATAAAAGGAGTTCTCCAATCTTCATCGATAACATTGACTTCAGCAAAGTTGCTGAATTTAATATTACGATTGTTTTTTATGCAGAACAGTTCTCTGTTGGAGATAACCACGACCTGCTGTCTTTTGATAGGGATGGCTAAGACAGCTGCAAGATTGGCCAAAGCATCTGCTTCTGTGTTACAAGCTCGTCGAACATAGTCGATGAAGAAAGCTTTGAATGATATAGCCATGTTGATTGCTGCTTCGTGATAAGGCACCAGATCTTGATGACGAACTTCATAGGTTCCTCTAACCTGATTAACAACCAGCTTAGAATCACCGTAGACTTCGAGATATTCAACGTTCAGTTGTTTGGCTAACTGAAGGCCGATGAGTAGAGCATTATACTCCGCTACATTATTGGAGCAAGGTTCACCTAAAAAGTAGGCTCTTTGGATAGTTGATTCGTCTGGAGAAACGAGGACCACTCCAACTCCTGCTACAATAGCACCATTTGGTCCAATTCTCGATGCACCATCAAAGAATAAATGCCATGTTGGAAATTCTTCAGAGATCATGTTGGCTTCCAATGTCTCGTCTGGAATTTCGTCATAGAGTTTAGATGTCTCAGGCACAGGATAAGCTGCTAAGAAGTCCGCCAGTGCTTGACCTTTAACAGACTTTTGTGGAACATACACCATGTCATACTGAGCTAGCAGGATTGCCCACATAGCCAGCCGAGAATTGAGTGTGCTGGGCTTCTTCATGAGTACCCGAAGAGGATTAACTCGGGATATGACATGAATAGTTTGGCCAATGATGTAATGCCTTGTCTTCTGCACAGCAAATATGAGAGCCAGGCATTCTTTCTCGACCGGACTATAACGGTGTTCAGCACCAATCATAGTACGGCTAAGATAATAAATAGCCTGTTCATGACCTTCTTTATTCTTTTGGGCAAGTAAAGCACCCAACACTACCAAATTACAGCATTTTAGCGACGGCCATTTAGCGACGGAAATTTTTCGTCGCTATTACCGTCGGATCACCGACGGATTTGTGACGAAATACCGACGGAAAGCAGTAGACAATTTTTTTTATTTTTTTATGTCCATATCCGTCGCTACGCCGTTGATAGGTCGTCGGCCAAGTAGCGACGGTTTTATATCCGTCGCTAGAACGTCGCATATTTTGGCGACAAAAGCCTAAAATATTGGCGCGAGATTTGACTGACGACTTAGCGACGGAATAATCCGTCGCTACTCTGGCGCGAGATTTACTGACTACTTAGCGACGGAATAATCCGTCGCTACTCCGTCGCTAATTTCTGTACCCTAACTTAAATTGAATCGACGGGGGGGAAATTTTCATTCCCCCCCAAAACACTCTCTCTCTTCCCTCTCCCTCTCTCCGACGATCTCGCTCTCTCCGACCGACGATCTCTCTCTCTCTCTCTAAGGTATGCTCTCTCTTCCCCCCCCTCTCTCTCTCTCTCTATCTCCCTCTCTCTCTCTCTCTTTTACGATTTGGAGGGTTGGGGGCTGTCGTAGTGGTCGGAGAGGGTGTGGGGCAGGGGGGTTTCGGGTACGGGATGGGGTGGTCGGGGCAAGGGTGGAGTGGGGTGGTCGGGGGCAGGGGGGGTCGGGGAGGGGGTCGGGCAGGGGTGGGGGGATGGTCTGGACAGGGGGGGTTCGGGTAGGGGTGGGGTGGTCGGGGCAAGGGTGGGGTGGGAGAGGGGGCAGGGGGGGTCGGGGAGGGGGTCGGGCAGGGGTGGGGGGGTGGTCTGGGCAGGGAGGTGGGAGATGGGGTCGGGCAGGGGTTGGGGGAGGGTCGGGCAGGGGTTGGGGGGGTCGGGGCAGGGGGGGGCAGGGGGGTGAGAGAGGGGGTCGGGCAGGGGTTGGGGGGTGTCGGGCAGGGGTTGGGGGGGGTCGGGGCAGGGGGGTAGGGGGGTGGAAGAGGGGGTCGGGCAGGGGTTGGGGGGGTCGGGCAGGGGTTAGGGGGGGTCGGGGCAGGGGGGGCGTAGGAGGGACTTTGGAGTCCCCGCGCAGGAGTCCTCCTCCTCCTCTCCCATAGACACACACACGGACACACACACACACACACGGACACACACACACAGACACACACACACGGACACACACACACAGACACACACACACACGGACACACACACACACACACACGGACACACACGGACACAGACACACGGATACACACACACTCAGACATATTATATATATATATATATATATATATATATATATATATATATATATATATATATATATATATATAGGCATAATTTTAAGTAATTTATTAATAATATATATATATATATACACAGACACACGTCGTGAAGTCTAGTATATATATTTGATTAGCTAAGGTAGAAGTTTAGCCTAATTAAGGTTAGTTTTGACAGAGTTGACTTGGACTCCTAATTTGACCCAGAACTAGTCTAGTATACCATCTGCTCCTCCTTTCTTCCCTTCTTCTCATTCGACTATCTCGGCCTCCTATTCAGCCTACTATTCCGATATGCGTTTGATACGGTCTACCTAACCTATATACTGATACTAATCTGATACTCTCTGATATTAAGTACATCCGGCTTACTAGCTAGCGGATCCACCAGTTACATGATTATATACTAATTATGTTAGATTGTGATACTAAGTAGCCTCGTCGTAGGCCTAGCGTGTTATCCACAAGTTTAGTTTTTCTTACGATATGAGTATCGGTATCGGACTATTAATTCTTATGTTTAGTTTGTCTTACGATACAGATATTCACATCAAATCGAGCATGAATCGTTACTTTGTTGATCGTACATGGATGTACAAACGACAACACGAGAGCAGAATTGGTGTGAGTGACAATTTTCAGGCAGGTGTGGAAGTATTTCTTAAGTATGCCATGAGCAAAACTCAGTACATGGACGATAACAAAATCAAGTGTCCATGTGTTAATTGTCACAATAGACGTTTTGAAGAAGTGATGACTGTGAGAGATCATTTGACCCGTAAGGGTTTCGTACGTGATTACGGCCTATGGTTATCGCAAGGTGAATTATATTCAGAAAGACAGGCTGCAGAAGCTGGTACTTATGCTTTTGATGATAATGCTGCAACGGATGTCCTCGAAGACGACGGATGCTCTGTGGATTATGGAGACATGCAGAACCTTGCACGAGATATGGTGTATGCTGCGGCAGGGCCTAATTTTGATCCGGAGGATCCTAATCCCGAGGCAAAGGAGTTCTATGATATGTTTAAGGACGCAGATACTCCTCTATATCCTGGTTGTGAGACTCATTCCGCACTGTCAGTGACGATGCGGTTGTTGAACATAAAGTCTGATTTTAACTTGCCACAAGCTTGCTATGATCGGATCACATAATTAACTAATGAGGTGTTACCGAAGGAATCAAAAGAGCTCCCAAGAAACTTCTACAAGTCAAAGATGATGGTCTGACAACTGGGACTGGGGTACGAGAAGATAGATTGCTGTCGCAACGGATGCATGTTGTATTACAAAGAGAATTGCGTATTAGAAAGTTGTTGGTTCTGTAATGCGGATCGTTACAAGACAGTACAGGGAAAAGGAAAGTCAACTAGAAAATGACGTCCTTACAAGTATATGCATTACTTGTCGATCACGAAGCGCTTACAGAGGATGTATATGTCTCTGAATACAGCAGAACACATGACGTGGCACAGTGAAGCTCGCATAAAGGACGAAGGAGAATTGTCACATCCTTCGGATGGGGAGGCGTGGAAATATTTTGATTTGTGTCATCCAGATTTTGCTGCAGAGCCTTGAAATGTACGCCTGGCGCTATGTTCTGATGGCTTCGCCCCTTCGGACAGTCGGGATCTCAATACTCATGCTGGCCGGTCATTCTTACCCCTTACAATCTGCCACCATGGATGTGTATGAAGACTCCTTATATGTTCTTGATAGCTATCATACCCGGTCCCAAAAATCCGACAAAGAACATCGATATATATTTACAGCCGTTGGTGGATGAGCTGAAACAGTTGTGGGAGATCGGCGTTACGACCTATGATATTTCCAGAAAACAAAACTTTCAGATGAGAGCTTCACTCATGTGGACAATCAATGATTTTCCAGCATACGGTATGCTGTCGGGATGGAGTACGCATGGCAACATGTCTTGTCCGATATGTATGGAAAATAGTAAGGCGTTCCGCCTTAGACATGGAGAAAAAACTTCTTTCTTTGACTGTCCCCGTCAATTTCTGCCAACGAGACATCCTTAGCGAAAGAACAAGGACGCGTTCAGATATGGAAAACAAGAATTTTCTGAACCTCCTGCCAGATTGTCGGGATACGATATTTGGGAAGATGTAAAGGAATTGCCCACCGCAATGGAAGATCCATCGAACAATCGTGTCGAGGGGTTCGGACAAAGCCATAACTGGACCAAACGGAGTATCTTCTGGGACTTGCCTTATTGGAAAGATAATCTTATTAGGCATAATCTTGATGTCATGCATATCGAAAAGAATGTGTTCGATAATGTCTTCAATACCGTTATGGATATTAAAGGAAAGACGAAGGACAATCCAAAAGCAAGACAAGACATGGCCGAGATATGCAAACGTCATAATCTAAACTTGATACAAAGGGGAGCTGGTGGACAAGTAACTAAGCCGATAGCGCCATACGCATTGAGCAAGGAAGATAGATTAATAATCTGCAAGTGGATATCTACTTTAAGATTTCCCGACGGTTATGTGTCGAATTTGTCTAGATGCGTTGATCTCAATGAACGCAAGCTAACAGGAATGAAGAGTCACGACTGCCACGTGTTTATGGAAAGATTACTGCCCATTGCATTGAGAGAGTTGTTGCCTTCTGCTGTATGGGTTCTGTTGGCCGAGCTGTCTACATTCTTCAGGGATATCTGTTCAACTAAGCTCACGGTGCAACATATGATACAACTTGAGGAGAAGATTGTCTTAACAATTTGCAAGTTAGAGAAAATATTTCCACCGGGTTTCTTCGACAGTATGGAGCATCTACCGATTCATCTAGCATACGAAGCCCGTGTCGGTGCATCTGTTCATTATCGATGGATGTACCCCTTTGAAAGGTAAATAAAAATCGATATAATTTAAGTGGATTTTACAATTTATTGTTAATTCTCAAGATAATTTGTCTCTCTAGGTATCTACATCATCTAAAGAAGAAAGTTGGCAACAAGGCTCATATAGAGGCTTCGATATGCGAAGCATATCTTATCGAGGAGGTGTCAAACTTTTGCTCCATTTATTTCGATACTCATGTTGAGACAAATCGAAATAGACCTCAAAGGAACACTACCAAAATACATGGATTTACCGACGGCCTTATCCGTCGGTATTCCGTCGCCAAAAATAAATACCGACGGATTATCGACGGATATTTTGGTAAAACAGCCGTCGGGAATAACCTCGTCGCTAAAACATATCCGTCGCTACTCCGTCGCTCAGCGACGACTTAGCGACGGAATACCGTCGGCGCATTTAAATATATATAGCGACGGATTACCGACTAGCTTTCGTCGAAACATGTATCAGGATATAGGGTTAGCGACGGAAAACTCCGTCGCTAAAGAGTCGGCAAAACCGTATCAGTGATTTTCTGATACGCAATTTCCGTCGCTAATCCGTCGTAAATTTGTCGGTAAAAGCGTATCAGAGATTTTTCCATACGGCAGGTCGTCGTTATGCCGTCGCTAATCCGCCGAGGTGTACGACGGATTAGCGTCGTATTAGCGACAAAGCATCCGTCGCTAACTGCAAAATTTATGGACATCAAACAGAACCATGTCGACGAATATTCCGTCGCTAAACCGTCGCTAACTTTAAAATTCTCCAGGTAGCGACGGATATTCCGTCGCCAATCCGTCGAAAAATTGAATTCCTACAGTTAGCGACGGATAGTCCGTCGGGACGTTGTCGCCAGTCCGCCGTAAGTTAGTCCCCAATCCGTCGCTAACTACAAAATTTATGGACATCAAAACAGAACCAGGTCGACGGACATTCCGTCGCTAAACCGTCGCTCAAGGTAAAATTCTCCAGGTAGCGACGGACATTCCGTCGCCAATCCGTCGAAAAATTGAATTCCTACAGTTAGCGACGGATAGTCCGTCGGGACTTTGTCGCCAGTCCGCCGTAAGTTAGTCGCCAATCCGTCGCTAACTGCAAAATTTATTGATATCAAACAGAACCAGGTCGACGGATATTCCGTCGCTAAACCGTCGCTCAATGTAAAATTCTCCAGTTAGCGACGGTTTTTACGTCGCCAATCCGTCGCTAACCTCAGTTTTTCCAGTTAGCGACGGGCTATCCGTCGCTGAGGGGTCGCCTGTCCGTCGCTAACTTCTAATTTTTGAAAAAAAAAATACAGCAAACAGACTCTTTCCTGTTTATACAACACATCCAACACAATATCAAACATGCCAAATATCCATATACAATACCATATATCCATATCCAACACGAATATCCAACGTAGCCAATATCGAACACCATATATCCATATGCAAAATATCCATATCCGACACCAATATCCAACGTATCCAATATCAAACAAAATATTACCAACACAATACATCCAATATCCAACATTAAATTATCCAAACATAAAAAAAATATCCGATCATACAATGTATCCAAATGTCTACAAAACCAACAACATAAACAAAATCAAACCCCGTCCGTCGGATCGTCTCGTGCTCGTGCCGCCGCATCCGCTTTGCGTATGTACTCCTCCACCGTGTGTGCCGGCACTTGGGACAAGACATGGTCTGGAAGCGCGCGTAGCTGCTGTGGCGACAACATGTCAAGGAACGTCAAGATGGTGTTATCCGATACGATGCGGGCGTCCGCAGAGCGGTTAAACGAAAGCCGTCCGGGGGAAGAAGGACCAGGTCGATCCGAAGCACCGGCAGCAGCAGTAGACGGACCGGGAGCAGACGGACCGGGAGCAGACGGATAGCGCCCCAACACTATCGCCCGCAAATCTGACACCGCGGAGGTCAGAGTCTCAAGCTGCGCCCTCACATCGTCAACCGGGGGCGCTGGGGGAGGCGGAGGCGGTGGATATCTCGGGGACGGCTGCAACGAGGGCGCCATGGAACCTAAGCCGTAGACGCGCCCTTTCCTAACGCCGCCGACGGATTCTACGAACACGTCGTCGTAGCGAGCGGCCATAGAAGAGTGCGTCTGGGTGGGCGTCGTTTCGCCGACATTCTCGGAAGGGGGCTCGATCTCAAGCCGACTAAGTGCCTCACGATACGCAGCCTATCCAATGAATGTGTTTGTACTATAAGTTTTCCTAAGTTATAATATAAATCCTATGTTTCCCTAAGTTATAGTCTGAATCCTAAGTTTATCTAATTAACTTAACAATAATTATATTTCTAACATAAATCTCATAAACGTAAGTACTTACATCAGTCTCCTCGGCCCTCGCGTCGACGAAGCTCCCGTCCTACCGCCTCTTATGCGTATGCACGAATACATCGTGAGCGGTGACCGTCTCCGCCTCTTTCCCCTGCTTCACCGCCCGTCGGACCTGCATACGTAGAATTTAATTAACTTCGTATATTAAGAGTACGAAATTAAATAATAGAATGAATTTGAATTTGCGCTATCTCACCAAATCTGCACGCGTCGATGCGTAGGGCCTTGATCCTCCCGTATGCAGACCCGCGCCCTGTCGATTAGCCTTAGCTTTCTCCGATTTCAGCTTGAACTGCGGAGTATCCATCTTCTCCAACATCTGCTCATAGTACTCCGCCCGGATCCAGTCCTTTCTCGTATGCGCCGTACGAAGGTCGTACACCGCATCCCGTATCTTCTTCCCAGCGGCGGCTTTGTAGGTCCTGCGGATCGCCTCCTCGCGATGGGGGGGCCACCAGAATGTCCTCTGACATACAAATTCAAATATCACGTAATAAAAAATTTAATGATTTAAAGAATAATTAATAATTCACCGACGGATTTATACCCTCATCTCGTTGAGCCAGACGTACTTCATGTCCTGAGGCACCTCAGAAAAATTGATGTAGGGGCCATGGTAGTTATCCCGGATAATGCGCCCTAGAATCCGGGCAGCATCCCACGGGAAAAACCTATAAAGAAGCAACGACTGGATTATTAACTTGAATAAATGAAACAAATTTAATAAATTAACTTAAATTTACTTACGATTTACCAGCGGGCCATAGCTCTCGTCGGAACTCGCCCACCAGCCTCTCTGGTGGCGTCGGGGGATCCGCGAGTCCGCGAATGTACTCCCCGGTATCAGGATGAAACTGAATCCCGGGGTACTCCGAGGCCCACCCTGCAGTAACTGCTGGGCCCCCTGCTGCATCTGCTGCTGCATCCGCTGGTACATCCGGTGGCGGAACGGATCCGCTAGCGGATGGAGTCACAGGCCTCGACGACGATGTCGGTGGCACCGAGGAAGAATGACGGCGGGAAGAGCCTGTGATCGGGCTCTCCAAGTCGGGCTCAGAGGTCACATCCGGGGAATGCGGCTGGCGACCACGACCGCTACCACCACGCCCACGCCCACGCCTACGACCACCACCACCACCGCCGCCGCCGCCGCCACCGCCACGACCACGGCCAGCACCACCAGTACGGGTGCTCGCAACCATGCCCTGTAAATAAAACACATAAACAAAATACCGACAACATAGATTTATAAATGAATATAAACCTAAACATATCCATACCAGCAGCAGGGCGATGAGTGCCGCCCAGACGAGTAGGCCTAGGAGTGCCATCTGCAAAAAGAAACTCATACAATAATACGCAAATATCCCAAACTGAAATAAATATTACAATCAGAAGTGAAGTACGAATAAAAGCTAGATACACAAAATCTGATAAAATCATGCACCAATACAACAAAGTGCAATTCTTGTAACTTTTGATGAAAGGGCATCTTGTGTTCCACTAGACTTGTAATTGTAAATCCAAATGTAATAGGGTAATTTAGGATTCGAGACTAGATATTGGGTGCTTCAAGATACAACTGAAATATAGCGATATTTAATCATCGTCATCGTCCTCTTCCTCGGCCTCGGCCACATCATCATCATCATCCTCATCGTCGAATTCATCTGTATCCTCATCCTCATCCTCATAAAGTTCTTCTTCTTCTTCTTCTTCTTCTTCTTCTTCTTCAGTCTCAATACTTGGGACAAGACGCCTCTTTCTCCCCTGGTTGACATCTAAGTCTTGTATATCAACCTCTTCCTCCCCTCTATTTTCATCAGCAAGAGGTATATCAACCTCTAATTCAACATCCATGTCACAAGACTGTTGTCCCAAATATTGGGGCTTTTCGATCTGGTCCTCTTGGTATGCTGGGTCTCCAACGTTGAATGTATTTCTAGATTTAATCTTGCATACTGCCCACCAGTCAAAGCGATCTCTACGACGCCTTGGGTAGCTTGTATAGTAGACTTGAACAGCCTGACTTGCTATCGCAAACGTGTCGGACCCTCTATACCTCCTGCGATGATTTATATCGACGAATCCAAATTGTTTATCAATTCTCCAACCGATATTTGGTGTCGTATCGAACCACTCACATTTGAACATAACAATATGCATATCAAATGGGGCACTATATTGTAATTCTACAATATCCCGAAGCACTCCATAATAGTCAAAGTCCGGCTCGTCGTCATAGATTGTGCCTCTTATGCAAACACCAGAATGCTTCGTACTGAAGTCGTCATTGAGAAATTCTGCATTTATAGGATGTTGAGTTATCTTAAACTTGAAGCCATTAACGACATAGCCGGGCCAAGTCTTTGCATGCTTCTTCGGTCCCAATGACAAATAACGGATGCTCTCATTTGTGAGTGTACTTGGTTCAGCTAATAAAACCTGTAAACTTTAAATGTATTAGTGGCATATATATATTTAAATAGTAGCCGCATAACATATTATCTCAGTTACTTACGTAATCTCGAAACCATGATGGAAAGGTAAAATCAACCTCTCTTTGAAGTCCCTCATCGGTAATATCGGGTGTCCTAATTTTGACTTCATCTCTAAATACACTGTTAGAGAGAATAAAAATTAGTGTAGTCACTTACCTCACCAAATTAGAGATTATAATGAGGTGTAGTCACTTACTTCTCCAAATCTCTCACTTCTTGTATGTCACAATTTAACAAGACATATCGGTGAGCGGCATCATACTCATCGTTACTCAACCACCGTTTCTTACTAGCCCCAATAGGCTTGCCCCTTAAATTGAATATACCTCCTTCCTCAACGTCTTCGTCATTCCTTTGAGGTCTATTTCGATTTGTCTCAACATGAGTATCGAAATAAATGGAGCAAAAGTTTGACACCTCCTCGATAAGATATGCTTCGCATATCGAAGCCTCTATATGAGCCTTGTTGCCAACTTTCTTCTTTAGATGATGTAGATACCTAGAGAGACAAATTATCTTGAGAATTAACAATGAATTGTAAAATCCACTTAAATTATATCGATTTTTATTTACCTTTCAAAGGGGTACATCCATCGATAATGAACAGATGCACCGACACGGGCTTCGTATGCTAGATGAATCGGTAGATGCTCCATACTGTCGAAGAAACCCGGTGGAAATATTTTCTCTAACTTGCAAATTGTTAAGACAATCTTCTCCTCAAGTTGTATCATATGTTGCACCGTGAGCTTAGTTGAACAGATATCCCTGAAGAATGTAGACAGCTCGGCCAACGGAACCCATACAGCAGAAGGCAACAACTCTCTCAACGCAATGGGCAGTAATCTTTCCATAAACATGTGGCAGTCGTGACTCTTCATTCCTGTTAGCTTGCGTTCATTGAGATCAACGCATCTAGACAAATTCGACACATAGCCGTCGGGAAATCTTAAAGTAGATATCCACTTGCAGATTATTAATCTATCTTCCTTGCTCAATGCGTATGGCGCTATCGGCTTAGTTACTTGTCCACCAGCTCCCCTTTGTATCAAGTTTAGATTATGACGTTTGCATATCTCGGCCATGTCTTGTCTTGCTTTTGGATTGTCCTTCGTCTTTCCTTTAATATCCATAACGGTATTGAAGACATTATCGAACACATTCTTTTCGATATGCATGACATCAAGATTATGCCTAATAAGATTATCTTTCCAATAAGGCAAGTCCCAGAAGATACTCCGTTTGGTCCAGTTATGGCTTTGTCCGAACCCCTCGACACGATTGTTCGATGGATCTTCCATTGCGGTGGGCAATTCCTTTACATCTTCCCAAATATCGTATCCCGACAATCTGGCAGGAGGTTCAGAAAATTCTTGTTTTCCATATCTGAACGCGTCCTTGTTCTTTCGCCAAGGATGTCTCGTTGGCAGAAATTGACGGTGACAGTCAAAGAAAGAAGTTTTTCCTCCATGTCTAAGGCGGAACGCTTTACTATTTTTCATACATATCGGACAAGACATGTTGCCGTGCGTACTCCATCCCGACAGCATACCGTATGCTAGAAAATCATTGATTGTTCACATGAGTGAAGCTCTCATCTGAAAGTTTTGTTTTCTGGAAATATCATAGGTCGTGACGCCGATCTCCCACAACTGTTTCAGCTCATCCACCAACGGCTGTAAATATATATCGATGTTCTTTGTCGAATTTTTGGGACCGGGTATGATAGCTGTCAAGAACATATAAGGAGTCTTCATACACATCCATGGTGGCAGATTGTAAGGGGTAAGAATGACCGGCCAGCATGAGTATTGAGATCCCGACTGTCCGAAAGGGGCGAAGCCATCAGAACATAGCGCCAGGCGTACATTTCTAGGCTCTGCAGCAAAATCTGGATGACACAAATCAAAATATTTCCACGCCTCCCCATCAGAAGGATGTGACAATTCTCCTTCGTCCTTTATGCGATCTTCACTGTGCCACGTCATGTGTTCTGCTGTATTCAGAGACATATACATCCTCTGTAAGCGCTTCGTGATCGACAAGTAATGCATATACTTGTAAGGACGTCGTTTTTTAGTTGACTTTCCTTTTCCCTGTAATGTCTTGTAACGATCCGTATTACAGAACCAACAACTTTCTAATACGCAATTCTCTTTGTAATACAACATGCATCCGTTGCGACAGCAATCTATCTTCTCGTACCCCAGTCCCAGTTGTCGGACCATCATCTTTGACTTGTAGAAGTTTCTTGGGAGCTCTTTTGATTCCTTCGGTAACACCTCATTAGTTAATTGTGTGATCCGATCATAGCAAGCTTGTGGCAAGTTAAAATCAGACTTTATGTTCAACAACCGCATCGTCACTGACAGTGCGGAATGAGTCTCACAACCAGGATATAGAGGAGTATCTGCATCCTTAAACATATCATAGAACTCCTTTGCCTCGGGATTAGGATCCTTCGGATCAAAATTAGGCCCTGCCGCAGCATACACCATATCTCGTGCAAGGTTCTGCATGTCTCCATAATCCACAGAGCATCCGTCGTCTTCGAGGACATCCGTTGCAGCATTATCATCAAAAGCATAAGTACCAGCTTCTGCAGCCTATCTTTCTGAATATAATTCACCTTGCGATGACCACAGGCTGTAATCACGTACGAAACCCTTACGGGTCAAATGATCTCTCACAGTCATCACTTCTTCAAAACGTCTATTGTGACAATTAACACATGGACACTTGATTTTGTTATCGTCCATGTACTGAGTTTTGCTCATGGCATACTTAAGAAATACTTCCACACCTGCCTGAAAATCGTCACTCACACCAATTCTGCTCTCGTGTTGTCGTTTGTACATCCATGTACGATCAACAAAGTAACGATTCATGCTCGATTTGATGTGAATATCTGTATCGTAAGACAAACTAAACATAAGAATTAATAGCCCGATACCGATACTCATATCGTAAGAAAAACTAAACTTGTGGATAACACGCTAGGCCTACGACGAGGCTACTTAGTATCACAATCTAACATAATTAGTATATAATCATGTAACTGGTGGATCCGCTAGCTAGTAAGCCAGATGTACTTAATATCAGAGAGTAACAGATTAGTATCAGTATATAGGTTAGGTAGACCGTATCAAACGTATATCGGAATAGTAGGCCGAATAGGAGGCCGAGATAGTCGAGAAGAAGGGAAGAAAGGAGGAGCAGATGTGTCCAGAGCCATGGTGGAGGAGGAGAAGTAACATGAAAGCAGTTTCCGTCGTAACATCTCCTGGCTCTGCTGGCAACTGAAGTCCAGATGCTACAAAGGACGATCCTTCGCTGAAATCGACTACAACACCCATCAGTTCAAGTTCATTCCTATATGAGTAGATTCCAATGCCATAGAAGCCATCAGTTTGTTGACCTTCCTCTATGGCATTGGAATATACTCATATACTGATCGATACTAATCCGCTACGCCCGATACTAAGTATATACGGTCGATACTGATAGCGATAGTCTGATACCGATAGCGATAGTTCGATACCGATAGCGATAGTCCGATACAGATACACAAGGACCTACATATCTATATATCACTAGTAGCCATACTCCTCTACATACTACTCTACACTAGGATCTAGTAACCATATACTACTCTACACACTAGCTACGTAGTCATACTCTAAAATAAGGTAAACTAATTATGCCTATATATAGATATATATATAGGCATAATTAGTTTACCATAATTAGTTTACCTTATATATATAAGGTAAACTAATTAAGCATCTTAAAATTATGCCTATATATATATATATATATATATATATATATATATATATATATATATATATATATATATATATATATGTCTGTGTGTGTGTATCCGTGTGTCTGTGTCCGTGTGTGTCCGTGTGTGTGTGTGTGTGTGTGTCTGTGTGTGTGTGTCTGTGTGTGTGTGTCCGTGTGTCCGTGTGTGTGTGTGTCCGTGTGTGTGTGCGTGTCCGGCCAGCCCCCCTCCACACATACCCCCCCACACCCGCGCCAGCCCCGCCCCCATCGTACCCCCCTAACGCTGCCCGCCCCCTCATCGATACCTACCCGCCTCCACACCCCCCGCCACGGCCAGCCCCCTCCGCAACCCCCCACCCCGGCCCCAGCCCCCCGCGCCCCCATCCCTCCAACGCTTCCCGCCCCCTCCCACCGCCCCCTCCAACCACCGCCACCGCCGCCACCGCCGCCCCCCGCAGTCGATGCCGCTCCCGCAGCCCCCCGACCCCCCGCCCGCTGCAACCACGACCACCGTGCGCGCGAGAGAGAGAGAGAGCGAGAAAGAGAGAGAGAGAGAGAGAGAGAGAGAGAGAGAGAGGGAGAGG
>JANAVB010036820.1:779083-895803 GCA_029216955.1 Iris pallida | reverse complement strand
CCACACAAACAGACACACACCAACGGACACACACACACACACACACGGACCCCGAACTACAGACACACGATACACACACTCAGACATATTATATATTTAAGTAATTTATTAATAATATATATATATATATACACAGACACACGTCGTGAATCTAGTATATATTTGATTAGCTAAGGTAGAAGTTTAGCCTAATTAAGGTTAGTTTTGACAGAGTTGACTTGGACTCCTAATTTGACCCAGAACTAGTCTAGTATACCATCTGCTCCTCCTTTCTTCCCTTCTTCTCATTCGACTATCTCGCCTCCTATTCAGCCTACTATTCCGATATGCGTTTGATACGGTCTACCTAACCTATATACTGATACTAATCTGATACTCTCTGATATTAAGTACATCCGGCTTACTAGCTAGCGGATCCACCAGTTACATGATTATATACTAATTATGTTAGATTGTGATACTAAGTAGCCTCGTCGTAGGCCTAGCGTGTTATCCACAAGTTTAGTTTTTCTTACGATATGAGTATCGGTATCGGACTATTAATTCTTATGTTTAGTTTGTCTTACGATACAGATATTCACATCAAATCGAGCATGAATCGTTACTTTGTTGATCGTACATGGATGTACAAAACGACACGAGAGCAGAATTGGTGTGTGAGTGACAATTTTCAGGCAGGTGTGGAAGTATTTCTTAAGTATGCCATGAGCAAAACTCAGTACATGGACGATAACAAAATCAAGTGTCCATGTGTTAATTGTCACAATAGACGTTTTGAAGAAGTGATGACTGTGAGATCATTTGACCCGTAAGGGTTTCGTACGTGATTACGGCCTATGGTTATCGCAAGGTGAATTATATTCAGAAAGACAGGCTGCAGAAGCTGGTACTTATGCTTTTGATGATAATGCTGCAACGGATGTCCTCGAAGACCGGATGCTCTGTGGATTATGGAGACATGCAGAACCTTGCACGAGATATGGTGTATGCTCGGCAGGGCCTAATTTTGATCCGGAGGATCCTAATCCCGAGGCAAAGGAGTTCTATGATATGTTTAAGGACGCAGATACTCCTCTATATCCTGGTTGTGAGACTCATTCCGCACTGTCAGTGACGATGCGGTTGTTGAACATAAAGTCTGATTTTAACTTGCCACAAGCTTGCTATGATCGGATCACATAATTAACTAATGAGGTGTTACCGAAGGAATCAAAAGAGCTCCCAAGAAACTTCTACAAGTCAAAGATGATGGTCTGACAACTGGGACTGGGGTACGAGAAGATAGATTGCTGTCGCAACGGATGCATGTTGTATTACAAGAGAATTGCGTATTAGAAAGTTGTTGGTTCTGTAATGCGGATCGTTACAAGACAGTACAGGGAAAAGGAAAGTCAACTAGAAAATGACGTCCTTACAAGTATATGCATTACTTGTCGATCACGAAGCGCTTACAGAGGATGTATATGTCTCTGAATACAGCAGAACACATGACGTGGCACAGTGAAGCTCGCATAAAACGAAGGAGAATTGTCACATCCTTCGGATGGGGAGGCGTGGAAATATTTTGATTTGTGTCATCCAGATTTTGCTGCAGAGCCTTGAAATGTACGCCTGGCGCTATGTTCTGATGGCTTCGCCCCTTCGGACAGTCGGGATCTCAATACTCATGCTGGCCGGTCATTCTTACCCCTTCAATCTGCCACCATGGATGTGTATGAAGACTCCTTATATGTTCTTGATAGCTATCATACCCGGTCCCAAAAATCCGACAAAGAACATCGATATATATTTACAGCCGTTGGTGGATGAGCTGAAACAGTTGTGGGAGATCGGCGTTACGACCTATGATATTTCCAGAAAACAAAACTTTCAGATGAGAGCTTCACTCATGTGGACAATCAATGATTTTCCAGCATACGGTATGCTGTCGGGATGGAGTACGCATGGCAACATGTCTTGTCCGATATGTATGGAAAATAGTAAGGCGTTCCGCCTTAGACATGGAGAAAAAACTTCTTTCTTTGACTGTCCCCGTCAATTTCTGCCAACGAGACATCCTTAGCGAAAGAACAAGGACGCGTTCAGATATGGAAAACAAGAATTTTCTGAACCTCCTGCCAGATTGTCGGGATACGATATTTGGGAAGATGTAAAGGAATTGCCCACCGCAATGGAAGATCCATCGAACAATCGTGTCGAGGGGTTCGGACAAAGCCATAACTGGACCAAACGGAGTATCTTCTGGGACTTGCCTTATTGGAAAGATAATCTTATTAGGCATAATCTTGATGTCATGCATATCGAAAAGAATGTGTTCGATAATGTCTTCAATACCGTTATGGATATTAAAGGAAAGACGAAGGACAATCCAAAAGCAAGACAAGACATGGCCGAGATATGCAAACGTCATAATCTAAACTTGATACAAAGGGGAGCTGGTGGACAAGTAACTAAGCCGATAGCGCCATACGCATTGAGCAAGGAAGATAGATTAATAATCTGCAAGTGGATATCTACTTTAAGATTCCCGACGGTTATGTGTCGAATTTGTCTAGATGCGTTGATCTCAATGAACGCAAGCTACAGGAATGAAGAGTCACGACTGCCACGTGTTTATGGAAAGATTACTGCCGCCATTGCATTGAGAGAGTTGTTGCCTTCTGCTGTATGGGTTCTGTTGGCCGAGCTGTCTACATTCTTCAGGGATATCTGTTCAACTAAGCTCACGGTGCAACATATGATACAACTTGAGGAGAAGATTGTCTTAACAATTTGCAAGTTAGAGAAAATATTTCCACCGGGTTTTCTTCGACAGTATGGAGCATCTACCGATTCATCTAGCATACGAAGCCCGTGTCGGTGCATCTGTTCATTATCGATGGATGTACCCCTTTGAAAGGTAAATAAAAATCGATATAATTTAAGTGGATTTTACAATTTATTGTTAATTCTCAAGATAATTTGTCTCTCTAGGTATCTACATCATCTAAAGAAGAAAGTTGGCAACAAGGCTCATATAGAGCTTCGATATGCGAAGCATATCTTATCGAGGAGGTCAACTTTTGCTCCATTTATTTCGATACTCATGTTGAGACAAATCGAAATAGACCTCAAAGGAACACTACCAAATACATGGATTTACCGACGGCCTTATCCGTCGGTATTCCGTCGCCAAAAAATACCGACGGATTATCGACGGATATTTTGGTAAAACACCGTCGGGAATAACCTCGTCGCTAAAACATATCCGTCGCTACTCCGTCGCTCAGCGACGACTTAGCGACGGAATACCGTCGGCGCATTTAAATATATAGCGACGGATTACCGACTAGCTTTCGTCGAAACATGTATCAGGATATAGGGTTAGCGACGGAAAACTCCGTCGCTAAAGAGTCGGCAAAACCGTATCAGTGATTTTCTGATACGCAATTTCCGTCGCTAATCCGTCGTAAATTTGTCGGTAAAAGCGTATCAGAGATTTTTCCATACGGCAGGTCGTCGTTATGCCGTCGCTAATCCGCCGAGGTGTACGACGGATTAGCGTCGTATTAGCGACAAAGCATCCGTCGCTAACTGCAAAATTTATGGACATCAAACAGAACCATGTCGACGAATATTCCGTCGCTAAACCGTCGCTAACTTTAAAATTCTCCAGGTAGCGACGGATATTCCGTCGCCAATCCGTCGAAAAATTGAATTCCTACAGTTAGCGACGGATAGTCCGTCGGGACGTTGTCGCCAGTCCGCCGTAAGTTAGTCCCCAATCCGTCGCTAACTACAAAATTTATGGACATCAAAACAGAACCAGGTCGACGGACATTCCGTCGCTAAACCGTCGCTCAAGGTAAAATTCTCCAGGTAGCGACGGACATTCCGTCGCCAATCCGTCGAAAAATTGAATTCCTACAGTTAGCGACGGATAGTCCGTCGGGACTTTGTCGCCAGTCCGCCGTAAGTTAGTCGCCAATCCGTCGCTAACTGCAAAATTTATTGATATCAAACAGAACCAGGTCGACGGATATTCCGTCGCTAAACCGTCGCTCAATGTAAAATTCTCCAGTTAGCGACGGTTTTTACGTCGCCAATCCGTCGCTAACCTCAGTTTTTCCAGTTAGCGACGGGCTATCCGTCGCTGAGGGTCGCCTGTCCGTCGCTAACTTCTAATTTTTGAAAAAAAAACAGCAAACAGACTCTTTCCTGTTTATACAACACATCCAACACAATATCAACATGCCAAATATCCATATACAATACCATATCCATCCAACACGAATATCCAACGTAGCCAATCGAACACCATATATCCATATGCAAAATATCCATATCCGACACCAATATCCAACGTATCCAATATCAAACAAAATATTACCAACACAATACATCCAATATCCAACATTAAATTATCCAAACATAAAAAAATATCCGATCATACAATGTATCCAATGTCTACAAAACCAACAACATAAACAAAATCAAACCCCGTCCGTCGGATCGTCTCGTGCTCGTGCCGCCGCATCCGCTTTGCGTATGTACTCCTCCACCGTGTGTGCCGGCACTTGGGACAAGACATGGTCTGGAAGCGCGCGTAGCTGCTGTGGCGACAACATGTCAAGGAACGTCAAGATGGTGTTATCCGATACGATGCGGGCGTCCGCAGAGCGGTTAAACGAAAGCCGTCCGGGGAAGAAGGACCAGGTCGATCCGAAGCACCGGCAGCAGCAGTAGACGGACCGGGCAGACGACCGGAGCAGACGGATAGCGCCCCAACACTATCGCCCGCAAATCTGACACCGCGGAGGTCGAGTCTCAAGCTGCGCCCTCACATCGTCAACCGGGGGCGCTGGGGAGGCGGAGCGGTGGATATCTCGGGGACGGCTGCAACGAGGGCGCCATGGAACCTAAGCCGTAGACGCGCCCTTTCCTAACGCCGCCGACGGATTCTACGAACACGTCGTCGTAGCGAGCGGCCATAGAAGAGTGCGTCTGGGTGGGCGTCGTTTCGCCGACATTCTCGGAAGGGGGCTCGATCTCAAGCCGACTAAGTGCCTCACGATACGCAGCCTATCCAATGAATGTGTTTGTACTATAAGTTTTCCTAAGTTATAATAAATCCTATGTTTCCCTAAGTTATAGTCTGAATCCTAAGTTTATCTAATTAACTTAACAATAATTATATTTCTAACATAAATCTCATAAACGTAAGTACTTACATCAGTCTCCTCTCGGCCCTCGCGTCGACGAAGCTCCCGTCCTACCGCCTCTTATGCGTATGCACGAATACATCGTGAGCGGTGACCGTCTCCGCCTCTTTCCCCTGCTTCACCGCCCGTCGGACCTGCATACGTAGAATTTAATTAACTTCGTATTTAAGAGTACGAAATTAAATAATAGAATGAATTTGAATTTGCGCTATCTCACCAAATCTGCACGCGTCGATGCGTAGGGCCTTGATCCTCCCGTATGCAGACCCGCCCCTGTCGATTAGCCTTAGCTTTCTCCGATTTCAGCTTGAACTGCGGAGTATCCATCTTCTCCAACATCTGCTCATAGTACTCCGCCGCCCGGATCCAGTCCTTTCTCGTATGCGCCGTACGAAGGTCGTACACCGCATCCCGTATCTTCTTCCCAGCGGCGGCTTTGTAGGTCCTGCGGATCGCCTCCTCGCGATGGGGGGGCCACCAGAATGTCCTCTGACATACAAATTCAAATATCACGTAATAAAAAATTTAATGATTTAAAGAATAATTAATAATTCACCGACGGATTTATACCCTCATCTCGTTGAGCCAGACGTACTTCATGTCCTGAGGCACCTCAGAAAAAGATGTAGGGCCATGGTAGTTATCCCGGATAATGCGCCCTAGAATCCGGGCAGCATCCCACGGAAAAACCTATAAAGAAGCAACGACTGGATTATTAACTTGAATAAATGAAACAAATTTAATAAATTAACTTAAATTTACTTACGATTTACCAGCGGGCCATAGCTCTCGTCGGAACTCGCCCACCAGCCTCTCTGGTGGCGTCGGGGGATCCGCGAGTCCGCGAATGTACTCCCCGTATCAGGATGAAACTGAATCCCGGGGTACTCCGAGGCCCACCCTGCAGTAACTGCTGGGCCCCCTGCTGCATCTGCTGCTGCATCCGCTGGTACATCCGGTGGCGGAACGATCCGCTAGCGGATGGAGTCACAGGCCTCGACGACGATGTCGGTGGCACCGAGGAAGAATGACGGCGGGAAGAGCCTGTGATCGGGCTCTCCAAGTCGGGCTCAGAGGTCACATCCGGGGAATGCGGCTGGCGACCACGACCGCTACCACCACGCCCACGCCCACGCCTACGACCACCCCACCACCGCCGCCGCCGCCGCCACCCCGCCACGACCACGGCCAGCACCCACCAGTACGGTGCTCGCAACCATGCCCTGTAAATAAAACACATAAACAAATACCGACAACATAGATTTATAATGTATAAACCTAACATATCCATACCAGCAGCAGGGCGATGAGTGCCGCCCAGACGAGTAGGCCTAGGAGTGCCATCTGCAAAAAGAAACTCATACAATAATACGCAAATATCCCAAACTGAAATAAATATTCAATCAGAAGTGAAGTACGAATAAAAGCTAGATACACAAAATCTGATAAAATCATGCACCAATACAACAAAGTGCAATTCTTGTAACTTTTGATGAAAGGGCATCTTGTGTTCCACTAGACTTGTAATTGTAAATCCAAATGTAATAGGTAATTTAGGATTCGAGACTAGATATTGGGTGCTTCAAGATACAACTGAAATATAGCGATATTTAATCATCGTCATCGTCCTCTTCCTCGGCCTCGGCCACATCATCATCATCATCCTCATCGTCGAATTCATCTGTATCCTCATCCTCATCCTCATAAAGTTCTTCTTCTTCTTCTTTCTTCTTCTTCTTCTTCTTCAGTCTCAATACTTGGGACAAGACGCCTCTTTCTCCCCTGGTTGACATCTAAGTCTTGTATATCAACCTCTTCCTCCCCTCTATTTTCATCAGCAAGAGGTATATCAACCTCTAATTCAACATCCATGTCACAAGACTGTTGTCCCAAAGTATTGGGGCTTTTCGATCTGGTCCTCTTGGTATGCTGGGTCTCCAACGTTGAATGTATTTCTAGATTTAATCTTGCATACTGCCCACCAGTCAAGCGATCTCTACGACGCCTTGGGTAGCTTGTATAGTAGACTTGAACAGCCTGACTTGCTATCGCAAACGTGTCGGACCCTCTATACCTCCTGCGATGATTTATATCGACGAATCCAAATTGTTTATCAATTCTCCAACCGATATTTGGTGTCGTATCGAACCACTCACATTTGAACATAACAATATGCATATCAAATGGGGCACTATATTGTAATTCTACAATATCCCGAAGCACTCCATAATAGTCAAAGTCCCTCGTCTCATAGATTGTGCCTCTTATGCAAACCCAGAATGCTTCGTACTGAAGTCGTCATTGAAAATTCTGCATTTAGGATTTAGTTATCTTAAACTTGAAGCCATTAACGACATAGCCGGGCCAAGTCTTTGCATGCTTCTTCGGTCCCAATGACAAATAACGGATGCTCTCATTTGTGAGTGTACTTGGTTCAGCTAATAAAACCTGTAAACTTTAAATGTATAGTGGCATATAATATTTAAATAGTAGCCGCATAACATATTATCTCAGTTACTTACGTAATCTCGAAACCATGATGGAAAGGTAAAATCAACCTCTCTTTGAAGTCCCTCATCGGTAATATCGGGTGTCCTAATTTTGACTTCATCTCTAAATACACTGTTAGAGAGAATAAAATTAGTGTAGTCACTTACCTCACCAAATTAGAGATTATAATGAGTGTAGTCACTTACTTCTCCAAATCTCTCACTTCTTGTATGTCACAATTTAACAAGACATATCGGTGAGCGGCATCATACTCATCGTTACTCAACCACCGTTTCTTACTAGCCCCAATAGGCTTGCCCCTTAAATTGAATATACCTCCTTCCTCAACGTCTTCGTCATTCCTTTGAGGTCTATTTCGATTTGTCTCAACATGAGTATCGAAATAATGGAGCAAAAGTTTGACACCTCCTCGATAAGATATGCTTCGCATATCGAAGCCTCTATATGAGCCTTGTTGCCAACTTTCTTCTTTAGATGATGTAGATACCTAGAGAGACAAATTATCTTGAGAATTAACAATGAATTGTAAAATCCACTTAAATTATATCGATTTTTATTTACCTTTCAAAGGGGTACATCCATCGATAATGAACAGATGCACCGACACGGGCTTCGTATGCTAGATGAATCGGTAGATGCTCCATACTGTCGAAGAAACCCGGTGGAAATATTTTCTCTAACTTGCAAATTGTTAAGACAATCTTCTCCTCAAGTTGTATCATATGTTGCAGAACCGTGAGCTTAGTTGAACAGATATCCCTGAAGAATGTAGACAGCTCGGCCAACGGAACCCATACAGCAGAAGGCAACAACTCTCTCAACGCAATGGGCAGTAATCTTTCCATAAACATGTGGCAGTCGTGACTCTTCATTCCTGTTAGCTTGCGTTCATTGAGATCAACGCATCTAGACAAATTCGACACATAGCCGTCGGGAAATCTTAAAGTAGATATCCACTTGCAGATTATTAATCTATCTTCCTTGCTCAATGCGTATGGCGCTATCGGCTTAGTTACTTGTCCACCAGCTCCCCTTTGTATCAAGTTTAGATTATGACGTTTGCATATCTCGGCCATGTCTTGTCTTGCTTTTGGATTGTCCTTCGTCTTTCCTTTAATATCCATAACGGTATTGAAGACATTATCGAACACATTCTTTTCGATATGCATGACATCAAGATTATGCCTAATAAGATTATCTTTCCAATAAGGCAAGTCCCAGAAGATACTCCGTTTGGTCCAGTTATGGCTTTGTCCGAACCCCTCGACACGATTGTTCGATGGATCTTCCATTGCGGTGGGCAATTCCTTTACATCTTCCCAAATATCGTATCCCGACAATCTGGCAGGAGGTTCAGAAAATTCTTGTTTTCCATATCTGAACGCGTCCTTGTTCTTTCGCCAAGGATGTCTCGTTGGCAGAAATTGACGGTGACAGTCAAAGAAAGAAGTTTTTCCTCCATGTCTAAGGCGGAACGCTTTACTATTTTTCATACATATCGGACAAGACATGTTGCCGTGCGTACTCCATCCCGACAGCATACCGTATGCTAGAAAATCATTGATTGTTCACATGAGTGAAGCTCTCATCTGAAAGTTTTGTTTTCTGGAAATATCATAGGTCGTGACGCCGATCTCCCACAACTGTTTCAGCTCATCCACCAACGGCTGTAAATATATATCGATGTTCTTTGTCGAATTTTTGGGACCGGGTATGATAGCTGTCAAGAACATATAAGGAGTCTTCATACACATCCATGGTGGCAGATTGTAAGGGGTAAGAATGACCGGCCAGCATGAGTATTGAGATCCCGACTGTCCGAAAGGGGCGAAGCCATCAGAACATAGCGCCAGGCGTACATTTCTAGGCTCTGCAGCAAAATCTGGATGACACAAATCAAAATATTTCCACGCCTCCCCATCAGAAGGATGTGACAATTCTCCTTCGTCCTTTATGCGATCTTCACTGTGCCACGTCATGTGTTCTGCTGTATTCAGAGACATATACATCCTCTGTAAGCGCTTCGTGATCGACAAGTAATGCATATACTTGTAAGGACGTCGTTTTTTAGTTGACTTTCCTTTTCCCTGTAATGTCTTGTAACGATCCGTATTACAGAACCAACAACTTTCTAATACGCAATTCTCTTTGTAATACAACATGCATCCGTTGCGACAGCAATCTATCTTCTCGTACCCCAGTCCCAGTTGTCGGACCATCATCTTTGACTTGTAGAAGTTTCTTGGGAGCTCTTTTGATTCCTTCGGTAACACCTCATTAGTTAATTGTGTGATCCGATCATAGCAAGCTTGTGGCAAGTTAAAATCAGACTTTATGTTCAACAACCGCATCGTCACTGACAGTGCGGAATGAGTCTCACAACCAGGATATAGAGGAGTATCTGCATCCTTAAACATATCATAGAACTCCTTTGCCTCGGGATTAGGATCCTTCGGATCAAAATTAGGCCCTGCCGCAGCATACACCATATCTCGTGCAAGGTTCTGCATGTCTCCATAATCCACAGAGCATCCGTCGTCTTCGAGGACATCCGTTGCAGCATTATCATCAAAAGCATAAGTACCAGCTTCTGCAGCCTATCTTTCTGAATATAATTCACCTTGCGATGACCACAGGCTGTAATCACGTACGAAACCCTTACGGGTCAAATGATCTCTCACAGTCATCACTTCTTCAAAACGTCTATTGTGACAATTAACACATGGACACTTGATTTTGTTATCGTCCATGTACTGAGTTTTGCTCATGGCATACTTAAGAAATACTTCCACACCTGCCTGAAAATCGTCACTCACACCAATTCTGCTCTCGTGTTGTCGTTTGTACATCCATGTACGATCAACAAAGTAACGATTCATGCTCGATTTGATGTGAATATCTGTATCGTAAGACAAACTAAACATAAGAATTAATAGCCCGATACCGATACTCATATCGTAAGAAAAACTAAACTTGTGGATAACACGCTAGGCCTACGACGAGGCTACTTAGTATCACAATCTAACATAATTAGTATATAATCATGTAACTGGTGGATCCGCTAGCTAGTAAGCCAGATGTACTTAATATCAGAGAGTAACAGATTAGTATCAGTATATAGGTTAGGTAGACCGTATCAAACGTATATCGGAATAGTAGGCCGAATAGGAGGCCGAGATAGTCGAGAAGAAGGGAAGAAAGGAGGAGCAGATGTGTCCAGAGCCATGGTGGAGGAGGAGAAGTAACATGAAAGCAGTTTCCGTCGTAACATCTCCTGGCTCTGCTGGCAACTGAAGTCCAGATGCTACAAAGGACGATCCTTCGCTGAAATCGACTACAACACCCATCAGTTCAAGTTCATTCCTATATGAGTAGATTCCAATGCCATAGAAGCCATCAGTTTGTTGACCTTCCTCTATGGCATTGGAATATACTCATATACTGATCGATACTAATCCGCTACGCCCGATACTAAGTATATACGGTCGATACTGATAGCGATAGTCTGATACCGATAGCGATAGTTCGATACCGATAGCGATAGTCCGATACAGATACACAAGGACCTACATATCTATATATCACTAGTAGCCATACTCCTCTACATACTACTCTACACTAGGATCTAGTAACCATATACTACTCTACACACTAGCTACGTAGTCATACTCTAAAATAAGGTAAACTAATTATGCCTATATATAGATATATATATATAGGCATAATTAGTTTACCATAATTAGTTTACCTTATATATATAAGGTAAACTAATTAAGCATCTTAAAATTATGCCTATATATATATATATATATATATATATATATATATATATATATATATATATATATATATATATATATGTCTGTGTGTGTGTATCCGTGTGTCTGTGTCCGTGTGTGTCCGTGTGTGTGTGTGTGTGTGTGTCTGTGTGTGTGTGTCTGTGTGTGTGTGTCCGTGTGTCCGTGTGTGTGTGTGTCCGTGTGTGTGTGCGTGTCCGGCCAGCCCCCCTCCACACATACCCCCCCCACACCCCGCGGCCAGCCCCCGCCCCCATCGTACCCCCCCTAACGCTGCCCGCCCCCTCGATCCTACCGCCCCTCCACACCCCCCGCGCACGGCCAGCCCCCCTCCGCAACCCCCCGCACCCGCGGCCAGCCCCCGCGCGCCCCCATCCCTCCAACGCTTCCCGCCCCCAGTCCCACCGCCCCCTCCACACCCCCCGCCACCCCGCCGCCACCCCGCCGCCCCCCGCAGTCGATGCCGCTCCCGCAGCCCCCGACGCCCCCGGCCCGCTGCACCCACGACCACCGTGCGCGCGCGAGAGAGAGAGAGAGCGAGAAAAGAGAGAGAGAGAGAGAGAGAGAGAGAGAGAGAGGGAGAGGGGAATACCTTTGGGAGAGAGAGAGGAGAGGGGGTCGCCAATCACCCGCCGCGGGAGAGAGAGGAGAGGGGGTCGCCGATCGATCTCCGCGGGAGAGAGAGAGAGAGAGAGAGATGAGAGAGAGTGAAATTTGGGGGGAATGAAAAAGTTCCCCCCGTCGTTTCAACTTAAGTCTGGAACGTAAATTTAGCGACGGAGTAGCGACGGATTATTCCGTCGCTAATGCGTCAGTAAATCTCGCGCGAGTAGCCACGGATTATTCCGTCGCTAAGGTCGTCAGTAAATCTCGCGCCAATATTTTAGGCTTTTGCCGCCAAAATATGCGACGTTCTAGCGACGGATATAAAACCGTCGCTACATGGCCGACTACCTATCGACGGCATAGCGACGGATATGGACATAAAAAAATAAAAAAAATGTCCACTGCTTTCCATCGGTATTCCGTCACAAATCCGTCGGGGTTCCGACGGTAATAGCGACGGAAAATGTCCGTCGCTAAATGACCGTCGCTAAATCCGTCGGGCTTCGATATGCGAAGCATATCTTATCGAGGAGGTGTCAAACTTTTGCTCCATTTATTTCGATACTCATGTTGAGACAAATCGAAATAGACCTCAAAGGAATGACGAAGACGTTGAGGAAGGAGGTATATTCAATTTAAGGGGCAAGCCTATTGGGGCTAGTAAGAAACGGTGGTTGAGTGACGATGAGTATGATGCCGCTCACCGATATGTCTTGTTAAATTGTGACATACAAGAAGTGAGAGATTTGGAGAAGTAAGTGACTACACCTCGTTATAATCTCTAATTTGGTGAGGTAAGTGACTACACTAATTTTTATTCTCTCTAACAGTTTATTTAGAGATGAAGTCAAAATAAGGACACCCGATATTACCGATGAGGGACTTCAAAGAGAGGTTGATTTTACCTTTCCGTCATGGTTTCGAGATTACGTAAGTAACTGAGATAATATGTTAGGCGGCTACCATTTAAATATATATATGCAACTAAAATATTTAAAGTTTACAGGTTTTATTAGCTGAACCAAGTACACTCACAAATGAGAGCATTCGTTATTTGTCATTGGGACCGAAGAAGCATGCAAAGACTTGGCCCGGCTATGTCGTTAATGGCTTCAAGTTTAAGACAACTCAACATCCTATAAATGCTAAATTTCTCAATGACGGCTTCAGTACGAAGGATTCTGGTGTTTGCATAAGAGGCACAATCTATGACGACGAGCCGGACTTTGACTATTATGGAGTGCTTCGGGATATTGTAGAATTACAATATAGTGCCCCATTTGATATGCATATTGTTATGTTCAAATGTGAGTGGTTCGATACGACACCAAATATCGGTTGGAGAATCGATAAACAATTTGGATTCGTCGATATAAATCATCGCAGGAGGTATAGAGGGTCCGACACGTTTGCGATAGCAAGTCAGGCTGTTCAAGTCTACTATACAAGCTACCCAAGGCGTCGTAGAGATCGCTTTGACTGGTGGGCAGTATGCAAGATTAAATCTAGAAATACATTCAACGTTGGAGACCCAGCATACCAAGAGGACCAGATCGAAAAGCCCCAATACTTGGGACAACAGTCTTGTGACATGGATGTTGAATTAGAGGTTGATATACCTCTTGCTGATGAAAATAGAGGGAAGGAAGAGGTTGATATACAAGACTTAGATGTCAACCAGGGGAGAAAGAGGCGTCTTGTCCCAAGTATTGAGACTGAAGAAGAAAAAGAAGAAGAAGAAGAACTTTATAAGGATGAGGATGAGGATACAGATGAATTCGACGATGAGGATGATGATGATGATGAGGCCGAGGCCGAGGAAGAGGACGATGACGATGATTAAATATCGCTATATTTCAGTTGTATCTTGAAGCACCCAATATCTAGTCTCGAATCCTAAATTACCCTATTACATTTGGATTTACAATTACAAGTCTAGTGGAACACAAGATGCCCTTTCATCAAAAGTTACAAGAATTGTACTTTGTTGTATTGGTGCGTGATTTTATCAGATTTTGTGTATCTAGCTTTTATTCGTACTTCACTTCTGATTGTAATATTTATTTCAGTTTGGGATATTTGCGTATTATTGTATGAGTTTCTTTTTGCAGATGGCACTCCTAGGCCTACTCGTCTGGGCGGCACTCATCGCCCTGCTGCTGGTATGGATATGTTTAGTTTTATATTCATTTATAAATCTATGTTGTCGGTATTTTATTTATGTGTTCTATTTACAGGGCATGGTTGCGAGCACCCGTACTGGTGGTGCTGGCCGTGGTCGTGGCGGTGGCGGCGGCGGCGGCGGCGGTGGTGGTGGTGGTGGTCGTGGGCGTGGGCGTGGGCGTGGTGGTAGCGGTCGTGGTCGCCAGCCGCATTCCCCGGATGTGACCTCCGATCCCGACTTGGAGAGCCCGGACACAGGCTCTTCCCGCCGTCATTCTTTCTCGGTGCTACCGACATCGTCGTCGAGGCCTGTGACTCCATCTGCTAGCGGATCCGTTCAGCCACCGGATGTACCAGCGGATGCAGCAGCAGATGCAGCAGGGGGCCCAGCAGTTACTGCAGGGTGGGCCTCGGAGTGCCCCGGGATTCAGTTTCATCCTGTTACCGGGGAGTACGTGCGCGGACCCGCGGATCCCCCGACGCCACCAGAGAGGCTGGTGGGCGAGTTCCGACGAGAGCTGTGGCCCGCTGGTGAATCGTAAGTAAATTTAAGTTAATTATTAAATTTGTTTCATTTATTCAAGTTAATAATCCAGTCGTTGCTTCTTTATAGGTTTTTTCCGTGGGATGCTGCCCGGATTCTAGGGCGCATTATCCGGGATAACTACCATGGCCCCTACCTCAATTTTTCTGGGGTGCCTCAGGACATGAAGTACGTCTGGCTCGACGAGATGAGGGTATAAATCCGTCGAGGAATTATTAATTATTCTTTAAATCATTAAATTTTTTATTACATGATATTTGAATTTGTATGTCAGAGGACGTTCTGGTGGCCCCCCCATCGCGAGGAGGCGATCCGCAGGACCTACAAAGCCGCCGCCGGGAAGAAGATACGGGATGCGGTGTACGACCTTCGTACGGCGCATACGAGGAAGGACTGGATCCGGGCGGAGTACTATGAGCAGATGTTGGAGAAGATGGATACTCCGCAGTTCAAGCTGAAATCGGAGAAAGCTAAGGCTAATCGACAGGTCGCGGGTCTGTATACGGGGGGATCAAGGCCCCACGCATTGACGCGTGCAGATTTGGTGAGATAGCGCAAATTCAAATTCATTCTATTATTTAATTTCGTACTGTTAATATACGAAGTTAATTAAATTCTACGTATGCAGGCCCAACGGGCGGTGAAGCAGGGGAAAGAGGCGGAGACGGTCACCGCTCACGATGTATTCGTGCATACGCACAAGAGACGGAAGGACGGGAGCTTCGTCGACGCGAGGGCCGAGGAGACTGATGTAAGTACTTACGTTTATGAGATTTATGTTAGAAATATAATTATTGTTAAGTTAATTAGATAAACTTAGGATTCAGACTATAACTTAGGGAAACATAGGATTTAGACTATAACTTAGGAAAACTTATAGTATAAACACATTCATTGGATAGGCTGCGTATCGTGAGGCACTTAGTCGGCTTGAGATCGAGCCCCCTTCCGAGAATGTCGGCAAAAAGACGCCCACCCAGACGCACTCTTCTATGGCCGCTCGCTACGACGACGTGTTCGTAGAATTCGTCGGCGGCGTTAGGAAAGGACGCGTCTACGGCTTAGGTTCCATGGCGCCCTCGTTGTAGCCGTCCCCGAGATATCCACCGTCTCCGCCTCCCCCAGCGCCCCCGGTTGACGATGTGAGGGCGCAGCTTGCGACTCTGACCTCCGCGGTGTCAGATTTGCGGGCGATAGTGTTGGGGCGCTATCCGTCTGCTCTCGGTCCGTCTGCTCCCGGTCCGTCTACTGCTGCTGCCGGTGCTTCGGATCGACCTGGTCCTTCTTCCCCCGGACGGCTTTCGTTTAACCGCTCTGCGGACGCCCGCATCGTATCGGATAACACCATCTTGACGCTCCTTGACATGATGTCGCCAGAGCAGCTACGCGCGCTTCCAGACCATGTCTTGTCCCAAGTGCCGGCACACACGGTGGAGGAGTACATACGCAAAGCGGATGCGGCGGCACAAGCACGAGACGATCCGACGGACGGGGTTTGATTTTGTTTATGTTGTTGGTTTTGTAGACATTTGGATACATTGTATGTTCGGATATTTTTTTTATGTTTGGATAATTTAATGTTGGATATTGGATATATTGTGTTGGTAATATTTTGTTGGATATTGGATACGTTGGATATTGGTGTCGGATATGGATATTTTGCATATGGATATATGGTGTTGGATATTGGATACGTTGGATATTCGTGTTGGATATGGATATATGGTGTTGTATATGGATATTTTGTATGTTTGATATTGTGTTGGATGTGTTGTATAAACAGGAAAGAGTCTGTTTGCAGTATTTTTTTTTCAAAAATTAGCAGTTAGCGACGGACTGGTGACCACTCAGCGACGGATAGTCCGTCGCTAACTGGAGAAACTGAGATTAGCGACGGAGTGGCGACGTAAAATCCGTCGCTACCTGGAGCATTTCAATAAAGCGACGGATTGGCGACGGACGATCCGTCGACCTGATGCTGTTTGATGTCCAGAAATTTTAGCTTTCGCAACGGATTGGCGACTAACTTACGGCGGACTGGCGACCACTCAGCGACGGATAGTCCGTCGCTAACTGGAGAAACTGAGGTTAGCGACGGAGTGGCGACGGACTATCCGTCGCTACCTGGAGCATTTCAATAAAGCGACGGATTGGCGACGGATGATCCGTCGACCTGATGCTGTTTGATGTCCAGAAATTTTAGCTTTCGCAACAGATTGGCGACTAACTTACGGCGGACTGGCGACCACTCAGCGACGGATTATCCGTCGCTAACTGGAGAAACTGAGGTTAGCGACGGAGTGGCGACGTAAAATCCGTCGCTACCTGGAGCATTTCAATAAAGCGACGGATTGGCGATGGACGATCCGTCGAACTGATGCTGTTTGATGTCCATAAATTTTAGCATTAGCGACGGATTGGCGACTAACTTAAGGCGGACTGCCGACAAAGTCCCGACGGACTATCCGTCGCTAACTGTAGGAATTTAATGTATCGACGGATTGGCGACGTAATATCCGTCGCTACCTGGAGAATTTTACATTGAGCGACGGTTTAGCGACGGAATGTCCGTCGGTAATTGGGTATCAGAAAATCTCTGATACGCTTTTGCCGACAAATTTACGACGGATTAGCGACGGATATTGGGTATCAGAAAATCACTGATACGGATTTGCCGACTCGTTAGCGACGGAGTTTTACGTCGCTAACCCTATATCCTGATACATGTTTTGACGAAAGCTAGTCGGTAATCCGTCGCTATATATATTTAAATGCGCCGACGGTATTCCGTCGCTAAGTCGTCGCTGAGCGACGGAGTAGCGACGGATATGTTTTAGCGACGAGGTTATTCCCGACGGCTGTTTTACCAAAATATCCGTCGGTAATCCATCGGTATTTATTTTTGGCGACGGACTACCGACGAATAAGGCCGTCGGTAAATCCATGTATTTTGGTAGTGCAATGAATGGTCCATAGCACGAACATACATCAAGAATGGAATACCAGAGATAGGTGGCACCAAAACTGGTGGGTTCGTGAGATATCGCTTGATATCATCGAATGCTCGTTGACACTCTTCAGTCCAAACGAAAGATACACCCTTCTTCATTAGTTGAGCGAATGGTCTGCAGCGTCCAGACAAGTTCGAAATGAATCGCCTGATGTACGCAAGTCGGCCTTGAAATCCTCGTAGCTCTTTTAGGTTGCGTAGAGGACGCATCTCTTGAATGGCTTTGATCTTCTCGGGATCCACGTGTATACCCTTAGAGGTAATAACGAAGCCGAGAAACTTGCCACTAGAGACACCCAAGAATGACTTAGTGGGATTCATCTTGAGTTGATGTTGGCGCATGAGATTGAAGATTGTTCTAAAATCTTGGATGTGATCTTCTTTTAGACGACTTTTGACAGCAATATCGTCAATATAGCATTCCACAGTCTTGCGAAGATGATCTTTGAAGATGGTACTCATAGCTCGTTGGTAGGTTGCACCAGCGTTCTTGAGACCAAATGGCATCACCGTATAGCAATAGACACCACGAGGAGTGCGAAAAGAGGTATGCTTTTCATCTTTGTCACGCCCCGATTCGTAGAGTCATTTATTCACATAATTTATCTCTTGGAATCGATCGTCCTCGCTTGGGCGTGATGCCATACAAGTCTGGAATTTGTACTTGTACAAGGCAAAGATGATACATAATTGTTAATCTTCAAATAGAAACACATCGCAGCGGCAGAAGCAGACAAATTGAAGTTAATGAGGACAATCTTTCTTATTGAATAGAAGTAAATCACTTCTTTATAGCAGCAAAGATAAAAGGACAACTTGAAGTCACACAGAGACATATAGAACTTTATTCTCTTTATTGATAATCGAAGAAAAGTACAAGACTTGTATTGAAGTACAATGTTTACAACACATCTCACTTTACAATGAAAGCCAACTGAACAATGCTATACAGCTTACATTTGATACATGGATACATTGGATTACAACTCGATACACTGACTTGGCTTACAATCTCACTGGTACAGCTGATTACAATGTTCCATACATTATGCCCTTTATAAACAGAAGACATCATCTTGTGTAAGGAGAGCTTCTGTATGCCCAACAAATCTTCGATGCCGCGGAACCAATCAAGTCAACTCTTCGTGTGTATAATATCCCAAGCAAGAGCACCTGCCCACAAAATGTGGGTCAGTACATCATCTATGCACTGGCGAGTAGAATCCAACCCACTCGCATAAACCAACATTTAAGTGATCATTTAAGCAAGCATTTATTAGTATGATCTTTCTACTTGGGGCCTAGCATCAGTTTACAGTTCATGGGTAATAATCAGAGTGAAACATGTAAACATATTCTTAATAGCATTCATGTGGACACATCATTTTAGCATTCTTCGTATTATCATGCAAAGGCATCATTGAGGCATACTAGGTGTTATCATGAAAAGGCATCATTGAGGCATCGTTAACATTAACATCTTAAACATGGTATGACAGTTCTCACTTCAAGCATCACTTAGCATGTATGTTGTGTTTTGAGCAATGATTATAGCATGGCATCTTTCTAGCATACTCAATTTAACATGTTAAGCAGGATCTCATACTGAAAGGCTACATACAGCATCATTTACTTATTTGGAACGTAAGCACGCAAGTTAAACCAACACATATATTGAATTATCACGTTTAAGTGATTTCTTACCGATAGCCGACTCCCTCGTACCTGCACAAAATACAGGATAATATGATATTCTTACTCTGTCTGCACAAAATATTCATTAGCATGCATCCTGACTACATGACCACTGGTGGTTGTGCACCATGTCGACGTGCCATATAGGACTTCATAGGGTATGGGATGTGCCCTTCACCAGGTTGCGAACCCGAATGAGGATCCCAATACCGTGCTACCAAAGCACCAATTCCTTCTAGGCCGACTTGATCCCACCGCCGCGGGTACCGTTCGAGGAAATCATTGTATACAAGTACGTCTATGGTCATGCGAATGCGTGTCCGACCCGATCGTGTTCGAAGTCGCATGATACAATAATAAGATAAGAAAAGGCAACAGTTCATCATCTCCTCTTTCCAATATTTCCACCTGTTCACTTGGTGATCTCAATGATCCCAAGCCTCATCATTTCTTATTGCATCAATCATTGCAACATTTCTTATATCATCCCTTCTAAGAGGAACAAATAACATTTCATTCATACCGATAGGACCTGCATCATTTCATTCATATCATAGGGACAATATTCTTTCTTTCATTGCTTAGAAGGAAGCAAACAACAGCAACAGTTATACAGAATATACATGATTCTAGTATTTCATTCAATTCTTTGTGTTAATAGCATAGCCAGTTCATTACTCATGTATCATTCCCGTAGCATCTCATTACTCAAGTGATTTATTCATTTCATCAAGATTAAGCATAAGAGACATTATCGATTCATTCTCAGGCATCAAGTTACATTAGCAGTTCGAGTGTGATTCAATCAGCAATTCAATATTCATGTCTCATTTCAATAATCCACAACATAGGCATCTCTATTATTCAGCAACTAAGACATGGAACATTTAGGGAAGATTCATAGCATCACATTATTCTATTTATTAAGCATGCAGGAATAAGGAGGAAGGAGGACAGTTCTACTTGCCTGCATAAAAGGTCTTCCTGCTCAAATCCCGCTAAGCGTAGCTCGACCAGCGAGCCACGTTCCAATACCCATTCCGTCTAGCCAGCTAAGAGAAACTGCATCAGTCTCAATTCTCCTGATTCCCAACATAAGTCACGGTCCAACATTCTGATAGCATCCAATAAGCCAACCCAAATGCCTCGTGCGGAGCGGGGCATTACATAATATACCACTCAGAAAAAGTTTCGTCCTCGAAACTTAAGGAACAACTCTTTCTACTAGATTCTCTTAGTCACAATGATTTACTCATTCAGCTTCAATTCAATATTTATTTTAGCCCACTTGATCATTTTCAAAATAGCTATCCAATTGTATTATTTTAATCAATCAACGATTCAATCCATCTTTTTCTTTTTCCAAATACTTGCAACTTCTCATTGATTCACCAACATTTGTCTCGCATTTTTATCTCGGTCGCAACATATCACTTCGTTGGATCCATACACATATTTTAGGCATCCCCAAAACATATGCATTCAGCCAAAGTTCGCGCTAGTGCGATAAATTCTTCCAACAATATTACCTCAGTCGTAACCTATCACTTCGGCTGGATCCATACACATATTTTAGGCGTCCCCAAAACATATGCACTTCAGCCAACTTTCATGATAGTATAATTCAATCAGCCATGATATAACTCTCTTTCCCAATCAGACTTAGCATCCTTTCAATTGACTTATCACTTTATTCACTTGTCACAATCACTATCTTTCAGGGACAACTCTCTATTCAAGCATAATATTTTAACATTCAGTCAAGGGTCAAATCTTAGAGCCAATCATAACAAGAGTTCACAATATGCAATTTATTCCTTCCCAAATCCAATAATATTTCTCACCGAGGTAATTCATCTTTTCTAAAAGATACAATCCGACATCACCAACTATCGATTATCCAAGTCAGGGTATAATTCTATGCAACAGTCAAGTTAACCCAGCTACCCGACTATAGATACCTATCCAACATTTCCGTCATGAGCAGTCAATTCCATCTCATAATAATAATTCACTACTCGATACATACAAATCAGTCTCATCCCACGATTCCATTTCCCGCTATAGGCCGGCACATAATTCTCAGGTCAAATCTCTAAGGTTCATATTGGAGCATATACTTACAACTTATCATTCTTAGATCATACTCATCACCATCTCTCGTTCAATGCCACAAGGTCATTCTATGGGTCGCCAACGGCCATCTATTATTCGTCCAGTATCAATGGTTAGCTATGCCGACAGCTATACCTAATCATTCAGGTGACTTTCCTAGAGTGGACGGCTACTAGGATCATGCTAGTTTCTTTCTTAGGGCCAACAAGCACGACAGCTCTAAGGAACTCTACCCAAACCTATGGGTATCAACTCAGTCTGAATACTAATCTCTATTGTCGGCTATGCCAACAATTGGTAAGTCCTCAATTGGTCACTAGGGCCAAGTCTATCTATCCAGGGTCTTCCTCAAGGAAATAATTCCCACAGAGGCTTCTAGACTTACCCGACGATCGACTAAGATCGATCTATCAACATTACGATCAATCCCAATCCGACATACGATCTTCATCGTTCTAATAATCCATCAAGTAAATTCTCAATGATCCAAATTTCTATTCCAATTCCTTTGCACCCACATAAACCCATAAACCAAGGTTAACTATTCAAGGGTATTGATCCCGATAGTTTTAACAAACTATGAAATTACTATTTGGTTCGTATGACAGAGTCACACCACTAAGTCGTAAGCCAACAATCTATATCCAACCAACAATCGCTTATACCGATTATCCAACACGTTTGAAATTTCTTGTTCCCATTCGTTTCTCAATCATCAAACTCTCTTACGGGCATTCTTAAATTTCGTTCCTTTTCCAGCCGTCAAAATCTTTATAGACATTCTTAAAACTCTATCTCAAGGGTCGAGTAGATCATTCCATTCAATCCGACAATTTATGTATCAATTAACCATCCTCTACGCAACACAAGATTCAGGGTTGTTACTTGTTACTTTTCTAGTACAATTCAATTCCTCAACATCCATGCACATATCCAACGACTATCCTTTGGTGATCAAGATGGATTAATATCTATTACACCTTAGGATCAAGGCATAATTTCTAATATTCTTTTGGTTCACCGATAATATTTCTAGAACTTTCAGCTTAGCAATCAACATTGTATTAGTCACAAATAATTTGCATCTAACCAATCGAAATCAACATTCAGATATTCTAAGCCACAGCATTCTCTAACCAAATCCATTTACCCATAGCATACTAACGGTCTTACTAGTCTGAGTCATCACTCGACTAAACAATTTTAACCAAGCCACCAGTTACCATATCCGACAATCTCGCTACTCAACGTAACATTATCGTCAAGGGACATTCGAGTCATCCAACAACAATACATGACTCCCAGCTAAGTCTCGGTACCACCCAGTACCCACAGATAATCTCATTGCTATTCTAGGGAAAGGGTCAATATACATCTCGTTCTGAGGTGGTAGAGGCAAATACCACTCAGAAACGAAGCCATCCTTAAACAATACCAATCCAATTCTATTCCGGACATTCATGATCTACAATGATCATAATACTTAACCAATAACTCGGGGTCTTAATATCACAAGCCAACATTCTTAGGATCTCAAAGGTACTAGCCATCACCCCTGAGTCGACTCATCAGTTAGTCGAACTCATCCATCAATTATTTCATTCATAATTCTTTTCCAACATCACATGCAATTCTCATCTTGTCGCGCATACATAGCCACCTTTCTTTTATTCCCATAATTCTAACCAGCATTTACACTATAGCATATTATGGCATCGAGTCATTGTTGGGTTATTTGTGTCCAAACCAACAAATTATTCATTCAGGGCATCACAATGTATATAGACTTATTGTATGGAACATCCAGTGAGCAGCCAAGAGGGTCAACGAATTTTCAGACACAAGCAACATAGGATGATTGCAGAACGACGATAGCATAATCGCAGAAGCAATCTTTGATTTAATCTCGGAAGCAACGTTGAGTAATCGCGGAAGCAACTTTGGTTAATCGCCGATGCAACTTTGATTTGAAACGAATCAAAGAAGAGACCAAGGACGTAAAGCCGTGCTCTGATACCAATTTGTCACGCCCCGATTCGTAGAGTCATTTATTCACATAATTTATCTCTTGGAATCGATCGTCCTCGCTTGGACGTGATGCCGTACAAGTCTGGAATTTGCACTTGTACAAGGCAAAGATGATACATAATTGTTAATCTTCAAATAGAAACATATCGCAGCGGCAGAAGCAGACAAATTGAAGTTAATGAGGACAATCTTTCTTATTGAATAGAAGTAATCACTTCTTTATAGCAGCAAAGATAAAAGGACAACTTGAAGTCACACAGAGACATATAGAACTTTATTCTCTTTATTGATAATCGAAGAAAAGTACAAGACTTGTATTGAAGTACAATGTTTACAACACATCTCACTTTACAATGAAAGCCAACTAAACAATGCTATACAGCTTACATTTGATACATGGATACATTGGATTACAACTCGATACACTGACTTGGCTTACAATCTCACTGGTATAGCTGATTACAATGTTCCATACATTATGCCCTTTATAAACAGAAGACATCATCTTGTGTAAGGAGAGCTTCTGTATGCCCAACAAATCTTCGATGCCGCGGAACCAATCAAGTCAACTCTTCGTGTGTATAATATCCCAAGCAAGAGCACCTACCCACAAAACGTGGGTCAGTACATCATCTATGCACTGGCGAGTAGAATCCAACCCACTCGCATAAACCAACATTTAAGTGATCATTTAAGCAAGCATTTATTAGTATGATCTTTCTACTTGGGGCCTAGCATCAGTTTACAGTTCATAGGTAATAATCAGAGTGAAACATGTAAACATATTCTTAATAGCATTCATGTGGACACATCATTTTAGCATTCTTCGTATTATCATGCAAAGGCATCATTGAGGCATACTAGGTGTTATCATGAAAAGGCATCATTGAGGCATCGTTAACATTAACATCTTAAACATGGTATGACAGTTCTCACTTCAAGCATCACTTAGCATGTATGTTGTGTTTTGAGCAATGATTATAGCATGGCATCTTTCTAGCATACTCAATTTAACATGTTAAGCAGGATCTCATACTGAAAGGCTACATACAGCATCATTTACTTATTTGGAACGTAAGCACGCAAGTTAAACCAACACATATATTGAATTATCACATTTAAGTGATTTCTTACCGATAGCCGACTCCCTCGTACCTGCACAAAATACAGGATAATATGATATTCTTACTCTGTCTGCACAAAACATTCATTAGCATACATCCTGACTACATGACCACTGGTGGTTGTGCACCATATCGACGTGCCATATAGGACTTCATAGGGTATGGGATGTGCCCTTCCCCAGGTTGCGAACCCGAATGAGGATCCCAATACCGTGCTACCAAAGCACCAATTCCTCCTAGGCCGACTCGATCCCACCGCCGCGGGTACCGTTCGAGGAAATCCTTGTATACAAGTACGTCTATGGTCATGCGAATGCGTGTCCGACCCGATCGTGTTCGAAGTCGCATGATACAATAATAAGATAAGAAAAGGCAACAGTTCATCATCTCCTCTTTCCAATATTTCTACCTGTTCACTTGGTGATCTCAATGATCCCAAGCCTCATCATTTCTCATTGCATCAATCATTGCAACATTTCTTATATCATTCCTTCTAAGAGGAACAAATAATATTTCATTCATACCGATAGGACCTGCATCATTTCATTCATATCATAGGGACAATATTCTTTCTTTCATTGCTTAGAAGGAAGCAAACAACAGCAACAGTTATACAGAATATACATGATTCTAGTGTTTCATTCAATTCTTTGTGTTAATAGCATAGCCAGTTCATTACTCATGTATCATTCCTGTAGCATCTCATTACTCAAGTGATTTATTCATTTCATCAAGATTAACATAAGAGACATATCGATTCATTCTCAGGCATCAAGTTACATTAGCAGTTCGAGTGTGATTCAATCAGCAATTCAATATCATGTCTATTCATTTCAATAATCCACAACATAGGCATCTCTATTATTCAGCAACTAAGACATAGAACATTTAGGGAAGATTCATAGCATCACATTATTCTATTTATTAAGCATGCAGGAATAAGGAGGAAGGAGGACAGTTCCACTTGCCTGCATAAAAGGTCTTCCTGCTCAAATCCCGCTAAGCGTAGCTCAACCAGCGAGCCACGTTCCAATACCCATTCCGTCTAGCCAGCTAAGAGAAACTGTATCAGTCTCAATTCTCCTGATTCCCAACATAAGTCACGGTCCAACATTCTGATAGCATCCAATAAGCCAACCCAAATGCCTCGTGCGGAGCGGGGCATTACAATCTTCAGGATTCATCTTGATCTGATTATATCCAGAGAATCCATCCATGAAGGATATTCGCTATAACCCACAGGTATTGTCGATCATGACATCCGTGATAGGTAGAGGAAATTCATCTTTAGGACATGCTTCGTTAAGATCCCGGAAGTCGATGCAGACTCGAACTTTGCCGGTTTTCTTTAGAACTGGAACGACATTGGCCACCCAGTCAGGATGTTGTTCTTCTCGAATAAAACCACAAGCAATGAGCTTCTTGACTTCATCATCGATTGCGTCCATCATTTCTGGTTTAAAATGCCGTTGTTGCTGCTTAACTGGTTTTGCATTAGGCAAAATGTTCAGTTTATGTGTAGCAATCTTGGGATCTAAACCTGGCATGTCTTCATAACTTCAGGCAAAGACGTCGATGTATTCTTTAATAAGAAGAATCAACTCTTGTTTGTCTGCTTCTGGAAGATTCTTGCTGATGAAGATTAGACGAGGCGGCTCGCTTTCCCCTACATCAATTTGAACTAATTGATCTTCAGTAGGAGGTTCACGTTGTTCAAAGCGAAGTACCCATTGATTATCCATATGTTGAGCCCAAGGATCTGTTTCAGGATTTTCTTCAACGTCTTCATCATAGCCTTCTGGTAGTTCAGCAGAGACCATGTTAGATGATACGATCAGCCTGTGAACTTCACCAATGCTAGTATCAGAATCCCAAGATCTAGAATCAGATGAATTAGAGCGTTCTTCACTGTCGGAGTCAGAGATTACTGGAGATAACAATGGAGAGAAGCATATCCGAGACCTTTCTTAGTCCTGCTGTAATACATTTCCGACTTTCCTTCCGGAACAGTCGTGCGGATAGGAGTTCGTCTACCTTTACCGTAATTGAGGCCACTTTTGAAGTCATAGCCCATTTTCCGGATGATATCTTTTGATTGTTGACTATAACGATGGAACTGGAGACGTCCCGTATCGTTAAGTTTGCTATCATCCGTATAGCTGAATTGTTTTTCTGGTCCTTTACTAAAAAGTATTGGACTTTCGCCTTTCTTTAGAGAAGGATGAATACGGTAAGAATCATCTAGATCTTCAAGTAAGACTTCTGTCTGAAGAGATTGTACAACTCCTATTGTAATTGATTGGAAGCTATCTAACATATCCAAATAGCATTTAGTATAATAAATAACATCAGTATACTGGAAAGTAGGTGCTTTTTCATTCATTTGTACATCAGTATTTACAACAGGACCTTTAGCCTTAGCAAGCTTGGTCAGATTAATTACAAGAGGGGGAGAAGAAGAACGTGGGGGAGGCTTGTTACGACGGAGGTCGATAACAAGTGGCTCATAGGAGGTGAGCTCCCTTTTTTCCTTGTTGCGAGTGAGATCAACAACAAGTGGCTCAGAAGGAGTGAGCTGCTTTTTGTCCTTGTTACGACGTAGGTCGATAACAAGTGGCTCAGAAGAGGTGAGCTTCCTTTGATCTTGATCAGCATCAACTGATTTCTTTTGAATTGGCAAGTGAATAGCCAGTAGTTTAGAAGACTGAGGATGTGAAACTCGCCCTTTGACAGGTATGATAAGAGTGTCTTTAGGCATTGCTTCTTGTTCTTCTTCAGTGTCTAAGGCTAACACAATCTTCATGAATTCATCCTTGTACATCCGAGCGTCGTTGAAGTATGCTTCAACGCCTTTGAAGGGATAAAGATCCGCAACTTCCTTATGGACCTCTCCCTTATCATCAACATATTTGAAACATTGATGAAGGGTTGACGGAACAATATTATGCTCATGTAAGAACGGTCTCCCCAATAGAGCATTATAAGAACAACCATGATTGTCAATGATATAGAAGGTAACTTTTGTGCGAAGATTGCCTATTTGGAGTTTTAAGCGAATCTTGCCCAAAGGTTCACTCCTTCCCTGATTGAATCCAAGGATGGTGGTGATTGTGGTGGAGAGACTATGTACAGGAATTTTCAGAGCATCGAGCATTGTTTTCGGTATGATACTGAGAGCAGATCCTGGATCTATCAGGATGCGATCGACTTTCATCGAATCAACATATCCTGTATAGTAGAGAGGACGATCATGCCTATTGTCCTCCATCAGCATGTCATCTTGTGTGAAAGTAATATTCGAAATCAACTCCATAACACTATGACAATGTAGACAAGAGACTGGTTCTGCTTCCGGCTTCTTAAGAAAGGCTAAACAAGTCTCAGCTTGCATAAGAGCTTCACTTAAAGTTTCTCACGTCTCTCTGGAAAGACGCAAGAGTTCAAAGATAGACAGCCTTGCTGGTGTATTGGCTAATTGAGCCAATATATCAAAATTATAAGGCTTCTCAAGCCCAGTAGGAGTTGATTTCTTTAAGGGTTTATCGAAGCAGACTTGTTGCTTGCCTTTATCAGCAGCCACTGGTTTGGGAGGAATAGGAACCACAACTGGTGAAGATGTAGAAGGAATTTCTTCAATAGCAGCAGACTGTGCTGGGACAGGTTCAGAAGAAGAGGCAGGATTCTCTTGAGATTCAGAGTAATCTTTCAGATAAGTTTTCCCTGATCTGGTGCCCAACAGAATTTCTTCATCAACTATGGGGTCAAAAGACACCATGTTGCAGATCTTTGTCTTGTTTTTAGAGCGGCCTTTCTTCTTAGAAGAAGAAGAATCCTCGAACTCTGAAGTAAGGTCGGGATGGATCCACATAACCTCGCCATTGTCAAGAGACAAAGGAACAAGACCTTCGTTTGGTGGAGAAGAAAGATTTTCAATCTCGAGAGTAGCCTTCGGAATAGGAATGACACCATGCTGTATCATCTGCGGGGGAAAGTTACCGAACTGGACTGAAACCATATTGGCAGTGACAGTCTTCTCATCTTGCTGCAGAGTAACAACTCCATCATTGACAAGCTCTTGAATCTTACCCTTGAGCACATAACATGCTCGAGTAGGATGTCCAATGAATCGGTGGTAGACACAATACTTAGGATGATCGGTCTTACCGACTTCATCAGGTTTCTTTGGGTCTGGAAGCTGGATCTTATTGCTTTTGAGTAAATACTCAAAGATGCTTGCTGTGTCATTTTCATCAAACGAATACTCTACCTTAGGGCGAGGTTCCCTCGATTGAGGTGCAGCAGGAGTAGAAGTAGATGTAGGCGAAGCTACGTTAACAGCCAAGGACTCTTTGTTTTTCAGGTTAATGTTCAGAGTTTCCTTGTTCTTACAGTTGTTCTGACGATTACCGCCACCTGATGATTGATGTTCGTCCCGATCTGGGTTAGACATCTGTACCCCCAGCTGTTTGAATTTCTTAGCACTCACTTCAGCTGCTTTGGCATTGACGATAAAGGATGGCCAGTCTTGAAACTGAGTTGAGCCTGTCCACATACTAATGATAGGCAAGAGATTTGCCTTGCAAGTGTCTATGGTAACAGCAGCAGGAGTCCCTGGAGGCATCTTCAAGGCTTCTCGACAGAAACGTTCGATGAAACTCTCAGCCGTTTCATTATGTTTCTGTTTGATTTTATTGAGGGCAGACATAGTCATGTCATTAAATCCCTTATAGAATCTTTCCAGAAAGATCTGCTTAAGTCCTGAAAAAGAAGTAATACAACCATCGGGCAAACTTCTGTACCAGTCGTATGCTACGCCGGCTAAAGAACCGACGAACACCCTGGTAAGAAGGGCATCATTTGGTTGGAGTTGAACAATCATTACCTCGAAGTGATTGATGAACTGGCTTGGTGAGGTACTGCCGTCGAAAAGAAAGATTGTTGGAATCTTGTATTTGGAAGGAAATGGAACTTCCTTCCATTCAACTGGGTATGGCTGCTTGATTCCTAACCTTTGCAAATTGTCCTTCTCTTTGAAGGCTTCGAACTGAGTTCGCAAGAGTTTGACAGCTTCATTGTTGTCTTCAGATGATGAAGAAGGAGCCGACGGAGTCAGAATAGTAGGAGGAGGAACAGCATTGTAAGTACTACCCCCAGTTCCTTACTGACTGGGTGTAGTTTGAACTTGTACTTGTACAGGAGGCATTTGAGAAGGCATTACTCCCAACCCAGCATTGACAGGTACTAAAGATGCTATGATCTCCGGACTTGCGGTAGGTATAGTTGGTGGTGTAGCATGTTGGGCCACAATGATAGAATGCATACTAGCGACCATTTCAGCCATGGTCTTTAGCTTGTCTTCAAGTGCAGCGATTCGCTGTTCTTGATTTGCAGACGTTGAAGTATCTTGATCATCAGTGACAACATAAGATGTCACTTCTCTTGGTACAGTGGAAGACACTGTCTGTTCAGAACTTTCGCTGTATGCATCATAGTCGGAGAAAGAGTCATCTCCTGACTGAGAAAGAGGAAAATGACCAGAAGGATCTTGAGGAAGATTTCTTTAACCGATTGTATCTCGGCTTCGGGAACGGGTATGTTGGAATACTCCTTCAGAAGATTCTTGAAGTAGATCCAGATACCGTTGACTTAGTTTGCGAGGTTTACCGTGCTTAGATCACCTTCTACCCCAGTGCCTCGAGAAGTCATGTTAACAGAAGCGTACAACACTTCTTCATCTTCTGACATCGGTTCTGTTTTAGCAAAAGTCAAACGATCAAAGACAGATCGTTTTGTTGTTTGACAACAACATTGGATGATGACTTTATGATTGCAATGATGATCAGACGATTGAACTGAAGGAGTTGAGGCATTATCCCGTTTTTGTCTGAGATGTTCTCGAAGATCAGAAACCATGCCAGGATGAGGAAAGGTTCGAGGAATATGTTCTTTAACAATATTCGGAACATGGTTCCGATTCTTCAAATGTTTTGTCCCCTGTGTGTACAAGGAAGTGCTCACCTCATTGGCATAGGTATCAGGATTTTTGTTCCTGGAGGTTTGTCTTTGAGGCTTGACCTTCGGCATAGGTTGCTTACGTTTTGCCGAAGTTGGCCTGTTAAGATATGTTCTTAGATCTGCAAATTCACCCCAGGGGTTTTTGTTTGAGACACCAACAGTTTTTCCTGTTTGGAACGGAATATCTTGAATGTCGGAAGGTCTTGAAATTCTGCTACTGGGGTAGGCAGAATACCTCTTTGATCAGTACAAGTTCCCTTGTCATAAAGGAAAGAAGAATCCTTGTTTGTAGGAGTTCTTGCACTGACAGGTGCCGAAACACGTTCAATTTGATCTTCTTCGGTAAAGACCGAGGAAGACTGAGAAAAGACCAAAGGGCATTTTCCTTTATTTTGAGGAGGAAGAGGAATAGCCAAAGGACTACCCCCAGTAGATTGTGCTGGAACAGCAGAGTGTTTAAGGGGAGGAACAGAGGTTTTTCCTTTGTTATGAGAAGAGGAGAGTTTAGCCAAAGGGCTGTTACTCTTGGATTGTGCATGCTTGGTTTGCGCATGGGTGGATGGCGCACTGGCCCCTTGTGCATTAGAAGTTTTGGCAGAAAGTGCATTGGTTCTGACCACAGAAGCTATGGTTTGCGCATCAGAAGTCCTTGCTTTAGAGTGCTTAGGATGCACTTTGGTTGCTGGAGTGTTGGTTTGCGCAGGAAAAGCCACTGCCAATTGCGCCAGAGTCATAGGAGTCTTATGTTTTGACAAGGCAGCATATGAAGTAGCCTGTGCAACAGTTGCAACAGATTGCGCAACAGTGTCTGAAACAGTTTGTGCAGCAGTTGTTGAGACAGACTGTGCAAGAGTTGGCACAGCAGATTATGCAGCAGTCTGGCTAGCAGATTGTGCAACAGTTAGCACAGCAGATTGTGCAACAGTCTGGCTAGCAGATTGTGCAACAGAGTGTGCAGCATCTTTATTGGCAAAATTGCCAGATTGTGCAGCAGTCTTGGAGACCCATACTTAGCGCACTTTGCTCTTGGCAGAAGAGGCTGAAGTACGGGGAGAGGTCTTGGAGTTGAGCATCGTCTCGTAGGCTGTCTGGTTGACTTTAACAACCAGCGTCTTCTGCGTCTTCCCGATAGACGCTACGTCACATTGAGTTGCTACTTCCTCGTCGGAGGAGAAAGTTTTCCCCAGCAGAGTCGCCATTTTGTTTGCAAAAACAAAAGTATAAAACTTTATTGATACAAACTGTGTAATAAAGATTACAAGAATTCTGGAAAAATTACAACTATAGGAATCCAATCTAGATGACGATTGCTTTATCCCTTGGACGATGTGAACTTTGAAGACGGAGCCTTTGAAGTCGAAAACAACTCTGGAAACTGAAGGCAAAAGCCTCGGAAGTTGAAAGCAAAAGCCTCGGAAGAATGCAGCAGCACTTGGGCAAGAACTCCTGGACCCTCTGATTTCTGATCTCTGATATCTGATCTTGATCCCCTTGTAATGAAGACTTGAAACTCTATTTATAGAGTTCTGAAAATAACTAACTTTCAGTTATTCTGGACTGCGTAGGATCGTTTGTACAGCAATTGGTTTGCGCAGCATTGGACTGCGCAGGCAGTTGCTGGATCGTGGGCCAACTATCATGGACACATGGCATCATTTGATTGAAATGCGCATGATCATGCGTAGACAGTTGCCACGTAATGAGCAATTGATGGCCTGAATGCCACGTGTACTTTGTCAGTTATGTTGATAGAATGCGCAACCTGAACTGCGCAGACTTTGGTTTGCGCAGGATTAGACTGCGCAGACTTTGGTTTGCGCAGGATTAGACTGCGCAGGAATGGATTGCGCTGCCAGCTGTCAGCCGTCCTCGAGCACTGTGCGGCGTAATAAACGAACAGTCTCCTCATTCTTCGTGCTGTCAGCTGTCAGAAAGATTTGATTTGATTTAGGTAATGATGACTTTTGCCACGTCAGCATGCGCAATTGGATGTGTGCGCAAACTAGTGTGCGCAATTAGATTGCTGCGTAATCTGTTGTCTGCGCAATTCATCAAAATGATGTGTATCTTGATTCTTTGACTTTGTTGATTGATGCAACTTGATTTTTTAGGACCTACACCTACTAGCATACATGTTCGATTAGACTTCAAGAAATAACATGAGTCTATAAAGTAAGCCAACAAGCAGAGTATATCATGATAAGGAATGAAAGCACGAACGGATAATAAATGTATTATCAATACCTGGATCTTGCAAGTGTATAACATCTACCATCCTGCTCTGCTAACTAACCCCATGCAATCGCTAAACCTGAAGAGATCATCAGGTCCTCAGGGGACATAGCAAGATACATATAAACATGTCTATCTAACAGTTTTATCATGTATAAGAATATAAATAGGATATAAACAGGAAGCTAAACAGAAACTGACAGGTGGCTACTGATAGGTGACTATGATCACGGATACGGGAATAACTACGCATAAATGAACTGCTGGAAGAACAAGTAAGCAAGAGATCAATAGAATACCAAACCCTCGCCCCGAGTGTCACGCCCCAGTACCGGAATACTGAGACGGACTAGGCCAGCTACACCGTATGAGGTATATAAACGTCATACGGCGATCGTGGCTGTTAAGAGACTAGGGGGTGCATGCTACAAACAGGTCTCCTATGGTCCCACAGAGCATCTATGTCTCAATCAATCAAAACAAGAAGCAGTAAATAATGATCATATAAGACAAAGCAGTAAGGCGTCCTCGACGCTTCATCAGAATGATTCATGAGTCTAGCTATACAAAATGATGAGCTAGTTCCGAGAGTCAATAGTACAAAACTATAGTCAGCTGCAGTCTGATTTAATTACAATTATGCAAAGGAAACTAGTGTCCAGAACTGCCGGCTAAACAAGTGCCGGTGGCTAAACGCCAAGTACAAAATAGAAGATATCAGAGCGGTGAAGAAGAAACCCACTCATGGTCCCTGGCGCCCATACTCCTGGTGTGCACCATTGTTCGGGTGGAAGGCTGGATCCTCTGGAGCTGCAACGAGATCTGGCCAAACAAAACCAGCGAGGTCAGGCCCCGAATAGCAAGTACCACAAGGGAGCACAAAAGAGTGAGATAAATCCAATGAGTTAAATAAGACCTGATTCACGAGTTATAGGCTTATACCATATCATCGAGACAATACGACACCCTTACAACCAAACAAGGACAAACGGTGCCAATATCGTGCCGAGATAAGATATATCCTATAACCATGGGCAGGTAAAAAGGGCTTCTGATCGCGACTTTGGTCCATAGCCTATCGCAGCACAATAGCCCAACCCAACAACCAAACAAGGACATGGGTTGGACCACGCACCACGATAGTCCATATTCCTCGGTAGCTAACAGAAGAAAACATATCACAAACAAGTCAGCTTACAAGCGGCCAATCAATCCTACGGCTTTCTATGATTTGTATGGATTATCCCAGTAATGCAATATATATATATATATATATATATATATAGGAATCCTCAGATAGTATCGTATTCCAGCAGGGCTAGCCAAACCATTATATACAAGCAAGTACGAAATGCACCGGTCCCTCGAAAGGCCACCGCGCTAGAATAAGCAGTAACGGTTCCAGCTCTCCTATAGAAAGAGATGGCTCGGCAGTCACAAATCAGATACTGCACTCCACTAGTGCGGATGACTATACAGTATCCGAGGCGGCCAACCCGACGCGCCAGGACGGGACCCAAGGCGGCTGGTGACGTACGATCTCGAGATTCTGTTCCCTCCCAATGCTTCTACCGATTTAAGTTGCTTAGCTTAACCCTATCTCGATATTGGAATTACATGTCGTGGTCACATGGTCATCCTCCTATATGTCGTACCATAGTACGTGTACCCTAAGTATGAATCCACATTGGCTCAATCTAGATCCATGCTTAGTGTAATGCATTAAACAACAATTATTTTACCACGACACTATTACTGACCAATTACCATGACTGTGCTGGAAGGTACACATGTATTGACATATAACACGAATGATCACTTAGCACGTAGGGTCACACCTCAGTGCACTCATTAAATGGTACCGCAGTGCATACTAATATTGTATCTCAATACACACTTAGAATAGGTACCAGCACGTATACAGGTAATCAGGTCAGGAACACGGGCAAGTCAGGAAGTCACGTGGACCCCTCGTGACATAAAAGTCACATATGAATTCTGGTTAACGTGAGACATGAAGGTCCTTGAAGCCAAGACAAAGATCTACAACTTTCATGTTGGAAGTTTGGAGAAATTCTGGCCACAAATCAGTCAAAAAGAGCATCAAACAATCAAAATCAGCCAAAAAATCAGCCTTATGTGGCTCAAAATTTCTTAAGCGGCCAGAAATTCTTATGCGGCTCAAAAATGCTCATGCGGCCAGAAATGGTCATGCGGCCAGAAATGGTCATGCGGCCCAAAAATGGTCATGCGGCCAGAAATGGTCATGCGGCCAGAAATGGTCATGCGGCCCAAAAATGCTCATGCGGCCAGAAATGGTCATGCGGCCAGAAATGGTCATGTGGCCCAAAAATGCTCATGCGGCCAGAAATGGTCATGCGGCCAGAAATGGTCATGCGGCCCAAAAATGTTCATACGGCCAGAAATGGTCATGCGGCCAGAAATGATCATACGGCCCAAAATGCTCATGCGGCCAGAAATTCTTATGCGGCCAGACACTATTCATCGTCCCTACCAGAATCAGGACAGATGAACATAGAAGTTTGACCAAAATTGTTTTGGCCATAACTTCCTCAAATCAAGTCAAAATCTAACTTTTCAAAGGTTAAAATTGGATAGAATTGAATTTCCTACAACATAGGACCATTAGTTTTCGAAAACAACCAAGTTTGATAGATCAAAACCAAGGAAACCCATAGAACCCTAGTTTGAGAAACTTAGATCTACACCAAACTAGCCATTAAAATCAAAAACTCCAAGAACTAAATTTGTAGAGAATGAAGAGAAGAACAATATAGACAAATAATATCAAAGAAAAATCAAGAAATGAAAATGCAATAATCTCTCCATTTGGTGCAAGATGTACTTGCCTATTGGTTGGAAGAAAAAGAAATGAAAAGAGTGAATGAGGAGAGAGAGTAAGGAAGAGAATATATATAGGGGTTGGGTTGACTCAAAGAAACCCTAAGCTTAAGCATGCTCTTAACCTCATGACTAATGACATGTTAAAGGCTACATGATACAACTAATTAAATTAATTAAATAAAATCCTAACCACAACACGGTTCAGAAATCCTATCATCGAAATAGTGAACCACGCCTACAACCAAACAAGGACAAGGGGTGGCGCACTAATCCGCGATGAGATACTGTCCCATGCCATGGCTAGTTAAAAATACAGGATACATGCAATAAAGATATAGGTGCCAGATACCATATACATGGAAAAAAAATTACGTATTTCGGGAATGGGGAGTGACATCTCTATCCTCCTTAGAAAAATTCTGTCCTCGGAATTTCGATAAAGCTAGTCGAGCGCGCTCTCAGATCACGAAATACACTTATGATATATAGCAAGCACAATTATCAAACAACACATGGCACATGAGCAGTTTAAGAAAGCAAGAATAATTAAGTAAGAGCACAAACAATAATCATACCCTAGAAAGAAATGATCGTAGACATACGAATAAAATATGCCTCTCAAGTCAGGTAGGAATTTGTCCTCGAGGTCCTACAGTGACTCCCAAAGTGGACAAGGGTCAACGCTTAAGATAAGTCGATACCAATGACTAAATCAAGAACGAGACTCTGTCCAGGACGTACTCTCGAAATCAAGACACATGATGAATATCACGTATCACATGATACGAGAGCAGATGAGTGAGACGAGAAAGTCGCCTTCACTCTTCGAATATAGAACTCAAGGAATTATAATGAATAATACTGAAATCTTACCCACAATCTGACCGCCTTCGGCCAACCTCTGCTCTAATACTCCAAATTCTTCTTGCCTTTGTTCCTGCCTTCCCTGGCCCTGCTGTTGTGGCCTCTGCTGTCCTGCCTGATGTTGCGCTTATCGATACATCTGAGCTTGTGTCGGTAATGGACGCTGGGCTAACGGCCTTACTGTCAACATTGGTCTTCCATAAGGTGTTGCCACAAGGGATGGTGGTGATGAGAACTGTCGAACCGGCCCTCCTGGCCTCTGCATCAACGGGCAGGTAGCTAGTCTATGGTCTGAACTGCTGTACCTCATGCACAGGCCATTCACTACCCTACACACATCCCTAGAGTGTCCTCTCTTGCCACAATAAGAACAACCATTTGGCGCCTTTCGGCACCATTGCTGATGCCCCGGTTGCTGCTGTAGAGCTTGAGTCATTGTTATTGTATCAGAGCCACAACGATCATGCCTCCCCACAAGCCGCATCATTACCAAGTGAAGTCCTTGTTGGATTCGCATCTCTCTTTCTAAAGCTAACTGAAGTCTCCGGTTGAGCAAAAGATTATGTTCCTGCTGGCGCTGCTGGGATGGCAACAACCCCCTGATGATCTATAATAGTGCAGGTGCATCTAGTGCTACTGGTACTACCGGCATCACTGGAGGCACGAGAACATCTGGCCTTTGTGGCTCAACTGGCTCATGCTCGGTAACGTTCTCGATGGGAATCTGTCCAGGTAGAGGGGCTACCCCTTGCTGATCTCCAACTGGTCCCTGATCTACTGGATTCTCTCCCATGCCGGCTCCTCCAATAGCCGAGAATGATGTGACCCTAAAGGAAAGGATACAAGGCATCAAAAGTCAGGACGGAAAAGAATCGAGGATGATAATCATGTTAGCAACCAAGGTGGGAGAAAGAGAAGACGAATCAGGAGATCAAGGGGAACATGTTTTGATTGAGACTCCTATAATCGCAACACCCCACAAGTCTGAAAAACAAACCTGCAAGGGATACCACTAAAACCTTGTCATGCCCCAGTACCGGAATACTGAGACGGACTAGGCCAGCTACACCGTATGAGGTATATAAACGTCATACGGCGATCGTGGCTGTCAAGAGACTAGGGGGTGCATGCTACAATCAGGTCTCCTATGGTCCCACAGAGTATCTATGTCTCAATCAATCAAAACAAGAAGCAGTAAATAATGATCATATAAGACAAAGCAGTAAGGCGCCCCCGACGCTTCATCAAAATGATTCATAAGTCTAGCTATACAAAATAATGAGCTAGTTCCGAGAGTCAATAGTACATAACTATAGTCAGCTGCAGTCTGATTTAATTACAATTATGCAAAGAAAACTAGTGTCAAGAACTGTCGGCTAAACAAGTGCCGGTGGCTAAACGCCAAGTACAAAATAGAAGATATCAGAGCGGTGAAGAAGAAACCCACTCATGGTCCCTGGCGCCCATACTCCTGGTGTGCACCATTGTTCGGGTGGAAGGCTGGATCCTCTGGAGCTGCTACAAGATCTGGCCAAACAAAACCATCGGGGTCAGGCCCCGAATAGCAAGTACCACAAGGGAGCATAAAAGAGTGAGATAAATCCAATGAGTTAAATAAGACCTGATTCACGAGTTATAGGCTTATACCATATCATCGAGACAATACGACACCCTTACAACCAAACAAGGACAAACGGTGCCAATATCGTGCCGAGATAAGATATATCCTATAACCATGGGCAGGTAAAAAGGGCTTCTGATCGCGACTTTGGTCCATAGCCTATCGCAGCACAATAGCCCAACCCAACAACCAAACAAGAACATGGGTTGGACCACGCACCACGATAGTCCATGTTCCTCGGTAGCTAACAGAAGAAAACATATCACAAACAAGTCAGCTTACAAGCGGCCAATCAATCCTACGGCTTTCTATGATTTGTCTGGATTATCCCAGTAATACAATATATATATATATATATAGGAATCCTCAGATCGTATCGCATTCCAGCAGGGTTAGCCAAACCATTATATACAAGCAAGCACGAAATGCACCGGTCCCTCGAAAGGCCATCGTGCTAGAATAAGCAGTAACGGTTCCAACTCTCCTATAGAAAAAGCTGGCTCGTCAGTCACAAATCAGATACTGCACTCCACTAGTACGGATGACTATACAGTATCCGAGGCGGCCAACCCGACGCGCCAGGACGGGACCCAGGGCGGCTGGTGACGTACGATATCGAGATTCTGTTCCCTCCCAATGCTTCTACCGATTTAAGTTGCTTAGCTTAACCCTATCTCGATATTGGAATTACATGTCGTGGTCACATGGTCATCCTCCTATATGTCGTACCATAGTACGTGTACCCTAAGTATGAATCCACATCGGCTCAATCTAGATCCATGCATAGTGTAATGCATCAAACAACAATCATTTTACCACGACACTATTACTGACCAATTACCATGACTGTGCTGGAAGGTACACATGTATTGACATATAACACGAATGATCACTTAGCACGTAGAGTCACACCTCAGTGCACTCATTAAATGGTACCACAGTGCATACTAATATTGTATCTCAATACACACTTAGAATAGGTACCAGCACGTATACAGGTAATCAGGTCAGGAACACGGTCAAGTCAGGAAGTCACGTGGACCCCTCATGACATAAAAGTTACATATGAATTCTGGTTAACGTGAGACATGAAAGTCCTTGAAGCCAAGACAAAGATCTACAACTTTCATGTTGGAAGTTTGGAGAAATTCTGGCCACAAATCAGTCAAAAAGAGCATCAAACAATCAAAATCAGCCAAAAATCAACCTTATGCGGCTCAAAATTTCTTATGCGGCCAGAAATTCTCATGCGGCTCAAAAATGCTCATGCGGCCAGAAATGGTCATGCGCCAGAAATGGTCATGCGACCCAAAAATGCTCATGCGGCCAGAAATGGTCATGCGGCCAGAAATGGTCATGCGGCCCAAAAATGCTCATGCGGCCAGAAATGGTCATACGGCCAGAAATGGTCATGCGGTCCAAAAATGCTCATGCGGCCAGAAATGGTCATGCGGCCAGAAATTGTCATGCGGCCCAAAAATGCTCATGCGGCCAGAAATAGTCATGCGGCCAGAAATGGTCATGCGGCCCAAAATGCTCATGCGGCCAGAAATTCTTATGCGGCCAGACACTATTCATCATCCCTGCCAGAATCAGGACAGATGAACATAGAAGTTTGACTAAAATTATTTTGGCCATAACTTCCTCAAATCAAGTCAAAATCTAACTTTTCAAAGGTCAAAATTGGATAGAATTGAATTTTCTACAACATAGGACCATTAGTTTTCGAAAACAACCAAGTTTGATAGATCAAAACCATAGAAACCCATAGAACCCTAGTTTTAGAAACTTAGATCTACACCAAACTAGCCATTAAAATTAAAAACTCCAAGAACTAAACTTGTAGAGAATGAAGAGAAGAACAATATAGACAAATAATATCAAAGAAAAATCAAGAAATGAAAATGCAATAATCTCTCCATTTGGTGCAAGATGTACTTGCCTATTGGTTGGGAGGAAAAGAAATGAAAAGAGGGAATGAGGAGAGAGAGTGAGGAAGAGAATATATATAGGGGTTGGGTTGACTCAAAGAAACCCTAAGCTTAAGCATGCTCTTAACCTCATGACTAATGACATGTTAAAGGCTACATGATACAACTAATTAAATTAATTAAATAAAATCCTAATCACAATACGGTTCAGAAATCCTATCATCGAAATAGTGAACCACGCCTCCAACCAAACAAGGACATGGGGTGGCGCACTAATCCGCGACGAGATACTGTCCCATGCCATGGCTACTTACAAATACAGGATATATGCAATAAAGATACAGGTGCCAGATACCATATACATGAAAAAAAAAATTTACGTATTTCGGGAATGGGGAGTGACATCTCTACCCTCTTTAGAAAAATTCCGTCCTCGAAATTTTGATAAGGCTAGTCGAGCGCGCTCTCAGATCACGAAATACACTTATGACATATAGCAAGCATAATTATCAAACAACACATGGCACATGAACAGTTTAAGAAAGCAAGAATAATTAAGTAAGAGCACAAACAATAATCATACCCTAAAAGGAAATAATCGGAGACATACGAATAAAATATGCCTCTCAAGTCAGGTAGGAATTCGTCCTCGAGGTCCTACAGTGACTCCCAAAGTGGACAAGGGTCAACGCTTGAGATATGTCGATACCGATGACTAAATCAAGAACGAAACTCTGTCCAGGACGTACTCTCGAAATCAAGACACATGATGAATATCACGTATCACATGATACGAGAGCAGATGAGTGAGACGAGAAAGTCGCCTTCACTCTTCGAATATAGAACTCAAGGAATTATAATGAATAATACTGAAATCTTACCCACAATCTGACCGCCTTCAGCCAACCTCTGCTCTAATACTCTAAATTCTTCTTGCCTTTGTCCCTGCCTTCCCTGGCCCTGCTGTTGTGGCCTCTGCTGTCCTGCCTGATGTTGCGCTTGTCGATACATCTGAGCTTGTGTCGGTAATGGACGCTGGGATAACAGCCTTACTATCGACATTGGTCTTCCATAAGGTGTTGCCACAAGGGATGGTGGTGATGAGAACTATCAAACCAGCCATCCTGGCCTCCGCATCAACAGGCAGGTAGCTAGTCTATGGTCTGAACTGCTGCACCTCATGCACAGGCCATTCACTACCCTACACACATCCCTAGAGTGTCCTCTCTTGCCACAATAAGAACAACCATTTGGCGCCCTCCGGCACCATTGCTGATGCCCCGGTTGCTGCTGTAGAGCTTGAGTCATTGTCATTGTATCAGAGCCACAACGATCATGCCTCCCCACAAGCCGTATCATTACCAAGTGAAGTCCTTGTTGGATTCGCATCTCTCTTTCTAAAGCTAACTGAAGTCTCCGGTTGAGAAAAGATTATGTTCCTGCTGACGCTGCTGGGATGGCAACAACCCCCTGATGATCTGTAATAGTACAGGTGCATCTAGTGCTACTGGTACTACCGGCATCACTGGAGGCACGGGAACCTCTGGCTTCTGTGGCTTAACTAGCTCATGCTCGGTAACGTTCTCGATGGGAATCTGTCCAGGTAGAGGGGCTACCCCTTGCTAATCTCCAACTGGTCCCTGATCTACTGGATTCTCTCCCATGTCGGCTCCTCCAATAGCCGAGAATGATGTGACCCTAAAGGAAAGGATACAAGGCATCAAAAGTCAGGACGGAAAAGAATCGAGGATGATAATTATGTTAGCAACCAAGGTGGAAGAAAGAGAAGACGAATCAGGAGATCAAGGGGAACATGTTTTGATTGAGACTCCTATAATCGTAACACCCCACAAGTCTGAAAAATAGACCTGCATGGGCCACCACTAAAACCTTGTCACGCACCAGTACCGGAATACTGAGACGGACTAGGCCAGCTACACCGTATGAGGTATATAAACGTCATACGGCGATCGTGGCTGTCAAGAGACTAGGGGGTGCATGCTACAATCAGGTCTCCTATGGTCCCACAGAGCATCTATGTCTCAATCAATCAAAACAAGAAGCAGTAAATAATGATCATATAAGACAAAGCAGTAAGGCGTCCCCGACGCTTCATCAGAATGATTCATGAGTCTAGCTATACAAAATAATGAGCTAGTTCCGAGAGTCAATAGTACATAACTATAGTCAGCTGCAGTCTGATTTAATTACAATTATGCAAAGGAAACTAGTGTCAAGAACTGTCGGCTAAACAAGTGCCGGTGGCTAAATGCCAAGTACAAAATAGAAGATATCAGAGCGGTGAAGAAGAAACCCACTCATGGTCCCTGGCGCCCATACTCCTGGTGTGCACCATTGTTCGGGTGGAAGGCTGGATCCTCTGGAGCTGCTACAAGATCTGGCCAAACAAAACCAGCGGGGTCAGGCCCCGAATAGCAAGTACCACAAGGGAGCACAAAAGAGTGAGATAAATCCAATGAGTTAAATAAGACCTGATTCACGAGTTATAGGCTTATACCATATCATCGAGATAATACGATACCCTTACAACCAAACAAGGACAAACGGTGCCAATATCGTGCCGAGATAAGATATATCCTATAACCATGGGCAGGAAAAAAGGGCTTCTGATCGCGACTTTGGTCCATAGCCTATCGCAGCACAATAGCCCAACCCAACAACCAAACAAGGACATGGGTTGGACCGCGTACCACGATAGTCCATGTTCCTCGGTAGCTAACAGAAGAAAACATATCACAAACAAGTCAGCTTACAAGCGGCCAATCAATCCTACGGCTTTCTATGATTTGTCTGGATTATCCCAGTAATACAATATATATATATATATAGGAATCCTCAGATCGTATCGCATTCCAGCAGGGCTAGCCAAACCCTTATATACAAGCAAGCACGAAATGCACTGGTCCCTCGAAAGGCCACCGTGCTAGAATAAGCAGTAACGGTTCCAGCTCTCCTATAGGAAGAGCTGGCTCGGCAGTCACAAATCAGATACTGCACTCCACTAGTGCGGATGACTATACAGTATCCGAGGCGGCCAACCCGACGCGCCAGGACGGGACCCAGGGCGGCTGGTGACGTACGATCTCGAGATTCTGTTTTCTCCCAATGCTTCTACCGATTTAAGTTGCTTAGCTTAACCCTATCTCGATATTGGAATTACATGTCGTGGTCACATGGTCATCCTCCTATATATCGTACCATAGTATTTGTACCCTAAGTATGAATCCACATCGGCTCAATCTAGATCCATGCTTAGTGTAATGCATCAAACAACAATTATTTTACCACGATACTATTACTGACCAATTACCATGACTGTGCTGGAAGGTACACATGTATTGACATATAACACGAATGATCACTTAGCACGTAGAGTCACACCTCAGTGCACTCATTAAATGGCACCGCAGTGCATACTAATATTGTATCTCAATACACACTTAGAATAGGTACCAGCACGTATACAGGTAATCAGGTCAGGAACACGGTCAAGTCAGGAAGTCACGTGGACCCCTCGTGACATAAAAGTCATATATGAATTCTGGTTAACGTGAGACATGAAGGTCCTTGAAGCCAAGACAAAGATCTACAACTTTTATATTGGAAGTTTGGAGAAATTCTGGCCACAAATCAGTCAAAAAGAGCATCAAACAAACAAAATCAGCCAAAAATCAGCCTTATGCGGCTCAAAATTTCTTATGCGGCCCGAAATTCTTATGTGGCTCAAAAATGCTCATGCGGCCAGAAATGGTCATGCGGCCAGAAATGGTCATGCGGCCAGAAATGGTCATGCGGCCAGAAATGGTCATGCGGCCCAAAAATGCTCATGCGGCCAGAAATGGTCATGCGACCCAAAAATGCTCATGCGGCCAGAAATGGTCATGCGGCCAAAAATGGTCTTGCGGCCCAAAAATGCTCATACGACCAGAAATGGTCATGCGGCCAGAAATGATCATGCGGCCCAAAATGCTCATGCGGCCAGAAATTCTTATGCGGCCAGACACTATTCATCGTCCCTGCCAGAATCAGGACAGATGAACATAGAAGTTTGACCAAAATTGTTTTGGCCATAACTTCCTCAAATCAAGTCAAAATCTAACTTTTCAAAGGTCAAAATTGGATAGAATTGAATTTCCTACAACATAGGACCATTAGTTTTCGAAAACAGCCAAGTTTGATAGATCAAAACCATGGAAACCCATAGAACCCTAGTTTTAGAAACTTAGATCTACACCAAACTAGCCATTAAAATCAAAAACTCCAAGAACTAAACTTGTAGAGAATGAAGAGAAGAACAATATAGACAAATAATATCAAAGAAAAATTAAGAAATGAAAATACAATAATCTCTCCATTTGGTGCAAGATGTACTTGCCTATTGGTTGGGAGGAAAAGAAATGAAAAGAGTGAATGAGGAGAGAGAGTGAGGAAGAGAATATATATAGGGGTTGGGTTGACTCAAAGAAACCATAAGCTTAAGCATGCTCTTAACCTCATGACTAATGACATGTTAAAGGCTACATTATACAACTAATTAAATTAATTAAATAAAATCCTAACCATAACACGGTTCAGAAATCCTATCATCGAAATAGTGAACCACGCCTACAACCAAACAAGGACAAGGGATGGCGCACTAATCCGCGACGAGATACTGTCCCATGCCATGGCTAGTTACAAATACAGGATACATGCAATAAAGATACAGGTGCCAGATACCATATACATGGAAAAAAAAAATTTACGTATTTCGGGAATGGAGAGTGACACCGAGTGTGGACTCACGGGTTTGAACTAATCACTAACCTTCGCCCCGAGTGTGGACTCACGGGTTAGTTCAAGGCAAACACCATTGTCCCGGGTGTGGACTCTCTGGTGCAAATGAACAAGACAACACCCTTGTCCCGAGTGTGGACTCACGGATGTAAACAGATCACGACAAACACCCTCATCCCGAATGTGGATTCTCTGGTGTAACTGGTCAACCCTCGTCCTGAGTATGGACTCTCTGGTGTAACTGGTCAACCCTCGTCCCTAGTGTGGACTCTCTGGTTAAGAAAATGATAACATGAAATTAGCAGTTCAACTACACGTACTTATTCCATGACACGACTCAGTCGAGATACAGGTGAAAAAAAGGTACAACTCAGTCAAGACACAGATAAGGGCAGCTCTAGCATGAACTATAATATGAACAAGCCTAGTATAACTACACTATCAAGTCATGAAAAGATGTATACAAGCAAGACAATAAATTGGTAAACGTGGTATGAAGAAAACATATAAATTTATATCAACTAGAGTAACTAAGTGATAACATAATATAAAGCAGAAAAACTATAATCATGAAAATGAACTGTAGAGGGAGGAAAGGTATCTTGCCGGGTGGTAGCACGAAGAACCAACAATATACCGTCAACTTGTAAGCCATAAAGTCCAAATCTCATAATTTTCTTCGAAAGTTGAAATAGATATTACCAATGTTTTCAGAATAGTTAAATTAGCTAGGATTGCTTGTCCATAAGACCAATTCTGAACACGGGGGCAAAATGGTCATTTCGGGCCAAAATGATGTCCATCGTTGGACCCGCTTCGTACCGAAAAGTGTGCCTAAATTAATGGTCTCTAAAACTATCAAACTACATGTCTACGGATTCATTTTGATGATATGAACTAAACTATATGTCCAATTTTGGATTTCGGTGGGCCGTACACGAAATCGTCCATTGAGTCAGACCGTGGGGTCCGTAAAACGACGATCCGATCAACTGTCTCAGAATTGGACCAAATTTGGCATACAGGACCAAAAATATGACACGGTCATGTTGGCGTAAGTTTTGTCTCGATCTGACGAACGTGCACAAAGTAATTGGGGGTTTTTGTAAAGTGGCCGATACGGGAAAATTTGACGGATACGCATCAAATTCGTCGCACACGCGCAACCAATTCGAATTCTGTCAAAGCCCACATGTCCGCGAATCCCGGTTCGGTGGGACGTACGTCGTATCGGAGGATTTTTCTAGTTTTTGAAAATAGTTTTCATAGTTTTTTCCTCGGGTTTTAGAATCGAATAACTTTCTACATACCTTACAAAATCAGAGTCTATCAAATGGGTTATAATCATGTATATGTTGTCTAAAAAGTTGTTCAATTAGAATTCCAATTATGTCGGTGGCTTGGCAGGAATTTGCCTTCCAATATAGGGTTTCAACTAGAAAACTGTTCTGCTTTGGATCAGTTTTCACCAATCTTTCGGCGCGCTTTACGATGAACGTGACGCAAAACAAATTAAACTATTTGAAGGGGATCGGAGTCGTATAGTTTGGGAACACACCTGATTAATTGGATCGAAAAACGATCCACTATGTGATGAGAAATCTTGTCATGAACTTGGGTCGGTGCTGCGTGTTGCTGCTACCGTCGCGTCTCTGTTTTGCCCCGCGTGCGTGGCCTGCGGCGGTGGCGCCGACGACGGTTGGGGGCACGCAGGGTTGGGGATCGTCGTAGGCGAGGAGGAGGAGTAGTTAGGGTTAGGTTTCTTTCTAGTTTCTTTTATTTTATATCGAAGCCGGGGGAGGTCGGGTTTTACTGTGTTCGGCCAAGGGCTGGGACTTGGGATTTCCTGGGGTTCAGCTGAGCCCGGCCTTGAGGGCTCGGGCTAGGGGTTAGGCCCTGTAGTGGCATTTGCTTTATTTCCTTTTCTTTTATTTGTTTACTTAACTGATTTTAGATACATAAAAACCTATATTTATATATATATATATATATATATATATATATATATATATATATATATATATATATATATATATATATATATATATATTATATATATATATATATATATATATATATATATATATATATATACTTATGAAAAAACAAAATATATATATATATATACTTATGCTAACATATATGTATTTACACATATATTTTTATACTTAGATGCTCTAAACCACCTCAATCATTTTACGATATATTTAAATAATGAAATCACAAAATATTTAATAAGAATTTATTTATAAAATTCTAAAAATCACCATTTAAATCAAATAAAATAATTAAAAATATATATATCAAAAAAATTCAGAAAGAGGAGTTACAAATCTACCCACCTTAAAAATAATTTCGTCCTCGAAATTGAAGAAAAAATTTAACGGTAATGGTAGAAGACGGTCCCACTAGCTACCAATTACTATTGTGGTCATTTCGAAACTACAAATCTTCGAGGACTTCTACCGACCTTTGGTCACACTACTCCCTCAAAACATATGTTGTTATAATCTCCCAACTATTTGCTAAACTTACTACCAATATATCTATGGCATATGCCATATCTAATCTCCTCCTATATATCCAGCAACCAAAATTCAATAATTAATCTAACTTACACTATAACTTAAGAATTTAGGATAAATTATAGACAGCACGATCATTCGTCACCTCGAAATAGGAAGGGACGAGAATCAATGGTATAGGAAAGCAAGGAAGAATAATCGAGAGCGAATATGAAGTTTCAAGGACGTTAGAGAAATTTTTAATAGAATTTTTGAGACAGTGTGGATTAAGATTCCCAAATGTTTAGTCAAATTCGCAGGCTCGTATCAGTACAGTTACGTAACCGATACGATATGCTCTGACCTACATGGGCCACCAAAAAACTTGTCATGACCCGCACCCGCTTTTCGGACGCGAGCTCGTGAGCAAGCCAGCTACGTATCAAACGGACTCCAATCCAACTCTAATATGTAAACGATGTCTGGACTATTGTAATGGGCCTAATCAAGGTAAGGCAAAACTATATCTCAATCCATAATAAGAATAATAAACATGAATGAACAACTATGGGTCGTGGTCTGCAGCCCACTAGCATACTTGTCCGATTAGACTCCAAGAAATAACGTGAGTCTATAAAGTAGGCCAATAAGCAGAGTTTTTCATGATAAGGAATGAAATCATGAACGAATAATAAATATATTATCAATACCTGGATCTTGCAAGTGTATCACCAACATCTACCATCCTGCTCTGCTAACTAACCCATACAATCGCTAAACCTGAAGAGATCATCAGGTCATCAGGGGACATAGCAAGATACATATAAATATGCCTATCTAACAGTTCTATCATGCATAAGAATATAAATAGGATATAAACAGGAAGCTAGACAGAAACTGACAGGTGGCTACTGACAGGTGATTATGAACACGGATACGAAAACAACTACGCATAAATGAACTGCTGGAAGAACAAGTAAACAAGAGATCAATGGAATACCAAACCCTCGCCCCAAGTGTGGACTCACGGGTTTGAACTAATCACTAATCCTCGCCCTGAGTGTGGACTCACGGGTTAGTTCAAGGCAAACACCCTTGTCTTGGGTGTGGACTCTCTGGTGCAAATGAACAAGACAATACCCTCGTCCCGAGTGTGGACTCGCAGATGTTAACAGATCAAGACAAATACCCTTATCCCGAGTGTGGACTCTCTGGTGTAACTGGCTAACCCTCGTCTCGAGTGTGGACTCTCTGGTTGAGAAAGAGATAACAGAAAATTAGCAGTTCAACGACACGTATTCATTCTATGACATGACTCAGTTGAGATACAGGTGACGATAAGGTACAACTCAGTCAAAACACAGGTAAGGGCAGCTTTAGCATGAACTATAATGTGAACAAGCCTAGTATAACTACAATATCAAGTCATGAAAAGATGATATACAAGCAAGACAATAAACTGGTAAACGTGGTATGAAGAAAATATATAAATCTATATCAACTAGATTAACTAAGTGATAACAAAATAAAAAGCATAAGAACTATAGGCATAAAAATGAAATATAGAGGGAGGCAAGGTATCTTGCCTGGTGGTAGCACGAAGAACCAACAATATACCGTCAACTTGTTAGCCATAAAGTCCAAATCTCACAAATGTCTCCGAAAGCTGAAATAGACATTACCAATATTTTTAGAATAGTCAAATTAGCTAGGATTGCCTGTCCAAAAGTCCAATTTTGGACACGAGGCAAAACGGTCATTTCGGACCAAAACGATGTCCGTCGTTGGACCCGCTTCGCACCGAAAAGTGTGCCAGAATCAATGGTCACTAAAGTTGTCAAACTACATGCCTACGAATTCGTTTTGATGATAAGAACCCAACGGCATGTCCAATTTTGGATTCCGATGGGCCGTGCACGAAATCGCCCGTTGAGTCGGACCGTAGGGACCGAAAAACGGCGATCCGATCAACTGTCTCAGAATCGGACCAAAATTGGCATACAAGACTAGAAAAATGATACGGTCCTGTTGGTGTAAGTTTCATCTCGATATGAAAAACATGCACAAAGTAATTGAGATGTTTACAAAGTGGCTGATACGGGAAAATTTGACGGATACGCATCAAATTCTTCGCGCATGCGCAACCAATTCGAATTCCGTCAAAGCCCACTTGTTCGCGAAGTCGATACGCACCTTTTGATACTTTTGGTTTACAACCAAGTCGCCCAGTTTGGCGGGACGCACGTCGTATCGGAGGATTTTTCTAGTTTTTGAAAATAGTTTTCATAATTTTTTCCTCGGTTTTTAGAATCGAATAAATTTCTACATACCTTACAAAATCAGAGTCTATCAAATGGGTTGTAATCATGTATATGTTGTCTAAAAATTTGTTCAATTAGAATTCCAAATATGTCGGTGGATTGGCAGAAATTCGCCTTCCAATATAGGATTTCAACTAGAAAACTGTTCTGCTTTGGATCAGTTTTTGCCAATCATTGGGCTCGCTTTACGATGCACATGACGCAAAACAAATCGAACTATTTGAAGGGGATCAGAGTCATATAGTTTGGGAACACACCTGATTAATTAGATCAAAAAACAATCCACTGTGTGACGAAAAATCCTGTCATGAACTTGGGTCGACGCTGCGTGTTGCTGCTGCTGTCGCGTCTCTGTTTTGTCCCGCACGCACGGCCTCCGATGGCTCTGTCCACGCGCGGCGGGGGCACCGACGACGGTTGGGGGCGCGCAGGGTCGGGGGTCGCCGCAGGCAAGGTGGAGGAGTAGTTAGGGTTAGGTTTCTTTCTAGTTTCTTTCATTTTATATCGAAGCCGATGGGGGGTCGGGTTTTACTGTGTTCGGCCAAGGGCTGGGACTTGGGATTTCCTGGGGTTCAGCTGAGCCTGGCCTTGAGGGCTCGGGCTGGGGGTTAGGCCCAGTAGTGGCATTTGCATTATTTCCTTTTCTTTTATTTGTTTACTTAACTAATTTTAAATATATAAAAACAATATATATATATATATATATATATATATATATATATATATATACTTATGCTAATATATATGTATTTACACATATATTTTTATACTTAGATGCTCTAAACCACCTCAATCATTTTACGATATATTTAAATAATAAAATCCTAAAATATTTAATAAGAATTTATTCATAAAATTATAAAAATCACCATTTAAATCAAATAAAATAATTAAAAATATATATCAAAAAAATTTGGGAAGAGGAGTTATATTACCAGCAAAGGACTACAGGCAAATACATATACTGATTGTTTTCGATTCCTAATAGTTTTTCTATTTCATGTTATACATATGCTCTCCTGCTTGCTGACATGTTTGTTACACGGATTAATATCATGTATCTCGATATACTATATTTCTTGATTCTCATTTACATGCTTCCATATTTGTGACTTGTTCGAATCCAGAAGTACTAGGTCGGGTAGGGAAATATCTTAATAGACATGTGAACTACCCTTTCTATCTCCACTGACTTTCATGGAGAATAGCAGCCGCACACTTCACGTACGGGGTGCCGGACTTACCCCTTAGTCGTTCACATGTCAAATCCGATATTTTAAAACACACAGATAGTTGTCATTTACTTGATTCTCCTGGTTTCTTCACCACATGTCATGTCACTTTATTTTACATGTTCTTCTAGTTGATATATCCTGTTGTAGAGTTATCTACTTTCTTTCTTGATTTGCCATGATATATGTTTTGTTTATTAGATTATTTCACATATGTTATTTTCATGTCTTATAAATTCTATTATGTTTGAATAGCCTGTATGTTTGTGTGCTAGTTCCATTCCTAACTGGAAATCAATATTTTTAGGTTAACTGCGACTACTCTTAGCATTAGAAAGATACCAGTGTACTTGCAGGCCAAAACCTATAGCTTATTTAGATAGAGGTGTTCTAGTCATTTTCAATATCTGTAAGAACATTGTACTCTTCTTTAAATATAAATCTTGTAAATGTTGTAATTAATTTAGAAATATGAATGAGCAATAAAGTTATCATTTATGTGATTTTGAGTATTGTGGCTAGATAGCGTTCTACCGTCGAAACTGCAGCGTAGGTTGGCTTGGACACGCACTCGTATCCCAAAAAACGGGTGTAGGTCGTGATAAGTTTTTGTGGTGGCCCATGCAAGTCAGTTTTCACAAAAGATTGTGAACTCGTAGTAGTACCTATGTTAGTCGTACTACTGTGAGCCTGCGACTAGGAAATGCTCATTCACTATTAGGATTAAAACTGATTTTGGAGGATGACTAGGGATAGGAGTCCCTTATTTAACTTGACCACGGGGTAGTTAAGGATTGTTATATAGGCCATACAATTTAGGTAAGAAATTTTTAAATTTAAATAACTTGAGATATTTCCATAGATACACTATTGCATTTTGATATAGCGATGGGATCCAAAGTGGGTGGAATATTCGCCTAGTAAATTAGAATTTCCTAGGATCTAATTCCTAATCCTTATCATTGTGTGATTTTATTTTTCCCTCTAATCATCACAATAACGCATTGCTTATTTATTTCCATTGGCCATAGGTAATTATTTTTCTAACAGTTGATATTTTATTTTCATCCATTGCGTTTGAGCCTAACATGATCCAATTATCCATATATCTATTCGAGTTAGTTATTCAATATATATATATATATATATATATATATATATATATATATATATATATATATATATATATATCTATATATATATATATATATACATATATATATATATATATATATATATATATATATATATATGTTTTCCCTCGATCTTTGAATATTAGATAAATAGGAATTAAAATTTTACATCTCTCATACCTTCGATCATTTTCTTCCTAACCAATCGTTTGATTTTCAAAACTAATACTTTCATTCAAGGACAGGTATCACAATCAATTTGTTTGAATTTGTAGAAGCTTTTGAAATTTTAGGGATATAGTTGAAATAATTTTGATGGCTTACGATGGCACGAAAGCAGCGCACTGTCGCCACTTATTTGAATTATCGAGACTGCGGGTTCACTGCATGCAGCAGCGCACTGGCATGGCATGATCCCCAAGTTGAAGTAATTTCGAATAAGAGTAAGTTATCGAATGTTATTAAAACCATGTCCTAGTTGTCCTATTTTGACTTTTGAGTTATATGTTAATATTAGACAAAGTTAATAGAGTATTCGATACCGTATCCTTATTAGAGTCATTAAACCAAGAGTTTACAGTAGCCAGATGTACACTGGCGAGGCATGGATTATCGGTAAATGATTTTGAGTGCGTTTACGGTTTTCGAATACCACAAAGACTACATCTTTTATTGACATATGACTATCGATTTTTTCCTGATCCGCAAAATATTGCACTCCCACTCCAAACTGATTGGATACCCTATTTCTTATTATAGTAATATAAGTAAAGCTTGTAGTTCTTTCCTTCTTATCTTCTATTCGTCGAGTCGATATTTGGTTCCCCCTAATTTAAAATCTATTACTAGATTTAATCCCCTATTCCACTAGATTCAAAACCTCACCTAGATTATGATTCTATGATCATGCCTACATAATTGATCGTGCTAAAACAATTTTGATTTGAATCATCCTGAACTACTTTTGATCACGACTAGACCATTTTGATTATATTTCGATCGTGTCAATTCATATATCTTTCTAGACTCGTGCCTAAATAAATGTTGCTTAAATAATTAATCGAGTTAATCGTGCCAAACAAACTTGTATTTCGATCGTTCCTAAATGACTTGTATTGTGACTAAACTATTTGACTATAATCATAATTGTGCATATACTTCAACTCAATTATTGCTAATGTTTATATTTTTATGCCACTATGATCATGACAATTTTGAATCATGTCCATGCTCATGCCAGCATCCAATTTTGATCATGCTTGGATGACTTATACGATTAGTCTTGATTGTGACTATATCTTAAATTAGATCTAAGTGACTATAACCTTGTTTAGATTTTATTTAGAATTTTTGATCTTTCTTAAAACATTTTTGGTCGTCGACTAGACTATTTTGACCATAGGTTGATCGTGCCAAATTACATTTTCTTTTGCCTATTATTTTATTAATTTTGATCATTTTTGATCCTATCCGCGATTACGCGTGACTAATTTGATCATGAATCATATCAATCTCTTGATTATATCATTTGTCGTTTTATTCGTATCGATTGAAATTTTGCTTCTTGATTATATTTCGTAGTCGTGCCTAATCGTGGCCCTTGAAATCACTAGGATGAAATATTTCTAAGGTGGGTATAGTTGTAAGACAACTTCTCGAATTTTGAAATTTTATTTATTTTATTTTTGTTTTCTAGTTAGAAATATATATTTTATATTTCAATTCTAGAATAGGTATTTTGAAAGGAAATAATTTTACCAAAGTTATTTGTTTTTTTAAAAAAAGTCTTTTTTAAAATAAACTTCTAGAAGTATTTGATCATTTATTATTACGAATTAAATTCACATGATATGTTTCAAATATTATTTGATACTATTGAGTACTATTTAAAAAATATTATTGAAAAGTGTTATTGTTACAAAATAGTAAGTTTAGTTTTGGCTAAATGTGTTTTAACATGTAGTATTATTTTTAAAATAATTATAGAGTATTATCAATTATTTCTAAAATTTTAATTTATAAATATACTTGAATGATATCGAATTTTACTTAGGGTGGCAAATTATTAGGTAAATGGTTACTAAATTAGTTTTGACCTATACAAATATATTTTAAAGGTTATTTGATAATACTTAGTACCTTTTTAATTTATTACTGCTATCAAGTTATATTTATATTTGGTTTAAAGTATTTTTAAAATATTAATAAAATCTAGAATTATTTTTTAATTTATTTATTTAAAGCTTAGAAAGATTTGATCATCCTAGTCCTTCCCTATTTAGAATTCCCCAACTCCTATATAGAGGAGCATTCCTCTAATTTATCTCCACAATTCCCAATTTCTAAAATCAATTCCAAATTCCTAACCCTACTTCCCAAATCAAATTTCTAATTTCTAACCCTAACCCTAAATTCCTCTTTTCGAATTTTTAGAATTTTAATTATTTATTTACTTTATTTTATTTATCGTGGTTGAAGGTAATTTTTCATCGATACTTTATTTTATGATTATTCTTTTTATCAAAACTTGTTTTAAAATAAAAATTTGAGAGCATTTTAGGGTCTTTAGAGTTTCAAGACTCTTTCTTTCTTTTTTTTACCTATTTGATATATTTTCTTACCCTAAAATTTTTTTATCTTTTCACAGATCAACCAAGTCCACTTATCCTAGTAGTCCTTAAATTCGAGGACGAATTTATTTCTAAGGTGGGTAGATTTGTAACCCCTCTTCCCAAAATTTTGGAAAAAAAATCTTTTTATTATTTATTTAAATTAAATGGTAATTTTTGGAATTTTATAAATATTTAATTAATTAATTATTATTATAGAAGGCCTTAGATATGGTTAAGTTTTAGAGTGCAAGAAGACTAGAAATCATGGCACGAATATCGTGGTCGTGTGCCTTGACTAGTGGTATTAGCCATGCTAGTGAAGAACGAGCCATAAGTGTGTCCCAACTAGGAAAACTAGACCAAATTGTGACATGACCCCTACAAATAATTTTATTATTTATTATTAAGATTATTGACATTTAGAAGACCCGTTCGTAGCAAACTAGCTCGGATTTGACCCGAATCGAGCCCAAGCCTATGTAGACATATAGTGTGACCAAGACGTTTAGGTAGATATATTTTATAGGTATATAGTTCGCACCTTATTTTTATGATCTAATAAATATTTTCTTACTAATGGTTATATATATAATATAAATGTCATTCATATTAAATTGATGTTATTATGGGAAAAACTTTTCCTAAAATACTGCCACCATCTTATAGATTATTTTCCAGTTAATTGAGTGTATGCATATAAGACTAGGTATTTTAACATTACTTGTAAATTCCATAAGTTTAAATAATATATATATATTTATATATATATATATATATATTTTATATATATATATATATATAAATATATATATATATATATATATATAAAATAAAATAATAAAAAAAATATATATATATATATATATATATATATATATATATACAAAGAAATGTGCCAATATATATATAGTGAATGATTATTATATACATTTAACTTAGATTATTTATGAAATAAATATAATTGTATGTACACATTTTAGTATAAGACCTACACTAGGAGAATGCATTCTTAAGATTTATTTTTGAAATTTTTGGGAGTATTTATACATATATAGGAAATATATGTATATATATATATATATATATATATATATATACATATATATATATATATATATATATATATATATATTTCCTATATATATATATATATATATATATATATATATATATATATATATATATATATATATATATATATATAGATAAAAAGGCTACCTATAGATTAAAAAAAGAGTTGGGGTACTGTTCCACAAGGGAATAATCTTGAAAATTTCCCCCAAACCCGTAGGGACAAAACCGAGCCCCCAAAGACTCACAAACCCGACCTAAGGCATATAAAACCGACAGAGAAAATAAAGAAGGGGAAAACACAAAACCCTAATACGAACCCTAATCTCGCCAACCCCAGCACCACCTCGACCCCTGGGTGGCCACCCACGGCCGGGGCCACCGTCGTGCGCATCCAGAGCCTCCAGGAAACACACGCGCGCAGCAGCACTGGACAGAGTCAACAGCAGTGTTAGCCTGCAACCCGGCTTCGCGGCAAGATTCCTTCGCACATGCTCGACCATTCTTCGAGTCGTTTCTTCTGGTATGAACATAACATGTATCCCTGCGATTCCATTAGATAATTTTGAATTAAACAGGTTAAAAATTGAGTTGAAATCGACCCTAAAGTTGGCGAAACATATATTCCAAAATAGGACATAAAACAGTCCATGTACCCACATTAGAAGATCGATTCCAATCGATCTAGTACCAATTAAGAAATTATACCTGAACAAAGTTTTAGACCATATGTAGTGGTTTGAAACAATTCTGGTAATTTGAATTTTTATTTACTATAATTAAATATTTTTGAATCCAAAGTTTCAGAAAAACCAGTTTTCGATAACTAAAAATTTAGGAAAATTTTCTCGATACGGCGTGCGCCCCGACAAACCGAGCGACGTGGTCGTAATACATAAGAATCGAAAGACGCGTATGGATGTTGTCGACGTATGGGATTCGATGGAACTCGATTTCCTTGTGTGTGCACAATGAAATCGAAACATATCCATCGAGATACCCCGTATCGGCCCCTTTGTAAACTAGCCCATAACTCCGTGGACGTTCGTCATCTCGAGACAAAACTTGCGCCAACAGGACTGTGTCATTTTTTTGATCTTGTATGCCAAGTTTGGTCCAATTCTGAGAAGGTTGACCAGAATGCTATTTTGGCGGGCCCGTGACCCGATCCAACGGACAAAATTGTGCACGGTCCATCGGAATTCAACTTTAGATATACGGTTGGGTTCATATCATCAAACCGAACTCGTAGACATATAGTTTGATGACTTTAAAGACTGTAGGTACTGGCATACTTTTTGGTACAAAGTGGGTCTAACGGCGGATATCGTTTTGATCCAAAATTATAATTTTGCCCTTATGTCCAGAATTAGACTTTTTGGTAGGCATTCTTAGATTTTTTTTATAGCAAACTTGTTGTGATGTCTGTTGCAGCATCCGGAGACTGTAGCACGAGTTGGGCTTTTGTGGCTCACTGAGTAGTTGGATATTATCGATTTTACCAGCAAAGGACCCCAAGCAAGTACATATATTGATTAATTTCGATTCCTAATAGTTTTTTTCCATTTTATATTATACATATGCTCTTTTGCTTGCTGACATGCTTGTTACGCGGATTAGTATAATGGATCTCTATATACTATATTTTTTATTCTAATTTACATGCTTTCGTGTTTGTGACTTGTTCGAGTCCATGAGTACTAGTTGGGTGAGAAAATATCGTAGTAGATGTGTGAACTACCCTTTCTATCCCCAGTGTCTTTCGTAGAGAATAGCAGCTGCACACTTCACATGCGGGGTGCCGAATTTACCCCTAGTCGTTCATATGCCGAACCCGATATTTCAAAACACGTAGATAGTTGTCATTTACTTGATTCTTCTTGTTTTTTCACCACATGTCATGTCACTATATTTTACATGTTCTTCTAGTTGATATATAATGTTGTAGAGTTATATACTTTCTTTCTTGATTTGCCATGATATCGGTTTTATTTATTAGATTATTTTACTATGCTATTTTTATGTCTGGTAAATTCTGTTATGTTTTGAGTAGCTTGTCGATCTGTGTTCTTGTTCCATTCCTGACTGAAAACTAACATTTTTTAGGTTAGCCACGACTACTCTAAATATTGGAAAGACACGGGTGTACTTGCAGGCCAAAACCTAGAGATTAGTTAGATATAGGTGTTGTAGTCATTTTCAATATCTGTAAGAACATTGTACTCTTCTTTAAATATAAATCTTATAAATGTTATAATTAATTTAGAAAAATGAATGAGCAATAAAGTTAACATTTATGTGATTTTGAGCATTATGGCTAGACAGCGTTCTACCGTCGACACTACAGCGTAGGCTGGCTTGGACACGCACTCGTATCCCAAAAAGCAGGTGCGGGTCGGGATAATTGTCATATACTTAATTAAGATAACACCCATAGGAGCAGTATGCTCATGAAAGATCTTGGATGATAATACTTTTGTGAGTGGATCTGCTAACATGGAGTTTGTCCTAATGTGCTATATATATGGACACTTTAACCATTCTGAATTCTTTCCTTCACAACTAGAAACTTTATGTCAATATCCTTTGACTTATACAAGTTCTTGTTGTTATTGGAATACAGTACTGCTGATTCATTGTCACCATAATTTGAATAGTCTTTCAACACCCTCCTGTAGATGCAACCTTGTGACAAAATTTTGCAATTATATTCCATGAATAGATGCCTCACAGCATGCTATAAACCTTGATGTCATGGTAGAAGAAATTATGAGAGCCTGTTTGACACTCATCCAAAATATATCTCCACCAGTCAACAGTTAAACATAATGTGATGTGGATCTCCTGCTGTGTTAGCATCTAGCAAAATTGGAGTCAGAATACCTTACGATCTCCTAAATTATCCAACTCCTGTAAAGAGCATATAATTTCTTGTTCTCTATTAATAACGTAAGTAGTTTGGCTGCTACCCAATGATACGTCCCATATTTGCTTAAATATCTACCTATCAATCCAACTATGTACACAATATCCAAATGCGTACATAATTGAGCATACATTAGACTCCCTACAACTGATCATGATCAAGAAATCTATTGCATTTTCTTAATTTTAAGGCTAACCTTAGGGAACTTGATTGAGACCGAATTTGTCTCCTTCAACGAGAGAGGTGTCACCTTGTTTTCAGTCCTACATGCCGAATCTTTTAAGCACTTTATTGATATAGATCTTTTATGATAATCCAAGAATACCTCGTGAACGATCTCGGTGTATCTGGATTCGTAATACAAAAGAGACGACACTAAGATATTTCTTCTGAAATTATTTAGTAGAAATTTTTAATGTCGTGCAACATACCTATATAATTTTTGGCAAGCAGTATGTCATTAACATACATAAAAAATATGTTTACTCCCACTGAACTTGTGATACACACAATCTTTAATAGTGTTTACCTTAAAAAAACAAACGAAATAATCACTGGTAAAACTTTATGTACTTTTGACGAGAATCCTGCTTGAGTCCATAAATAGATTTTGTCAGTTTGCAAACCATATTCTTTGGGTCTTTTGACACAAAGTTTTCTGGTTGCATCATATAATTATTTCGTCAATGTTACTATTGAGAAACGTCGTTTTGACATCCAGTTGATGTAACTCAAGACCAAAATGTGCAACAAGTGCTATGATCGTTTTAAAATTAATGTCTTCCGAAGAAACCAGAAAGAAATTCACTTTAAAATCAATCCTTAACTTTTGATTAAAGCCACCAGCTGCAATACGTACTTTATACCTCTCCACATTACCCTTCGAATCCTTCTTGGTTTTAAATAACTATTTACAACCAATGTGCTTTGCACCTTTTGGTAATGGGACAAGTTCCCAAACTTTATTGTCTTGCATAGACTGATACTCCTTATTTATTGTATCAATTCACTTTGAGAATTGAAACTTTTTATTGCCTAATGGAAGTTGATTGGATCATCTTCCAATATTCCACAGTCTTCCTCATGTTCTTGAAAAAATATAACAAAAATCATCCACAATTACATTTCTTCTTTCTCTGGTAGACTATCTTAATATTATCGGTTCTTGAGGTTGTTGAGTTTATTCCTCAGGAATAATTACCTTATCTTAAATAGGGTGCTGCTACTTATCTTGTTGAGTTAGCTCAACATTGACTTAAGTAGAGGTAATTTGACATTGTCATGTTGAGGTTCCGGATTCACTTCATGATCAATGACATGTATAAAAAATTGCACAATGTCAAAAGTGATAGTAGGAATCGAAACCGATTCCTCTTCAAATACAATGTCCCTAACTTTATTTCTCCCCCAAACTCAATATCCTGAAAAAATATTATAGTTCTCGTCTCAAAATTTTCATTTGTATGGGATCGTAAAATTTATTAACTCATTGATCTATCAGCATAGCCAATTAAGTAGCTACTTACAATTTAACTTTGGTCTGTCTTCCTTTTACACATTCAATACAGACATAAAAGTCTATAAAGTCAATAGAATCCAAATTCCATCAGACACAAGTCGTTCAACTCTATTTCTAGAGATGTGACCTAATCGCTTATGTCATATTGAGGCTAAAAAAATTACTGTTAATTTTGGTACCACATGACTCCACTTGCAAGGTTTCATTATAAGATGCAATAGTTTCAAATGAATATTGGTTATCACAAACCTTAAGGGAACCGTTACCAATAATATTTGAATTTAAAGATAGACTAAACTTATTATTTCCAAATGAACAATGATAACCAAATTTGTCCAAAAAGAAAACTGAATTTCGTCTAAAAGACGGTACAATAAAAGTGTCTATCAAATCCAAATAATAATCGGTTCCTAATAATAACCTAAAATTTTCTATTGCTTCCATTTCTACCGACTTGACCCATATAGATGTATCTTTCACCATCAATTGGCTTTCGGTAGCTCAGACAACCTTGTCCAGAAACACTAATGTGGGTAGTAGCACCATAATCTAACCAACATGTGGTACCGAATCTAAATTAACCTCAGAACAGACCAAATTTAGAAATATACTTTTTTTATATACCATCCGTAGTATTTAGTATATTTCTTCTTTGTGTGTTCCGACTTGTCACAAAATAAACAACCCTTAGTTTTATATTATAGTTTCTTTTGTACTGAATGCTTAGCAGCTTCTGTTTTCTGTCCATTTTTGCCTTTAAAGTTTGTCCTATTAAACATGAAAATTAAATGAGAAATTTTGACTTACCCCCCACTTGATTTACCATATTTCAGGGTGCACCCTATAGTTTGGCAAAAATGTACAGCACCCCCCACTTTGGACAAAATCCGTCAAAAATTGACGGTCAACAATGTTGACAAAAAAAATTTGACCAAAATGCCCCCTCTTCTTCCTCTTTCCTCTCACCCTCCCCCTACCCCCCTCGCGCAGGCAAGATGTGGCCTCCGCCGCCCCCGGCCACCGTCCCAGCTCCCCTTCCCTCTACTCGTCGTGCACTCTCCCTCTCCCCGCCTCTGCCGCCGCTGCCGGCCACCGCCCCCCCCCCCGCCCTCCTCGTCGTGCTTGCCGCTGCTGCCGCTGCTTGCTGTCGCGGCTACTGCTGCTGCTGCTACAGGGGGGTAGTGGCGGGGGGGTGGCAGGGAGGGGTAGGAGAAGCGAGCGGTGAGGAGGGGGATGGTGGCGGGGAGGGGAGAGTAGAGGCGGTGGCGGGGAGCGCCGGCGGCCTGCCCGCGGGGCATGGGAGATTAGGGTGGGGATGGTGTAGGGGGAGGGGGAGTGTCACGACCCGTACCCGGATATTCGGGCACAAGTACGCGGGCCACGCCCAGCCTACACCGCAGTATCAGCGGTAGAACGCTGTCCAGTATCCAATAAATATCTACAACATCTATATGATCCATAATAACAACATGTACTCCAATCACATACATCTAGGGAAGATATGAATAAGAAAGATGGTATTTTCACTGAAATAATCCAAAGTCTACAATGATCATAAATGACAAGAATGTGTCGGAGACAAATCCGACAACGAAACATGAATCTAAACTAAAGAAATAATGGCCTAGAGCTCCCAGAAGATAACTCACTGTAAAGAAAACATCGGGATCTGTCTCAACTAGCATCGTCATATGGTCCAAGTATGTGGGGATAACAACTCCTAAAAATGTTGGTTATCCAGTCAGAATTGGAACGAGCATATCTCCAACAACTGTTCCCAGTAAATGACAAGTGCTATGAGATAGTAAATAGAGAGAATAAAAAAGTACAAATAAAAGGTACATGAAAGTAGCATGGCAAGGGTAAAACAGTAAACTAGACCAAGAACAAAAAAAATTAATCATGGCATGTACAAGAGTCAAGAATCATCTATCTAAGTGAGTAAATATTAGCTTTGACATATGGCCGGCTTGGGACTTGCACATGGTCTACTGCCCTGGTTAATCATACTTGGGTGTATGATTAACACTCACAAGATCTACAATGAACAAGGTGGGTATTGACCACATGTCTAGACTAATATTCCCCCTCTCCCGACTGGTAGAGTTGATCTAACCATGACACGTTACGACACAGAATTCCCTGAGAAGGTAGCTAGCCTTCGCAGGAATTGGTGTCCATACAATATACAAGGATAACAAGGAGGATTGCACAAGATACACCAAGGTAAACAAGGAATAACATCTCATGACGGGATTCGTAAATACCAATCCGTATGACCAATGTGTCAAGAAACAAGTACATCTACACTAAGTACAATAAATATAGTAAATATCATAAATAGAAAATTATCAAAGAATGTACTCACCTCAATTTAGTTGGAAGTCAATATGCACGACATGAACGCATCGACACGGGTTAGTTACCGATGCTATGCTCCACAAGGTGGTCCTAGATAATGACACGGCCAGTTCCATTGAGTCCAAAATAGTCCAAAAAGTCTAGTTTGATATATAAAAGTCCAGAATTAGAATTCAGCACGATAATCGAGATAAAAAATAGGAAACGACTATAATAGTCGTGACATACGATTTAAAGAAAAAAGAATAACTATATATACATATTTATCTAAAAATTATTTATAATATTTAGAAACTATAACTTTTATTCATAAAATATTATTAGGTAATACTAGAAACCCAAAACTCATTTAGAGTTTTACAAAATCCAATTATATATATATATATATAAATATATATATATATATATATATATATATATATATAATATGAATTACAAATTGTAGGCTATTAAAATATCAAGTTTGTACCTCGTTATTCGTACATCGAAACCTACGACACACAAATCAAGACAAGACGATCAACTGTAAGGTTAACAATCTTATCATAGCGATCCATATGGTCATCTTGACAATTTCAGCGATGTGAGATAACTGGAATCGACTGATCTCAGTTTCGTTGCACGGATTCCGAAATACGAACATAAATAAGAATTACTGATACAAAAAGAAAAATCTACAAACGTTGTTGGGTGATGAAACAAACATCACCAACGTGTCCAGAATGGTCAAATTAGCTAGGATAGTCTACCCATAAGTCCAATTTGGACACAGGGGCAAAAGGTAATTTTGGGACAAAATGATGTCCGTCGTTGGACCCACTTTGCACCGAAAAATATGCCAAGATACAAGTCCACTAAACCTAACAAATTATATGTCCACGAATCCAAAATGACGATATGAACCCAATGGTATATTCGAAATTGGATTCCGATGACCAGATCTCAAAATGGTCCGTTGACACGGATATTAAAATCTGGTTTGCACAAAAATGCGTACCGAAGTCAAAGTCCACTAAATCTAGCAGATATTATGTCAACGAGTCCAAAATGATGATACAAATCCATTGGTATATCAAGAATCAAATTTTGATGAGCCGACCTCAAAATGACCCGTTGACTCAGACTGTGGGGCCCGTTTTGTACCGAAATACGTGTCGGAGCCCACATCCTCCAAATCAAGCAAACTTTATATGAATTCATGCCAGAGCAATGCTACGAGTCTACTAGTGGTGTCAGAATTTGAATCAGGAGTCCCAGGTCCAAAATCACAATTTTACAAGTTAAAAATTACGAATTCGGACGACCAACTTTGGCGTCAAATTCAACCAATCACAAAAGCTCATAGTGAAACAAAACTTTAGGGACAAGAAGTTGGTTATACCAGCTATGCATAGGAACTAGTAGCGTGTCAAATGGAGCTGCGACGACAGAGATACGAGTCCACGAACTTGGCTCCATAAAAATGTCCAAAATATATGCAATTTAAATGGTCAACTTGGTGGCCGGTTTTGATCTATCAAACGATCGAATTAACGACTGAAAATTTAGGTGGAGATATAGCTATATACCGAGATTGCAAGGAGCAAAGACTTCATCAATCCAATGGTCGAATTTCTCAGAAAATGTGCGCATAGTTGCTGTCATGAAATGCACTTCTGACTTTGCAATCTTCACACGCGTCGACGGGATCCCGTACGAAATGCATGAATCTTCTGTTTCTCGTATCGGGGATGAAGGAGGTACGTTGGGGGGCTCACCTGAGGTCATCAGAGCCATGGGGTTGGTCACGCGGCTCCATGGCGGTCGTCGCCGCTGTTATACGTTGTTGCACGCGCGCGTTGTTACGTGTTGTTGTGCTACGACCAGCACGGGGCGGTGGCTGTGCGTGAAGAGCACACAACAGCAATATCAAGAATGGGTGCTGCGTCCTTGGTCGGTGCACAGAGGATGCACGGCACTGCCTCGCGGTCGTCGCCGACAGGCTAGGGCGACGTGGGCTGCCTCGCAGTCATCGTCCGACCGAGGGAGGGTGGAGAGGAGTGGAGGTATAGGAAGGAGGAAGAAGAAGGAGATGATGAGGATGGAGAAGAAGATGAAGTATTAGGTTTAGGGGGTGCTCTAGGGTTAGGAGGAAGAGAAGATGAAGAAGAAGAAGAAGAAGAAGAAGAAGAATAGAGAGGCTTCTATGAGATTTTTGAAAAGTAGAGAGAGAGTTGTGATGTTTGTTGGTAATAAAGAAAGGGTGATGGCGGTGAGTTCTTATAAAGGAGAGTTGTTTGTGTACTAGGATTCTCTGTAAAAGTAGAAAGAGAAATAGTATGGGGATTAGGGCCGGCTAGTCTTAGGAGGGTGTGTTCTCATCATGAAGGGATGAGTGGTTAGGAGTAGGAGTTGAATGAAGGGCTAGGATTGTGTGTGTGTGCTAGGTTAAGTCATATTTGAAGAGTACGATCGATAAAGTTGTACATTGTATTTGAAGTGTGTAGGCTTATGTTGTTTGGTGTTTTGTAGGGGGATGAGTGTGTTGGTATTCATAAGGGGATGACATGAAGCTTGGGTTTGGTTCAATTGAGTCGGGTTGGGTCAAAGTTGGGCTTGGTGCAATAAATGGCTTAATTTAGTCATTTATGATCACGGATAAATAAGTAGCATGCGGGGGCTCAATTTAATGGGACACAAGTGTCATGTGTGTAGTAGGCTTAATGTGAATCGTGTCCATATTTTGGGTCGACAGGTTTGGGTCGAAATGGTGTCCCCAATTCAAGTCGAAAATAAATGTGACTCCGTGGGATGAAATAAGATCGGGTCTTGTGTCAGGAATGTTCCACGATAAAAATGAAACACAAGGAGGTGTGTTTGAGTGGAAAACAATAGTGTTGTGTGTTTGGATTGGTCATGAGAGTGGCCACATGAAATTGGATTGGGTGTTGGATCAAGTTGGGTTAAGTTTAGGCTAGGTGTGATCAACAGCTACAAATTGAAGTCATTTAGATCATTGATGAAATAATAGCATACAGGAGATCAATTGGGTGACACACAAGTGGTATGTGCGTAGAAGAGTCAAAATAGGTCAAAACTATTGGGTCGATTAGATTGGACCGATGTCGATCCCCGAAATTAAATTGGAAGTTAGGTCAAGTTTTACGGTAGAGGGTCAAATAGCCTAAATTGATCCAAAAATTTTGCGATGCAGATAGAATATAAGAAAACAAGTTTGAGTGGGACATGATATATCAACATGAAGATAAACTTGTCTACTTCAAAACTCATGAAAGAAGTTTCCAAAGATTGACATCCCTGGTGCTCCAAAAATCAAAGTCACGGAGAAGTACATCAATGATCAAAAACCAATTTTAATAAAACTATTTATTAAAAATAATTCATTTAGAAAATTTAAAAATAAACCCTAAATTTTGGGGGGCTCACATCCTACCCACCTTACAAGAATTTCGTCCACAAAATTTAAAATCATCCAATAGGTCAAGCTATAGCATATAGCTGCTACGGCTACAGTACTCAATCTGCTACCCTTGTGATCATCTATTCTGTTTCTCTCTACAATTATTTTGGTTTAGGTTCAACAAGATTCTTCTGTCATAAACTATGTCGTTTATCCTTTGGAATCTTTTATACCAATATACAACCTTTGTGTATACCCTAAAATATAGGTCATTCTCGGGGTATGTATACAAGTCAACAATGCTTGGTCATCGACCATATTTTCTATTCTTATTTGTAAATAGTTGGGTTCCTTATCCTATCCTATGCATCCTTAACCTATCAACCACAAGCTCGTTGTATTAATTGCATTCAATCCTTCTCTACAGTTTCTCCTTAAAATTATACGTTCAGCAAATATTCTTGGCATAGGGCCTTCTTCTTCTTTTTTCCAACAACTCCTGAATATAAACCCTCAATTTCAAACTCTTGATTTATTTACCGATTTATTAGTTACTAATGTACATATGTCCTTATTTTGTTCTTTGTTTTTTTAACTGATATTTCACGATCTTGTATGCAATATTGTAACTCTCTAATTCATCTTTTATCATTCCATGTATCGATCTACCCTCCAATCATATATACTTAGTCTATAGGTAACCAACCAAAATCCTACAAATGCCCAATCCTCAATTTGTAAGTACAGGATTCGGATCCTCAATCCGTAGTCGCAGTATTATAATATCTTGTCACTCCATCTTAGATACCCTATCAACAATTTATACTATCAATGCAATTATTTTTAATGGTTTCTAAGTCCACTATAGTCAGTTACTCATATCTGTACTACAAGCTTAACCTAATCAACCTCTAGAAAAAAATCACTCATCACAATCGCACAACATATTATAGTTATACTATGGAATCCATTAACGAGGTTGTCTATTAAATAGAAGGTAGCAAGGGCCTAAGACTGGGTTGATCAATCCATAAGGCATTCCAACAATTACCGAGAAGGACGAGAAGAATTTACTCAAGAGGTCAACATGGAAGAATTTAGTCAAACCATAGGATGGATGGAATACAAAAGCAATTATGCCGAGAAAAGATAACATGAAAGCAATCCTGTTGTAGAGTTCTAGAGAACCTATAATCCTAGTTGTGGATGTAGATAGGATAGAGTTAATCAAGACGGAAAAGAATGATGATAAGAATTTGTTCTTGCTCATATGGTCATAACGAAGTCGTTGTCTTTTCCTTTTCTTGCACTTGTCTAAAATCACAAAAGCAAAATTTTAAACTTCCAAGTTGTTCACCTTGTCTAAAATCAAACTCTCCCTCACTATATCCTCATCGTGACTCCAAGTTGTTCACCTTGATCCTCATACGTCTAAATTTGTCACTCTCCTAGTATCATTTTTTCACTCTTATCATCCACCAATGTTTACTCCATGTATAGAATTTTTAAATATGAGATGATAGAAACCCAGTTCTAAAACTATCCTTTATCCCATTAGCAATCTCAATTTTATTCATAGTCAAAAATAAATTTGTCGAGGATCCCGTAGAAATCAGGAATCCTATATATGTAACCGTTCTTAAAACTTCATGTGTCAGTAACTGATCAAAGTTGTATAACTCTGGCTTTGTCCAATCCTCTAAATAAGTTGTAAACCTTAAGTATCCCTAATCCAATTCATAGTTATTACTCATGTAAATTCATTCTAATCCTCCTACTATTTCTATCTTGGTAATTCCTTAAATTTTAGGAAATCCCATCCCGTGTATAATAATCACATATCGTGCCACTTCCTTGGCTACTCAAGCAAATAAAATTACTCAAGCAAAAAGATAATACAATATTTTCCTCGATGGCTCTTACCACTAAAAGTTTATAAATTTTCTCTTAATATTTTACTTATCGTAAGCCCATACAACATTATCCTCTAATCTTTAAATTATAACCCACATTCATAAATCATTCTCGGCCTGGCTATATAATCCATGTTTCTCTAGATTGTTATCTTCCGTTTATTTCTCAACCTATTTCATCAAACCCTCGAGTCCCAAACGTACTATCTTGGTTAAAATTCAAAATTTCAAAAATATGTCTCAACTTTTATATATAAGATTGACTAATCATCTCCTCTTACCAATCCAAATGGTTAGAAGTTTAACTTCTACTCTTTTGTTCCTTCAAGAGTCTATAAAACTTATCTTCATGCAAGAATAGGGTTCGGCAATGGACAGGCATTTCCAAAATCAAGATAAGCAAAACGAATGAAAATAGACTTAATATAGTTTCGAAGCAAGATTCTCAAGGGTTATCCCGAGAATCTATCAAGAGATCCTAATATGTGATTGAGTACCAAAATCCTAAAATATTCTATGATTCAAATCCAAATCCTAGGACAAGCTCGTAGTAGTACGGCTAAGCCTAAGTACTACCACGACTTCGCTTTGGTTGCAAAGACGGACCTGCATGGGCCACCATAAAAATGTGTCATGACCCGCACCCGGATATTCGGACACAATACGCAGGCCACGCCCAGCCTATACCGCAGTATCGGCGGTAGAACGTTGTCCAGTATCCAATAAATATCTACAACTCTATATGATCCACAATAACAACATGTACTCCAATCACATACATCTAGGGAAGATATGAATAAGAAAGATGGTATTATCACTGAAATAATCCAAAGTCTACAATGATCATAAATGAGAAGAATGTGTCGGAGACAAATTCGACAACGAAACATGAATCTAAAATAAAAAAATAATGGCCTAGAGCTCCCAGAAGATAACTCAATGTAAAGGGAACATCGAGATCTATTTCAGCTAGCATCGTCATGTGGTCCAAGTATGTGGGGATAACAACTCCTAAAAATGTTGGTTATCCAATCAGGATTGGAACGAGCACATCTCCAACAACAGTTCCCAGTAAATGACAAGTGCTATGAGATAGTAAATAGAGAGAATATACAAGTACAAATAAAATGTACATGAAAGTAGCATGGCAAGGTAAAAAAAGTAAACTAGACCAAGAACAAGAGAAATTAATCATGGCATGTACAAGAGTCAAGAATCATCTATCTATGTGAGTAAATACTAGCTTTGACATGTGGCCGGCTTGGGCCTTGTACATGGTCTACTGCCCTGGTTAATCATACGTGGAGTGTATGATTAACACTCACAAGATCTACAATGAACAAGGTGAGTATTGACCACATGTCTAGACTAATATTCCCCCTCCTTCGACTGGTAGAGTGGATCCAACCATGATACGTTACGACATGGGATTCTCTGAGAAGGTAGCTAGCCTTCGCAGGAATCGGTATCCATATAATATACAAAGACAATAAGGAGGATTGCACAAGATATACTAAGGTAAACAAGGAATAACATCTCATGACGAGATCCGTAAATACCAATCCGTGTGACCAATGTGTCAAGAAATAAGTACATCTACGCTAAGTACAAGAAACAAAGTAAATCTCATAAATAGAAAATTATTAGAGAATGTACTTGCCTCAATTTAGTTGGAAGTCGACGTGCACGACACGAACGTATCGACATGGATTAGGTACCGATGCTATGCTCCGCAAGGTGGTCCCAGATAATGACACGGCCAGTTCCATTGAGTCCAAAATAGTCCAAAAAGCCTAGTTTGATATATAAAAATCAGAATCAGGATTCGGCACGATAATTGAGATGAGAAATAGGAAACGACTATAATAGTCGTGACTTACGATTTAAGGGAAAAAGAATAACTATATATACATATCTATCTAAAAATTATTTATAATATTTAGAAACTATAATTTTTATTCATAAAATATTATTAGGTAATACTAGAAACCCAAAAATCATTTAGAGTTTTACAAAATCTAATTTCATATATATATATATATACTAATATATATATACACTAATAATATGAATTGTAAGTTGTAGACTATTAAAATATCAAGTTTGCACCTCGTTATTCGTACATCGAAACCTACGACACATAAATCGAGACAAGACGATCAACCATAAGGTTAACAATCTTATCATAGCGATCCACATGGTCATCTTGTCAATTTCAGCGATGTGAGATTACTGGAATAGACTAATCTCAGTTTTGTTGCACGGATTCCAAAATACGAACATAAAGAAGAATTAATTATAACTAATAGTGATACATAAAGAAAAATCTACAAACATTGTCGGATGATGAAACAAACGTCACCAATGTTTCCAGAATGGTCAAATTAGCTAGAATAGCCTATCCATAAGTCCAATTTGGATACAGGGGTAAAAAGATAATTTTGGGTCAAAATGATGTCCGTCGTTGAATCCACTTTGCACCGAAAAATGTGCCAGGATACAAGTCCACTAAACCTAACAAATTATATATTCACAAAACCAGAATGACAATAAGAATCCAACGGTATATCCAGAATTGGATTCCGATGACCCGATCTCAAAATGGTCCATTGACTCGGACAATAGAATCTGGTTTGCACGAAAATGCATGCCGGAGTCAAAGTCCACTAAATCGAGCAAGTATATGTCAGTAAGTCCATAATGACGATACAAACCCATCAATATATCCAGAATCGTATTCCGATGAGCTGACCTCAAAATGACCCGTTGACTCGGACTTTGGGGCCCACTTTGCATCAAAATGCGTGTCGGTACCCATGTCCTCCAAATCTTGCATACTTTATATAAATTCGTGCCAGAACGATGCCGTGAGTCTAATGGTGGTGTCAGAATTTGAATCTGGAGTCCCGGATCCAAAATCACAATTTTACAAGTTGGAAATTATGAATTCGGACGCCAACTTTGACGTCAAATTCAACCAATCAAACGAGCTCACAATGAAACAAAACTTTAGAGACAAGAAGTTGGTTATACCAGGTATGCACTGGAACTGGTAGTGTATCAAACGGAGCTATGATGGCGGAGATACAAGTCCACGAAGTTGGCTCCATAAAATTGTCCAAAATATAGGCAATTTAAATGGTCAACGTGGTGGCTAGTTTTGATCTATCAAATGATCGAAATAACGACTGAAAATTTAGGTAGAGATAGAGCTGTATACCGAGATTACAACGGAGCAAAGAGTTTGTCGATCCAATGGCCAAATTTCTTAAAAAATGTGTGCAAAGTTGTTGTCATGAAATACACATCTGACTTTGCGTTCTTCGCGCGCATCAACCGGATCCCGTGCAAAATGCACGAATTGTCTGTTTCTCGCGTCGGGGACGAAGGAGGTGCGTTGGGGGGGCTCGCCTGAGGTCATCAGAGCCATGGGGGTTGGTCATGCGATGCCACGGTGGTCACCGTCGTTGATGTGCGTTGTTGCACGTGCGCGTTATTGCGCGCTGTTGTGCTGCGGCCAGCACGAGGCGGTGGCTGTACGTGAAGAGCACGCAATAGCAGCAGCAAGAATGGCTGCTGCCTCCTTGGTCAGGGCATAGGGGATGTGCGATGCTGCCTCACGATCGTCGCCAATCGGCTAGCGGGTGCGGGCTACCTCATGGTCGTCGTCCGGCCGAGGGAGGGTGGAGAGGAGTGGAGGTGTAGAAAGGAGGAGGAAGAAGGATATGATGAGGAAGGAGAAGGAGATTAAGTATTAGGGTTTAGGGGGTGCTCTAGGGTTAGGAGGAGAAAAAGAAGAAGATGAAGAAGAAGAATGGAGAGGTTGTTGTGAATTTTTTGAAAAGTAGAGAGAGTTGTGATATTTATTGGTAATAAAGAAAGGGTGATGGTTGTGAGTTCGTATAAAGGAGAGTTGTTTGTATACTAGGATTCTCTACAAAAGTAGAGAGAGAAATAGTATAGGGATTAGGGCCGGCTACTCCTAGGTGGGCATGTGGGTGTCATGAAGGGATGAGTGGTTGGGAGTAGGAGTTGAATGAAGGGCTAGGATTGAGTGTGTGCTAGGTTACGTCATATTTGAGGAGTATGATCGATAAAGTTGTCCATTGTATTTGGAAGTGTGTAGGCTTATGGTGTTTGGTATTTTGTAGGGAGATGAGTATGTTGGTATTCATGAGTGGATGACATTAAACTTGGGTTTGGTTCAATTGAGTCGGGTTGGGTCAAAGTCGGGCTTGGTGCAATAAATGGCTTAATTTAGTCATTTACGATCACAGGTAAATAAGTAGCATACGGAGGCTCAATTGGATGGGACAAGTGTCATATGTGCAGTAGGATTAATGTGGGTCATGACCATATTTGGTCGACAGGTTTGGGTCGAAATGGTGTCCCCAATTCAAGTCGGAAATAAATGTGACTCCGTGGGTTAAATTAAGATCGGATCTTGTGTCCGGAATGTTGTGCGATAAAAATAAAACACAAGAAGGTGTGTTTGAGTGAAAAAGAATGGTGTTGTGTGTTTGGATGGGTCATAAGAGTGGCCACATGAAATTGGGTTGAGTGTTGGATCAAGTTGGGCTAAGTTTAGGTTAGGTGTGATCAACGGCTACAAATTTAAGTCATTTAGATCATTGATGAAATAATAGCATGAGGGAGATCAATTGGGTAGCACGCAAGTGGTATGTGCGTAGAAGACTCAAAATAGGTCGAAATCATATATTGGATTGACTAGATTGGATCGATGTCGATCCCCGAAATTAAATTAGAAGTTAGGTCAGGTTTTACAGTAGAGGGTCAAATAGCCTAAATTGACCCGAAAGTTGCGCGATGCAAATAGAATACAAGGGAACAAGTTTGAGTATGACATGATATATCAATATGAAGATAAGCTTGTCTACTGCAAAACTCATGAAAGAAGTTTTCAGAGATTAACATCCCTGGCGCTCCAAAAATCAAAGTCACGAAAAAATACATCAATGATCAAAAACCAATTTTAATAAAACTATTTATTTAAAATAAGTCATTTAGAAAATTTTAAAATAAACCTTAAAATTCAGGGGCTAACATAGAGAGGAAAGAGGAAGAAAACAGGGGCATTTTGGTCCAAAAAATATTTCTGACGAATTTCGTCCAAATGGGTGGTGCTGTATATTTTTGCAAAACTGTAGGATGCACCCTGAGATATGGTAAATCAAGTCGAGGGTAAGTCAAAATTTCTCAAATAAATTCTTATTGGCAGATAATTTAGCAACCTTAACTATAAAGAGAACAAAATAACAAAACAGACATGCTCTAATTAATAACCAAAGTATAAAATATAGTCAAACAAATTCAAATAATAGTGAACCCTATCTCAAGATACCTAGTACATCATTATTATCAAGTCTTTGGACAGTGATATTAACTACAAGTGGTACTCTTAGTGTAATGATCAAACATTGACAATAAGTCATGTCAAATAATAAGCCTATCTTTGGATCGGGTTATTATTCACATGTAAACCTCATAATTGTCACCCATTTATCATCACAACTATGTGTGCAATTCGGCCAAGTATTAACCTTCCTTTGGGCCGGCTAATACATGCATGAATGTACACACACAAACATCCAACATCCTTCATAGATTGTCTATACAAGAGACGTCACTTTGGCGACATCTTGTTTCAATGAGTCTATTTAGAATAGTAGACAACTATTTCTAGTCATAGAAGGCACCAAAAATTTGAATATGGACTAAATTTTACAAAACTGAATCATGTCCAAAACCTTATGTACATGCATATTTAAATTTTAATAATCAATAATCAATATATTAGATTGTACTGAATATATGCACCAAAAGATTACATCAAATAATCCATAAAAATTATACCAAAATTTATCTACTACATGATAAACATGTAAATCTTTTGCATGATTTAAAGCATGAATTAAATTGCTTTGGTAGATATTGATGCACATAGGATATCTAACAATTTTTATTGACTGAATCATATAAATATGGCAAAAAATATCTTCTTTAATCATAACCAAAATCAGTCAAACGATGTTGTTATTAAAATGAATCATAAATATAAAAAATTTGTATTTATTGCACAAACCGAAAGTGTTCTCTGAATCCTAACATGACAAAAATAGTTGTAAAAATTTGTGAACAACATGTTGGTGATACTGTACCCAGAAGAACCACAACATATGCCATTGATACTTTACCAATTCTCTAAATGACACTAAGTCATTTAAATATTAGATATACTGGTGCATATTCCAAAAGTAACCGAGTAATATTAATCCAAGTTCCAAATGTATATTGATATCCTTGCTATAGAAAAAGAATTGTTAACGCTAAATATAGCTCCCCTTCCCGGAAAATTTTGAAATATTTTTTTATTTTATTTATTTGATTTAAATGGGGATTTTACGATTCTTATAAATGATTATTTAGTCAATTATTACGGTAGATGATTTTAATCATGATTAAATTTGGTATACAAGGTGACTAGGAACCATGGCACGGATAGTGCAGTAGCGTGCTTTGACCAGTGTATTAGCCCTGGTAGGGAAAACCCAGCCATAGGAGTGTCCTAACTAGAAAAACCAGGCCAAGTTATAGCATGACCATTATGAATAAGTTTAATTAATTATTATTATATTTATTGACTTGTAGGAGAATCGTTTGTGTCGATTTAGCCCGAGCTGAGCCCGAACCAAATTCAAGCCCATGTAGGCATGTAGTGGGACCAAATACGGCCTTGTAGACATGTTTAATAAATACAAATATCTTTGTATCTATTTTTAGGAATTGGCAATTATTTTCCAAATATTGTTATAGGTAGATTATAGGTAATATTATTATTAAATAGTGTTCTCCAAGATTTGTATGATCTTCTGGAGCCAGATAAGTAGTGTGCATATTATATCCATCAAAAGTAGCTATCAGTCTATTATTAAATGTTATTAGGATTATTATTTATTATTATCGGTTATTGTATTATTTCATTGTTAAATAAATTTATCTCTCTCTTTATAGATATATTTACATATATATTGATATATAAATACATACTCCTAGGAATGGACCATGCCATAAGAGTAGATAATATTGAGAGTGGTATTTCTATTTAAAATATTTATTTAGATTTTTAGATATTTTGTTATATAAGTAAATATAAATTATGTATGTATGTATATAGGAATATATATTATATATGTGACTATGTATATATAAATATTAAATACGTGTATAAGTGTTTGTATATAGATAAATATATATTATATATGTGTATGTATAAAAGATATGTGTATACGTGTATATAGATAATATATATATGTATGCATATATATAGATGAATATATATATAGATGAATATATATATATATAGAATATATAGAGAATATATATAGAGATGAATATATATATATATATATATATATATATATATATATATATATATATATATATATATATCTATATATATATATATAGAATATATATAGAGAATATATATATATAGAGAGAATATATATATATATATTTTTTTTATATATATAGAGAGAGAGAGAGAGAGAGAATATATATATAGAAAATATATATAGAGAATATATATATAGAGAATATATAATAGTGTATGTATGCGTATATGTATCTAAAATATATATGAATGTATATTAATATACATAAATATATGTATGTGTATATATATATATGTGTGAATATATATATATATATATATATATATATATATATATATATATATATATATATATATATATATATATATATATATATATATATAAGTAATAGAATTTCTAATATAGAATAGGAAATAAATACAAGGAAGCCCCAACCCCATTGTTGCCCAGCCCGGCAACAACCAAGCCAGGCTGGCCCAACAATTCCCAGCTAACCCGGCCCACAGTCCAAACCCCCAGCCATAGGGGCCAACCCGAACTCCACGAGCACAGTAAACCCCCCAAGGCTTTCAGTTATATCAGTATATATATATACGAAACAGAGAGCGCGAGAGAGGAGCAGATTATCGAAACACTAACGCGAACCCCGCCCAGGTCGCGTGCCACCCACGCCACCACCTCTGCGCGCACCCCTGCGTGCGCGCGCCGCCGAGGGCGCGCCGGCGGCCGGCCGGAGGCCACGCGCGCACAGCGATTGAACCGGTAGGCGACAGCAGCAATTGCACAATGAGGCGATTTTGCGACAGGATTTCTCCCTCCACACTCGTCGGTTTCACGAACCGACTTCGCGGGTATGTTCCCAATATATACGAGATTATTTCCCTTCTATTAGAACGAGTTTAGATGGTTTATATTGGCCGGTAGATCGAGTTGAAATCAACGAAAAATCTGTCCCAAAAGTAGGGCATATAACCATCCATGAACCCCCATTGGCGGATCGATTTCGATCGATCCAGTAGCTGTTTAAAAATTCCACCTAAACACGATTATAGACACCATGTAGGGCTTCACAACCCTTTTTGCAGAATTTGAATTCATCGACTGAGCGTCAAGAAATCAAATCCCAAAGTTTCCCAAAAACCTGTTTTGAAAACTTGAAAATTGTTCCAAATGACGTGCGTCACGCCAATCGGGACGACGTGGTCGCGAACCGAAAGCATCGAAAGCTGCGTAACGGCTTCGTCGTCGTGTGGGCTTTGACGGAATTCGAATTGGTCGCGTGTGCGCGACGAATTTGATGCGTATCCGTCGAAATTCACCGTATCGTGCACTTTGCAAATTTCCCAATTACTTTGTGCACGTTCGTCAGATCGAGACGAAACTTGCACCAACAGAACCGTATCATTTTTCTGGTCCTGCACGCCAAGTTTGGTCCGATTCTGAGACAGTTGGTAAAATCGTCGTTTTGCGGGCCCCGCGGTCCCACTCCACGGGTGATTTTGTGCACGGCCTGCCGGAATCCAACTTTGGACATACGGTTGGGTTCGTATCAGAAAACCGGATCCATAGACATGTAGTTTGATGACTTTAGAGACCATTGACTCTGGCACGCTTTTCGGTGCAAAGCGGGTCCAACGGCGGACATCATTTTTTGCCCGAAATTACCGTTTTGCCCCTGTGTTCAGAATTGGACTTAAGGACAGGCAATCCTAGCTAATTTAACTATTCTGAGAATGTTGGCGATGTTTGTTTCAGCTTTCGGAGACAGTTGTGATGACTTGGACTGTATGGCTTACCAGTTGACGGTATTTTATTGGTTCTTCGTGCTGCCACCAGGCAAGTATTCCTTGCCTATCGTTACAGCTTTATTTACATGCTTCTCTGCTTTCATTATTCAATTGACTGCTGACTTGTGCTTTACCATTGCTCACAGTTAGCCTTGTAGCTTTCTTGGACATGTTTTTCTCTTGCACTGGTTTGCGTTGTATCGTAGGACGATCACGTTATAGATTGAACTGCTATTTTTCTTTTTTTTCTAACCTGCGAGTCCACAATCGGGGCGAGGGTTGTCCATTGCACCTGCGAGTCCACACACGGGGAGAGGGTGACTTGTCTCGAAACTAACCTGCGAGTCCACATTCGGGGCGAGGGTTGGTATTACATTGATTTTCTTGTTTTCAGCAGTTCATTTATACGTAGTTGTTCTAGTGTTCGTATTCTTGTTCGTGTTTATGTTCGTAGTCATTTGTCTTGTCCTTGTTCTTTCTTGCTTAATTCCTTGCGCATGATAAAAATGTTAGATAGGCATGTACATTATGTATCTTGCTATGTCCTCTGAGGACCTGATGATCTCTTCAGGTTTAGCGATTGCATGGAGTTAGCTAGTAGTTCTGGATGGCAGATGTGATGATACGTTTGCGGGATTCAGGTATCATTATTGTATTTATTATCCTCTCGTACTTTATATTCAGTACCATGTTATATCCTGCTTATTTTATAGACTCATATTATTCTTGGAGTCTAATCGAACAATATGCTAATGGGCTGCAGACCATGACCCATAATTGTTCATTCATGTTTCATATTCTTATTGTGGATTGAGATATAGATTTGTTTTCCATGATTTGGAAGTATACCATAGCCTTAACAGTGTTTACGTATTCGAGTCGGGCTGGAGTCTGTTCGATGCGTAGCTGGGCTTGGTCACGGACTCGCGTCCGAAAAGCAGGTGCGGGTCGTGACACTAAAAGAAGCTCTTTCCATGATTCAAAACATAAAAAAAACAAACTACACACCACCGTGTATGCAGTATGCTCGATCGTGGTTGAAATCTCACATTAATAACCTATCCATAACATCTTGGTAGATCCATAGGTTAATAGGTGTCAATAGAGATTTTTTATTACATTGAATTTATATCTTATAAGTAAAATCAGAATCATATTCAGAACATGGATGTCAATACAACATGGTCTAAAGCCATTTAATACTATTTTATTATGTACCCATGGGTGTGGGTCCCCGTTAAAAGGAAAAGTTAAAAAAACTTAACAAAATCCTCAAATTAATTATTTTGTGGTACTCAATTTAACCTTTTCATAGAGTTTCTGAAGTACGTGTAGGCAACTCTAGAGGGGGGTGAATAGAGTACTTGTGATAATTATGCTCAATTAAAAAATCAACTCTATTCAATCCCAACTAGCAAATAATTAATCAGAGTATAATTGCGAAAATTAAATGAAGATCAGAAAGCATACGCAGACACAGCAATTTTTAACCTGGTTTCCCTCGTGGAGGACTAGTCCAGGCCTGAGAACTCTAGCTCAGGATTGAAATCCACTATTTGTGAAATAGTTTTACAACCACGTGCCTTTACTCAGAAGAGCACGCCAACTTCTTAAAAGATTGCTGAGGCGAAACTTAGAATTTTTCAAGTGACTTATTCAAGACTCTTGCACAAAACTTCTAATTGACTCGCACCGAACACCTTGTAGGCTTGGAAAGTTTTGTGGCTAGTAGATGAGAAGAGTATGGCTCTTTAGGATGTATAGGCTATAAGAGAGAAGAGAAGAGAAGATTAAATGATTTGAAATGGGAGAAAAGGGTGCCTATATATACTAGTTCATGGAGGCAGAGTTCGGCCAGCACTCTGTCCAAAAATTCAAAAAAAATTGGCCGTTGGACAACTTGCAATGAGCAATCCCTAAAAATTAGCTCCTGGAAATTAGGAGATTGAATTCATTGAAATCCATGCTTAACACATGCTTCAACGTCTTCATTTTCAATCAAACGACCCTCGTGCGTACGTGCGCGTAGCACAGTTACTGGCAGGAAGGCTTTCGGCCCGAACTTTGTGTGGGGGCAGAGTTCGGCCCGAACTCTGCCTCCTTGGAGACAGAATGCTCATGGACTTTGTTGGGCTTTGGCAGTTTGGCTTTTTGTTTGTGGAGCTTTTCGGTTATCTAGTCTACGGTTGAGGTACTCATTGCGACTCAACGTACAATAGCCTAGACTCAAATAAAATTGTAAAAATACAGACTTCCGATAACAAGTTCCAGTAGTATTCGTCGAGCAATCGTCGATGATGATTGTCTGACTTGATATGTGGTAGTCGTCTGATTTGTAGCTTGATGACGATTTATTTGTCGAGCTAGATCTTGTCAAAAATTAATTTATTAATTATCAAGATTATGTTGACTGCGATCCAGTTTGGGTCAATAATCTCCTCCATTTTGATAATTGATCAAATTATGATATTTGCATGTCGCAACATTCATACCTGGACACATATATAGCTCCCCCGTAGATGGACATTTCGGCTCTCCCGTATACAAGTACTAGTCCAAACAATACATAGCACAAGTATTTATCCAAAAATGGTTAAGCAAATATCACATATTCTCCCCCTTTGGCATTTAACAAAATAAAATTTAAGTCTCCCGCATAAAAAATAACCATGGAGAAAATATGCAATCACACAACCAAGGCTCAAATCCAAAGTAAGAGATAACTAGCAAATAATCCAAATAGAAGCCATATAAGCATAAAGTAGTACAAAGCAAAGAGTTCAACTACATAACCACTGAATGAAAATGACAAAGTGTATAAACAAAAGAAATCCTAAGCATCAGCAACATCCTAAAATGGACCACGGCCGTCATAGAGCACGGGAAGGTCCAACAGAGTCAGATGGGCCGCTGGCAGAGCGACGAGGATCAACAAACGCTGCATCCGGATCCAAATACTTCCTGACCCAAGTGTCGTCGATACAGTAGCCTTTGCGAGAAGAATCTCGTACCATGGGATAGGATACCATAGAATAAGTAGCCAGGGAGTACTGGATGTCATGCAGGGTGTTGCTGATGGCCGTCATCTGTAAGGTGGTGCGATAATCCATCTGAGTCCAACGATCGTCCTCCAAGCGGAAACGATCTCACAGCATAGTCTAAATGGACTCAAGGGTAGCAGGTAGCTCGGGCGCAGGTTGGCCAAGGGTATGAGGATCAGCCTGAGCATCAGACTCGGAGTGCTCAGACTCAGCAGGAGACTCAACAGCTGCTATAAGCCACCGTGCCTTAGACAGATAGGCAGGGACAAGAAGGAACTGACACTCATCAAGAGGAATATGGAACGCACAAAAAATTATCGGCAAATAAAGGACGTAGACCAATGATCGGGGTCTCGTCTGTGCACGAATCATCCAGTCCATCATCGTGCGTAGAAAGTTAAAAGGGACATGGAAGTGGAGATGATAAAGTGCAGAGATCTTAAGATAATATACTTCATCGGTCGATCCCGCTTTGGGCAAGATCGTGGAGAAAATGATGCGATGAAGTTCATAAAAATACGGGTTAAGATATTTAGCCCGTAGCTTGCGAGGACGAGTGTTGGGAGTACACAAGTCATCTTTAAAACTTTCAAGGGAAGATCCATCGGGAAATTGAAACTGTCGGGCATCGACAAGTTTCTCCCAAGAATTGGGTTCCAGGATCTCAAGATATTCCACAAGCTCAAGATATTCCGAGATCACAAGTCATCTTTGGAGGAAGGTGGAAGAAGAACAAAGTGAGAAGAGAGGGTTTTCTCTAGGGTTTAAGGATTTTGGGAGCAGCAAGTCGGGTTAAATCTGGACCGTCGGATCAAAATAATGAGTGGCTGAGAATCAGAGAAGGTTCTGTGACCAAGAACACAAAGTTCGGCCCGAACTCTGTACGGGGCAGAGTTCGGCCCGAACTCTGCCTCCATGGGCACAGAACACTGGAAAGTTTGAAAATGACTAAGTTTTGATGGAAAATGAAAGAAATTGAAAGTTTGAATTAACTAAGTCATAAACGTAATTAAACCATATAATAAATATTCATTTAAGACAACGACCATTATGATGAAACTGCCATGGGGTTGCTGTAGGGGCCAGATCCCAGCTAGCGGTTGTCCGAAGACTAGTCACCGTGTCGCTTAGGCTTTTATGCCTTATTGTCAGAAGGACCCTTTCAGCTTGTATCCATAGCAAAGTCACCATAAAGATATATGTCATAATCGTTATTTACATAGGCCAATTTATTTAATGACCGTTTCATCCAAAATTCCTAACTCACGATAAAGAAAGTTGAAGCGCTCTTCGGCCAGTGGTTTGTAAAGAAGTCTGCTAGCTGATGTTCAGTGTCTATGAATTCTAAATTAATCGTGCCTTATTGTTGATGATCACGCAAAAAGTGATGTCTAATCTCTATGTGTTTAGTGAGTGAGTGACAAACTGGGTTCTTGGTCAGATTAATGGCATTAGTGTTATCACAGAAAATAGGTATGTGCTTGAAACATAAGTTGTAGTCTTCAAGGGTTTGCCTCGTCCACAGAATCTGTGCACAACAATGACCAGCTGCGATGTATTCAGCTTCTGTTATGGATAGTGCGACAGAGTTCTGCTTCTTGCTAAACCATGAGACTAACGTCTTTCCTAGCAAATGATATGTGCCACTGGTACTCTTACGGTCGACTTTGCATCCCGCAAAATCAGCATCGGAATATCCGATTAAGTCAAAGAAGGTGGTTTTAGGATACCACAAGCCTACCGTAATAGTTCCTTTAAGGTATCTAAAGATACGCTTAACTGCGGACATGTGTGATTCCTTAGGATTGGCTTGGTATCTAGCACAAAAGCAAACACTGAACATAATGTCGGGGCGACTATCAGTTAAATATAATAAACTACCAATCATACCTCGATACTTACGTTGATCGACCGGTTTCCGCTTTCATCAGGTTCCAGCTTTGTCGTAGTAGCCATAGGAGTGTTGATCGGTTTGATGCTGTCAAGCTCAAACTTCTTTAGTATGTCCTTTACATACTTCGACTGACTGATGAAGACGCCTTGCGAGGGTTGTTTGATTTACAGTCCAAGGAAGTAGTTGAGCTCCCCCATCATACTAATTTCGAACTCGTTCTACATACACTTGGCAAATTTCTTGCATAGACCCTCATTAGTAGACCCAAAAATAATATCATCAACATATATTTGTACTAAAAGAATTGTGTTATCAAGAGATTTTATAAACAGTGTAGTGTCGACTTTCCCTTTTAAAAAACCTTTATCAAGTAAGAAAGTACTCAGACGATCATACCAAGCTCGAGGAGCTTGTTTGAGGCCATAGAGAGCTTTTCTAAGTTTAAAAACATGGTCGGGAAATTTATGATTTTCAAAACCAGGTGGTTGTTTGACAAAAACCTCTTCCTTGATAAAACCGTTTAGAAAAGCACTTTTCACATCCATTTGGAAAAGTTTAACGTTTTGAAAATTTACAAATGTGCAAAGTATCCGAATGGATTCAAGTCGGACAACAGGAGCATACATCTCATCATAGTCGATGTCCTCCTCTTGATTGTATCATTGGGCTACGAGACCAGCTTTGTTGCGAGTGACTGAACCGTCCTCGTTTACTTTGTTACGAAAAACCCATTTAGTGCTAATTATTGAGTGGCCAGTAGGTTTGGGAACAAGTTCCCAAACTTGACTTCTCTCAAATTGGTTGAGTTCTTTTTTCATCGCAAAAATCCAAAATTCATCATTAAAAGCTTCTAAAATATTTTTAGGTTCTATTTGAGAGATAAATGCAGTGCTAGCTATAGTATCTCTTACAGAGGATCGAGTAGTTACCCCTTTTGATATTTTACCTATTACCAAATCCTTTGGGTGAGAGGGAGTGAATTGAAACTTCTTTGGTAATTCCTTTGGAAAGCTGGTTTTAGACGTTGCATTTATAGATGTCGAAGTTGATGGTTCATCATCATCACCGGGAATGACAGCTGTACTATTGTCCTCATCAAAAGTTATATTAGTAGACTCTTCAACAATCATGGAGAATTTGTTGAACACTCTATATCCCTTACTTTTGGCCGCATAGCCAAGAAGAATACCTTCGTCAGCTTTGGCATCAAATTTGCCTAAGTTGTGTTTGGTATTCAGGATAAAGCAGCGAAAACCGAACACTCTAAAGTAAGAAACATTAGGAGTCCTACCAAACCAAAGCTCATAGGGTGTCTTCTTCGAAATAGGTCGAATCAACACCCTATTCAAAACATGGTACGCTGTGCTGACAGCTTTTGCCCAAAAGTATTTCGGAAGAGAGAATTGATTTAGCATAACTCTAGCCATATCGCGAAGAGTTCTATTCTTCCACTCCACAACACCATTTTATTGAGGAGTTCTTGGACACGAAAATTCATGACTAAAACATTTGAATCACAAACTTTTCAAAATCAGAATTTTCGAATTTGCCACCATGATCACTTCGGATACAAGTTATCATGTAGCCTTTTTCGATTTGGACCTTTTTAGCAAATACTTTAAAAACAGAAATTGTATCACTTTTGTTTGTAAGAAAGAAAACTCAAGTAAATCTTGAAAAATTATCTACAATGACAAAAGTGTAGAGTTTTCTGCCAAAACTGGCTACTCAACTAGGACCAAATAAGTCCATATGAAGTAATTGCAATGATCGGGTAGTACTTATAGAGTTTATAGATTTAAAGGAAGATTTGGTAGCCTTATTCTTTTCATATTCGGCATATACCGTTTCTTTCTTGAATGTGATATCCGACAGTCCTCTGACTAGCTTCTTGGTGGATAGTCTGGATATAGTATCCATGTTGGTATGACCAAGACGCTGATGCCATAGGAGCTTTTCGTCTTTGTGAGCGTAAAGGCATCTTCATGTACTGTTAGTATCACTAGACAGATAGAAAATATAAATGTTATCTTCCCTTATCCCCTCAAAGGTGATGTCTCCAGTTGATCTATCATAGATAAAGTATTTAGTTTTTTCCAAGTTAATATCATAACCATGATCAGCAAGATGACTAATGCCGAGCAAGTTATGCTTTAACTCGTTCATTAAACAGACATCGTTAATGACAAAAGAGGAAGGATAACCAATTGTACCATTACCTATGATGTAGCCTTTAAGGTTATTGCCGAAGGAAACGTGTAGTGCCCCGTCCCGCTCAGTCAATCGGAGGAATCGGAACGCTAACGGCGTTCGGACTTAGCCTTGCAACGGCTGCTCGAAGACATCGCTCGGTCTAAGTGAATGCTCGCTCAGGTGGGGTAGTTTCGGTGAACTTGCCTCATCTTAGCCTTCACATAATAAATCGCATGTTTTCAACTCGCACAAGTAGGCTTGATAATAAAAGAGACGAATCCACATAGCTAAAGGGAATAATTCCGACAGATCGAATTGAGTTAGAATATTGAAAGGTCCAACGGTTGGCTTAGAGTTGGGGCACGGCGTGCTTTGAAAATGACACTCGATCCTTCTTCTCATGGCTTGGAAAAAGGAAAGTTGGTTGAGTACACGAAGTTATGATCATAGCCTAAGTCATAGGCGTCGCCCGCATGAATGCTTCATAAAGCATGCACGGTCCCATCACCCAAGGCTTGGCATAGCCTTGGCTTGCCCATGAGTTAAGTTGCATTGAGTGGCTTGTGACCTAAGTCTAGGCACCCGATTGACTTGGTCGTTCAAGTCGAATGCATGCACGGCACGATCCGTAAAGGCAAAGCTTGACGCAGCCTTTGCTCGTTAAGTTGTTGCGAAGTTAAGTTAAGCAAAGTTATGCTGGTCGGCCTAAGACATTACAAGTACCGTCTCGCTCTTTCGCGGTTTGTCAAAGTTAAGTAGTCCCACGATCTCAAGGCCCGTCGACTTGGGAAGGAGTATTGCATAGAGCACGATGGGCCTAAGGCACGATGCACGGACTTAGTGTTTAAGGCAAGGACCATACTTGATTCAAGTGAGTTTTAGAGAAAGGACTATTAAATAGGCATTCATGAGTTGAATGAAATGATATGGTAAAATGGAAAGAATGCTCACGATCATCGGTCGTCGAGGGATCTCAAGGATAAAAGTCTTGAACTTGGTTTTGAAAGAGAGGGTAACACTGAAGGAAGAATGACTGTATGAGACGTCAGTTTGAGTCGGGTCTTGCATGGTCATTGGACAACTTGTCGACATGGTAGAGTTTCCCCATAACGGCAACCCAGGGCCATGGGACCGTTTCGGCCAAGAAAGGAAACACGGTGATAGCTGTGCTGAATCGATAGCACCGGGTTAGTCGGGGACTTCCAGGGGGCTAGCTACCTTGCGTTGGAAGGGTCCCGGCCAACCGCAAGCTATGAGTCCAGGTATAGCCTATTATGCTAGTGACCTCATATAGATGAGACAGCATGGACGGTGATCCGCGTATATTCCTTTGGACTGAGTCGAGTATTAGGTGAAGTGAATCAAGAGTCGGAAAGAATTGTGTACACGATAAAGACAATGTTTTGGGGCCTAAGATTTGGCTGCAACATAGGCGACGTACTTCGGCACGAGATGTGGCATCGAGTCTTATGTTGTCGGCATATAAGTTGCATAGTTTGGATGAGAGCTGTCTTGAGTTTAAGTCAAGAAATGCCGCAAGGTAAAGTTGGTCGAGTGACACTTAGTTCACAATGTCTTGGTGGGTCAGTTGATAATTTAGTAGCGAAGGGCCGCGAGGCGGTGACATGATTGAGTCTCATTGAGTTGCGAGGCACGGCCTCAACAAGGACTTATAGCACGGTCACACGGGAATGGAGTCTTATCGCGTAGTTGCGTCTCTGATTTTGGCCGAAAGGCAAGCACGACTTGATAGGTTAACGTTGTTGAGTCGTCGTTGTTGTTGCAAGCACGGGATGGTCTAAAGACACAAAATAGGCCAAGGCGTCGGTCATAAAACTGATCCTAAGATAAGACTAGAAAGACAATTGATAAGAAGGGACTATGTTGCACGAAGTAAATCAAATGTGTTGGTTTTGTATGGGTGGGCGAGGAGCTCATTCCTGTAGGAGCGTAAAAAGTACTTCAAAGATCAAGTCAAAGAAGTTGAGAGCTTTACGCAATTCAAATTACGTCAAACTCAGACTCTACGTTGTTGGCCCATTGTTCATATGGTCAACCTGATTTTAATAATTGATCAAACTCTGTCTGGATATACAAAGCTAGTTAGGACATCTCGGATTCTTGGACATAAGCAAGATTGGCTATCCACTCCGTTCAAGACTGAAGATCTGTTTCCCTACTCGAGTCTGTATTTCCTATGTAATGTTATTTTCATTTTATTTGAGTCTAGAAATATGTTGTACACCGAGTCGTACTGGCAAATAGGCTATCCCTAAATAATTCAAAATGTTTTTAAAAATGACCTATCAAAAAGGTTTTCAAAAAGGTTTTCAAAAATCACCAAAACCTATTTTTAAAACCCTAACCTAACCCTGACAGAACTTGGCCAGAGTTCGGTTGGTGGCCGTTGTGATTTTGAATCTCTGGAACTTGGTCCTCCTGCAGTTGCGGATTTGACCGAGATTTGCTCAAAGAGTTCTGCCCGAATTCTGTCCGAATTCTGACAGAAGTCTGCTTTTGGAACTCCTATAAATAGAGAAGGATTTCGATCATTTCAACTCACTCATTCACTTTCAATCTTCTCTCTATCTAAAGCTTTCAGTCTTCCAAAGAGTTTTCTAGAGCTTTCAATTTCAGATCCCAAGCCAGTTACAATCCTCTAGTCAATTTGCCAGTGCGGTACGGTCTAGAAGTTTCTGAGAGATTGTAATCAGAAGACTTGATTGAAGAATACCTCTTCACATTTGAAGTTGGATGAGTTCTTCGTATCAAAGCTCGCGTTGTAGAAGTTGCAAGGACTTCGTAAGAAAACTTACGGTTTTTCCAATAGTGGATTCAACTGGTAGCAAGAGTTCTACCGACTGGATTAGTGCTCAACAGAGGGATACCAGTATACATCGCTGTCTTTGCGTTTGCTCTCTTAACTCTGTCTTTACATTATTTTAGTTGTGATTAATATTCTGTGATATATTCTGTAATTGTGCTGCTAACTTTTTAATTAGCATTATTCCGCTGCCAACTCTATTCACCCCACCTCTAGAGTATTACGCTTTACTATTTCGTTCCTACAATTGGTATCAGAGCAGGTGTTATAGGTAAAGCAAAGGTAACAGTGCAATTATTTATTCATTTTAATTAACTGTTATATAGATCACAGTACAACACATGGCAACTGTGAAATTCACAAGTGAAGGCCAGGCCACAAATAGACCCCCACTGTTTGATGGTACGAATTATACATATTGGAAAACACAGATGAGTTTCTTTTTGAAATCTCATGATTTTGATTTATGGTCCATTGTTCTTGATGGCTATCAAAAGCCACCTCGTATAAATGTTGATGGAGTTTTAGTTGAAAAACCCCATAGCAGATATACAGAGAAAGAAAAGAAAAGGGCCAATCTTGACGTACGTGCCATTAATGCTCTCTTTTGTGCTTTAGACAGAACTGAATTTAACAGGGTGTCTATCTGCACAACGGCTAATGAAGTTTGGAAGCTACTCGAAGTCACACATGAAGGCACGACTCAAGTCAAGGAATCTAAAGTCAGCAGACTTACTCAAGAGTACGAGGCGTTCAAAATGAAGCCCAACGAAACAGTTACACAAATGTTCGAGAGGTTCTTGGATATTGTAAATCCTTTGTCCTTCCTAGGCAAAGATTACAGTAACCATAAAAAGATTCGCAAACTCCTGCGAGCTCTCACCAAGAACTGGATTCCAAAGGCTACTGCAATCATTGAAGGGAACAACCTCACAACTATGTCCCTCGAAGTACTCATGGGTAAGCTACTCACTCATGAACTGGAGCTACAAGATTTTGAAGAGCCTGCACCAAAGGAGAAGACTATCGCCCTCAAGGCTCAGCACAGAAAAGCTGCTGAAGATGACTCAGACAGCAGTAGATCTGACGCTGAAGATCAAGCACTCCTAGCAAGGAAGTTCAAAAGATTCATGAGACATGAGAAGAGAGTCAAAGAGAACAACAGCAACAACTGGTACCAAGAAGATGCTGTCTGCTATGGCTGTAAGAAGAAAGGACATATGAAGAAGGACTGTCCCACCAACTCATCATCGAGCAAGAAAAACAACAGGTATGAAAAGGGCAACCTGAAAAGATCAACATCTCAAAAATATGCCAACACCAGTATATGGCATGAAAGTGAAGCCAGCGACTCAGAAGACGAACAATCAAAAGACGCTGCAAATGTATGCTTTATGGCATCCGATCAGGTACCTACTGAACCTGTAGTTGATACTTATGATAACTTCACCTTTGAGCAATTAGAAGATGCCTTCAGTGACCTGATGACTGATTACAGGAAACTGCGTAGCAAGTATCAGACCTCTAAGAAGGTACTCAAAGAGTACAAAGGTGAAATAGGTAGACTTATCGACCTACTAGCTGAGGTTAGAAATAATGTTAGTGAGTCTGGTGAGCTTTCTTCAATAAAGCTCTTATTACACGAGACTACCAAGTCATCTGGAGAGAAAGACAAAATTATTGACCAACTCAAGGAAGAACTTTCTATAGAGAAGAAAAGTCTTCAACGTGCACAAATCAGAATGGAATCACTTACTTCTGATTATACTAAGTTGTATGACACTTCCAAAAGATTGGAAATTAGGTTAGGAAAACAGCCTGAGCCTGCTGCTTCCTACCCTAACACGTGTCACTTACCGAGAAATCGGAACATTCCTAAGCCAAACACTGTCAGACCTAACCCTATCAAACCTTTACCCCAAAAGGTTAAGCCCAAACAAGATTATAGGTATGCTTTCTTCTATACTAGAAAACCCAAACCTACCAACCATGCACACCATTCAGCTTTCAACACTCGACATGCACAATGTCATTATTGTGGCCTCATTGGTCATATTTCATCTGCATGTAGAATGAGAAAGCTTGTAGATTTAAATGTTTATGCTTGGATACCTAAAGCTAACAATTCAGGACCCTACAAGAAATGGGTACCAAAGGTTTCATCTGCAAACTGTTTTGTAGGTGGAACACCCTTCACATGCTAGAAGCAAATGGATCCTCGACAGTGGTTGCTCACGGCATATGACCGGTGACGCTACCCTATTTGCAACACTGTCGAAGAAAAAGAAGGAAGGCTATGTCTCCTTCGATAATAATTTGAAAGGGTACATTATTGGTATCGGTGATGTTAGTAAGTCTCCCTATCATGTAATTAAGGATGTCTTTCTGGTTGCCGAGTTGAAACATAACCTACTCAGTATAAGTCATCTAGCTAATCATGGTTATGGCATCAACTTTGGCAAAGACAAATGTACTATAGTTGATAGCTCAACTGGTAGTACTATCTTTGAAGGTATCAGGGAAAATAATATATATGTTTTCTATTTGTTAGAAGAAACTAACATTTCAGGTAGATGCTTAATGGCCAAGAGTGATGAGAGTCATCTGTGGCATATGAGACTCGGTCACGCTAATATGGATACAATATCAAGATTATCTACAAAGAAGATAGTACGTGGTTTACCGGACATTACATTCAAGAAGGATTCGGTATGCAGTCAATGTGAAAGGAACAAAGCTACCAGATCCACTTTTAAGTCAGTAAACGTAGTATGTACTACTAGACCTCTACAATTGCTTCATATGGACTTATTTGGTCCTAGCAGAGTTGTTAGCCTCGGAGGTAAACTTTATGCTTTCGTAATTGTAGATGATTTCTCTAGATACACGTGGGTATATTTCTTGACACGCAAGAATGATGCGTTATCCGAATTTGTCGTCTTTTACAAGAAAGTTCAGAATGAAAAAGGTTACATGATCACTCGCATTAGAAGCGATCATGGTGGCAAATTCGAGAATGCTGATTTTGAGCAATTTTGTGACACACATGGTTTTATACATGAGTTCTCCTGCCCTAGGACTCCACAACAAAATGGAGTTGTGGAACGTAAGAACAGAACTCTAACCGAAATGGCCAGAGTGATGTTAAACCAGTTTAGTCTACCCAAATATTTCTGGGCTGAAGCTGTCAACACAGCTTGCTTTGTACTCAATAGAGTTCTAATTCGACCCAAATCGAAGAAGACTCCATTTGAGTTATGGTTTGATAGAATTCCATCTGTTTCATACTTTAGAATATTTGGCTGTAAATGTTTTATTCTTAATACAAAAGACAATTTGGGAAAATTTGATGAAAAGACCGATGAAGGTATATTTTTAGGTTATGCGGCCAAGAGCAAAGGATACAGAGTCTTCAACAAAAGAACCATGATCATCGAAGAGTCAATCAACGTCACCTTTGATGAACTAAATCAGATGACGATCGATGATAATGACGAAGATCCAACTGTACCAAGCTCAACATCAGCTGATTCTCAACCAAGCTCTGCACTAGCTGAACCTCCTAGAGAAGATCCAGGAACCAGCTACCTTCAGAATGAAGCGAAAAGGTTGAAATTTATAGCTAATCATCCAAAGGATTTGGTAATTGGTGATATTACCAAGGGAGTAAGTACTCGTACATCCTATAGAGATATTGTTTCTAGTGTTGCATTTATTTCACAGCTAGAACCCAAAACTATTGATGAAGCATGTAGTGATAGTTTTTGGATGGATGCTATGCAAGAGGAATTAAACCAATTTGAACGGAATCAAGTTTGGGAACTTGTTCCCAGGCCTGTTGATCATCCGGTCATTGGCACCCGTTGGGTATTCCGAAACAAACTGAATGAGAATGGTTTAGTGACTCGTAATAAGGCTCGACTCGTAGCTCAAGGATACAATCAAGAAGAAGGTATCGACTACGATGAGACTTATGCCCCAGTTGCGAGATTAGAATCCATTCGCATGTTATGTGCATTTGCATGTTTTTATGATTTCAAACTTTTTCAAATGGATGTGAAAAGTGCTTTTTTAAATGGATTTATAAAAGAAGAAGTTTTTGTAGCATAACCTCCAGGTTTCACGGATTTCAAAAACCCAGATCATGTTTTCAAGTTGAAGAAAGCTCTATACGGTTTAAAACAAGCCCCTCGTGCTTGGTATGATCGTCTAAGCTCTTTTCTACTTGACAATGGTTTTTCAAAAGGGAAGGTTGACACTACACTGTTTATTAAATCTTTTAATGGCAAGCTGCTTTTAATTCAAATCTATGTTGATGATATTATATTTGGATCTACTGATGAATCTCTGTGTCAAGAATTTTCTAAGTGTATGCAGAATGAGTTTGAGATGAGCATGATGGGAGAACTGAAATTCTTTCTCGGATTGCAAATCAAACAAACTGATAATGGGACATTCATAAATCAAGCCAAGTACACAAAAGACTTGCTAAAGAAGTTCGATCTGGACAATGTCAAACCTATTGGCACTCCAATGGCAACTTCAACAAAGCTTGATTCAGATGAACAAGGCAAGCCAGTCGACACTCGTAAGTATCGAGGTATGATTGGTAGTTTACTTTACTTAACTGCTAGTCGTCCAGATATAATGTTTAGTGTTTGCCTGTGTGCACGTTTTCAAGCTAACCTAAAGGAATCACATCTGTCCGCAATTAAGCGTATCTTCCGATACCTTAAGGGCACTTCCTCTGTTGGCTTGTGGTATCCCAAAACTAAATCTTTTGACCTTATCGGTTATTCGGATGCAGATTTTGCTGGATGCAAAGTTGATAGAAAAAGTACAAGTGGCACATGTCATTTCTTAGGCAAAGCTTTAGTCTCTTGGTTTAGTAAAAAGTAAAATTCTGTAGCCCTATCAACAACAGAGGCTGAGTACATCGCCGCAGGACGTTGTTGCGCTCAAATTTTGTGGATGAAACAAACCCTAGAAGACTATGATTTATTTTACACACATATTCCTATTTTCTGTGATAACACGAGCACTATTAATTTAACTAAGAATCCAGTATGTCACTCTCGTACTAAACATATCGAGATTAGACATCATTTCCTTAGAGATCATTATCAAAATGGAGATATAAACCTTGTGTACATAGATACTGAAAATCAATTAGCTGACATCTTCACTAAACCTCTAGCGGAAGATCGTTTCAATTATTTACGTCGAGAATTAGGAATTTTGGACGTCAATAATATTAATTGATTCTGTTTTATGATTATATATCAATACGCAAAAATTGTGTTAGAGACAAGCCAATAAAGAGTCTGTCTGTCACCACAACTACGGTTGAAGCGAAGCGGTACTTAAGAGTTCCCCGGTGAACCTCCGCCAGCTGGAACAGTACTCCTACAGCTAATCGGAGACAATTGCTGTGTAACGACATTTAATTCATAAAATACTATTAATTATGTTAATTGAAGGTTGAAATTACTAATCTTTGAATTAAATATTTGAAATGAGCCAAGCTGGTCATCATGTTGATGATGATGATGATGAGGAGATGTGACTATCTGATTTTGAGTGATATTTTATTGTACACTTGGCAATGCTCCAACATTCTAAGTTTTTATCAGTATTTCTTTTTATCAGTACTTTTGATATTTATCAGCACTTTGTAGTATGCTTTCAGTACTTTTATCTTCATGGACATGTTTATGGTGTTTCAGTTATGGTATTTCAGTTTATTTCAGCACTTTGTTTTAGCACTATCTCTTTATACTGCTTCTTCATTACAAACTGCCTGTGAAATAGCATGCCTGAGATTTCTTTTATGTTTTTGAAACAATAGCATGCCTGTGATAATATTCTTTAGAGACAATACATGCCTGCAATAATATCTCTCTAATTTTTATGCCTTATCTCTTTTATATGTTTTCTCACCATTTGTTCCTTATGCATTAAATTGCGAGGGAGCCTTCTGCATTAAATGCGGGGGAGCCTTCTCTTGTGCAATTATTTTGCTAAGTGACAAAGGGGAAAAAAATTAAAGATCTAACATTTTTTTGAGTTAAATACAGGACATGAACAATTTCACGTTTTGATTCTTTTTGAACAAGCTTAATGTTATATCATTCATAGTTTGTCAATTATCAAAATGGGGGAGATTGTTGGCCCATTGGTCATATGGTCAACCTGATTTTAATAATTGATCAAACTCTGTCTGGATATACAAAGCTAGTTGGGACATCTCGGATTCTTGGACATAAGCAAGATTGGCTATCCACTCCGTTCAAGACTGAAGATCTGTTTGCCTACTCGAGTCTGTATTTTCTATGCAATGTTATTTTCATTTTATTTGAGTCTAGGAATATGTTGTACACCGAGTCGTACTGGCAAATAGGCTATCCCTAAATAATTCAAAATATTTTTAAAAATGACCTATCAAAAAGGTTTTCAAAAAGGTCTTCAAAAATCACCAAAACCTATTTTTAAAACCCTAACCTAACCCTGACAGAACTCGGCCAGAGTTCGGCCAGAGTTCGATGGTGGCCGTTGTGATTTTGAATCTCTGGAACTTGGTCCTCCTGCAGTTGCGGATTTGACCGAGATTTGCTCAAAGAGTTCTGCCCGAATTCTGCCCGAATTCTGACAGAAGTCTGCTTTTGGAACTCCTATAAATAGAGAAGGATTTTGATCATTTCAACTCACTCATTCACTTTCAATCTTCTCTCTATCTAAAGCTTTCAGTCTTCCAAAGAGTTTTCTAGAGCTTCTAATTTCAGATCCCAAGCCAGTTACAATCTTCTAGTCAATTTGCCAGTGCGGTACGGTCTAGAAGTTTCTGAGAGATTGTAATCAGAAGACTTGATTGAAGAATACCTCTTCACATTTGAAGTTGGACGAGCTTTTCGTATCAAAGCTCGCGTTGTAGAAGTTGCAAGGACTTCGTAAGAAAACTTGCGTTTTTTCTAATAGTGGATTCAACTGGTAGCAAGAGTTCTACCGACTGGATTAGTCCTCAACAGAGGGATACCAGTATACATTGTTGTCTTTGCGTTTGCTCTCTTAACTCTGTCTTTACATTATTTTAGTTGTGATTAATATTCTGTGATATATTCTGTAATTGTGCTGCTAACTTTTTAATTAGCATTATTCTGCTGCCAACTCTATTCACCCCCCTCTAGAGTATTACGCTTTACTATTTCGTTCCTACATACGTAAGCTACTCTCTACGTATGTTATTCTCTACGCGAGAAGCTTTTACGCGAGAGTTATCCTCCACTTTTACGCCGGGGACAGACTGTCAGGCCGCATTTAATGCGAGTGATTTGATCTGACAGAATGATTTTCTGACAGCAGGATTGCACAGAAGCCGAGAGGATTAGATTTACACTAAATCCAATACTGTCGTTTAGTGTGCAGATGGGCTAACTTTACGCCCAAAAAACAGCTTCTTTTACGCACGATAGCTATTTTGAGCTTTTACGCTCAAGGTTATTGTGTGCGTAAAGTTTATTTGAGCTAACTTTACGCTCAAGGCTATTTTTAGCCACTTTACACTGGAAGCTTATTTTGGGCTATTTTACGCCAGTTTGCTACTTTACGCAGGGAGTATATTTTGGATCATTTTTACGCCCGAGCTTTCCTGACTACATAAGAACGTGGTTGGCTTACGTGGCTTTCATGCCACACTTATCGAGGAATGTGTGTACGTGCTCTCCCCATTTTGTTAAAATAGTGGGACACGTGTCACCATGCGTAGAGATCAGAACTCTACATGGGATACGTGTCACCGTGCGTAGATGATAATTTATATTGTGGGTGACAGTTACTCGCGTAGAGACCCAATTTTGTTGCTTTTTATGCATAAAGGGTCAAGTCTATAAATAGACTTATTTTTCACATAGACAGCATCAAGAGATCAATAAAGATACAGGAGAGGAGATTCTGAGAAAACTCATATTTTTATAGTAATATTCCCAGAAGCATTTCTTCAACTTTTCTCAAGAACAGGGTGAAGCAAAGCAAGAAAGCATTCAACTGTGCCATCAGTGCCATTGCTCGATACCTTTTCGGTGACTTAGTTCTTTCGATTGTTCGTCTTCTTCAAGCAGTTCTCTTCATCATCATCGTATGGTCCAAGGAACAAAGTGATCGCTCTCAGATCAGACTTCCATAGCAATACTTTCCAGAACATTTGTACTTTATGTACTTTTTCTAGTTTTCTTTCAAAAGCCAATTTTTAGGCATTTTGTTAAGTGAAACAAAATGGCCACTCTGCTGGGGACGACCTTCTCCTCTGACGAGAAGGCAATTGCTCAATATGATGATGTGTCAATCGGATCGACAAAGAAGACTCTGGTTGTGCACTTCGACCAGACTGCCTACGAAGAAATGCTCCGAACTGGGGGTAGTACTCACTGCTCCAATGTTCAGAAATTGCAGAAGGTGCGAAAAGTTTGGATTCCTAAGTCCAAACCATCCTCGGATCTCCCTGTTGTCTCTGAAGGCAAAGGCATCATTCCTTCTCCTGTTATGGAGATTTCCATCGGTGACGAGGCAGTCTCTACTTCAGTGATACGTCATGGGCGTAAAAACCAGTCTCCCGTCTGTGATGTAGCAGACTATCAAGTTTTACGCTCTGCGCGTAAAAATCAGGTTTTACGCTCTGTGCGTAAAAATCAAACTTTACGCCCTGTGCGTAAAAACCAGTCTTCCGTCTGTGACGTGATAGACACCCAAACTTTATGCTCCACGCGTAAAAATCAGTCTCCCGTCTGTGACGTGGTAGAGATACAAGCTTTACGCTCAATGCGTAAAGGAAAATCTCCCGTCTGTGACGTCGCAGATACTCATGTTTTACGCTCTACGCGTAAAGGTAAATCTCCTGTCGGTGATAGAGAAGATAAAATTCATAATGACGCCTCTGCATCTAAAATGGATTTACCTACACGCATACAGCATAAAAACATGAATTCTATTATTGGTAAAACTTTAGTTTTCCACCAACAGCCTTCTTACACTGCTTTACGTAAGGCACCAAACCTTCAAATTACGCGCAATGTCGATGGAGTCCTTTGTGCACAAAAATCTCAAGATTTACGCACGCAACTCCAGGCGCATAAAATTGCCCAGTTTGGTTCTGCTAATGCAGCCAGTAATCTTCTTTATACACAAAAGACTAAACGACTTTCTGTCCCAAATATAATAAAGAAGACTACTCCCTCTACCCCTTTTGATTTACGCGAGTTACTTGTACAAAATCGTAAAGACAGAAAATCTTCTGTGACACACCCCAAAGAAGATCACCATTGTGAGTGTCACCAGATTGTAATCAAGTGTTGCTGTTCGGCTTCTAAACGGTCAATTTTTGATCGGTTAGGCTACAATGTGCCTCAGCAATCAATTGATGATCAAGAACAGGAGTTGTCATATGCCTCAGTTAATATGGCATCTCATACCGGGGACGACGTCCAAGACGCAACTCGTCCCAGACTCCTAGTCAACAATAGTTCAATCGACTTCTTGATAATTTCGAATGAGTATATTAGAATACTCGATTGAGAAGTCAAAAACAGTTATAGACTTCTGATTCAGAGGCTGGGGGTACTCAGTCTTTGGAGTCAGAAACTGATAGCGTTGATTCATACTTCTACACTAATCCCTCTGTATCTTCAAGAGAGATTGAATCATATGCTATTGGAGACTATTATGACAAATCTGAGTATATATTCTCAGTTAACATTGTTCAAATAGATGGTGAATCAGAACCATTTGAGAATGACCCTTGGGCACAACAAATGGACACTCAATGGGAGCTTCGTTTTGAACAACGATAGCCACCTACAGAGGATGAAATTGCCCAGATTGATGTTGGAGACGGAACTACGTCCAAGCCAATATTCATCAGTAAAAACCTCTCCGAAGATGAAAAGGAAGAGTTGATACAGCTGATTAAAGAATATATCGATATCTTTGCATGGAGTTATGAGGATATGTCGGGTCTAGATCCTAAAGTAGCTACTCATAAACTCAATATTCTCCCTAATGCCAAGCCTGTGAAACAACAGCAGCGGCATTTTTGACCAGATATGATGGATGCAATTGAAGCAGAAGTCAAAAAGCTGATCACATGTGGCTTTGTTCGTGAAGAACAACATCCAGATTGGGTGGCCAACATTGTTCCTGTTATGAAGAAGAATGGAAAAGTCCGAGTTTGCATAGATTTTCGGGATCTTAATGCAGCTTGTCCAAAGGACGAATTTCTACTTCCGATTACTGATGTCATGATAGACAATACATGTGATTTTGAACGCATGTCTTTCATGGACGAATTTTCAGGATACAATCAAATTAAGATGCATCCAGGAGATGAAAAGCATACTGCTTTTCGTACACCCCTTGGAGTCTACTGCTATACGGTTATGCCGTTCGGACTGAAAAATGCTGGTGCTACGTATCAACGGGCCATGAGCATCATCTTTCAAGAACATCTACGAAAAACAGTTGAATGTTATGTAGATGATATTGCTGTCAAAAGTCGATCAAAAGATGATCATATTCAAGACTTAAAGACGGTATTTGAGTTGATGCGCCAACATCAACTGAAGATGAATCCTACTAAGTCTTTCTTAGGGGTTTCCAGTGGCAAGTTTTTTGGGATTTTTCATCACTTCTCAGGGTATCCATGTTGATCCTGACAAAATCAAAGCGATTCTTGAAATGCGTCCTCCACGTAATCTAAAAGAACTTCGTGGTTTCCAAGGTCGCATTGCTTATATCAGGAGATTTATATCCAATCTTTCTGGGAGATGTCAACTTTTCTCCCGTTTATTAAAGAAAGGTGTATCATTTGTCTGGAATGATTCATGTCAGAAAGCTTTCAATGACATCAAATAATATCTTACAAATCCACCTGTTTTGGTACCTCCAGTGGTGGGAAGACCATTTTTGCTATATGTTCGAGCTTTGGATCATTCACTTGGTGCTCTTCTTGCACAGAAAAGTGACAAAGGTCATGAACAGGCAATCTATTATCTTAGCCGAATGATGGTCGGAGCTGAACACAGGTATACTCCTGTGGAAAAAAAATGTCTGGCCTTAGTTTTGCTGTTCAAAAGACACGACATTATGTGTTATGACAGACTATTCATGTCATCTCCAGAATAAATTCTATTCGGATATTGATGAGAAAATTGAGCATTCTTAATTCCAGATTAGCCACTTGGGCGATGTTGCTCACTCCTTATGACATGGTCTATGTACCTCAAAAGTCAGTAAAGGGTCAAGCATTAGCTGATTTCTTAGCAGCTCACCCTATACCTGAAACTTCTAAGCTTTATGAGGACATTCCAGATGAAGTTGTGGATTACAACATGACTTTGAAGGATGACATTTGGCAACTATATTTTGATGGAGCATCGCGTGTTGGACCTAAAGGCAATATCGTCTCCGGAGTAGGCATTGTCCTAGTCTCTCCCGATAAAATGGTCATATACCGTGCTTATTCTCTTAATGAGCCATGCTCCAAAAATGTGGCAGAATATAATACTCTGCTAATTGGTCTCCAAGTAGCAAAACAATTAGACATCGAGTTCCTGGAAGCTTATGGAGATTCTCAACTGATTGTTAATCAGGTCAGAGGGACATATGAAGTTAGGAATCCTGACCTCATCCCTTATCATCAAGTGGTAATCGAATTGGTCCTTTCATTTAAAGGATTCTTCATCGAGTTTGTACCAAGTTCTCAAAATTTGGAAGCTGATGCTCTTGCTAGCTTAGCCACAGACTTAGCTGTTCCAATTAGAAGACAAAACACCATAACTTTGTTGGATAGGAACTTATTCTGTGTAAAGAATAACTTGCATATTGAGCATAGTTATACTACAGAATCAAGTTCTCAACAAAAGGATTTGGAGAAGTCCATTCATTGATTATGTGGTTCATAGGATTTTACCTGAAGATCCAAAAGAAGCTGCATCAATCAAGAGATGATCATTTCGATTCTACTATGATTCTTCCTTACATATGTTATATCGTCGTTCTTATGACGGACTTTTACTACGTTGTCTCTCTGAGAGTGAAGCTAAGAAAACACTCCGTGAAGCTCATGATGGGATTTGTGGTGCTCATCAACCAGGGCCAAAATTACAGGACCGTATTTGAAGAATGGGGTATTATTGGCCTTCCATGATAGCGGATGCTGTAGATTATGCCAAACGGTGTAAAGCCTGTCAGATTCATGCTGATTTTATACACCAACCATCTGAGTTCCTACATCCTACAGCAACTTCCTAGCCCTTCGAAGCCTGGGGCATGGATATTATCGGTCCGATTAATCCTCCTTCTGTCAAAGGACATCGGTTTATATTGGCTATAACCGATTATTTCTCTAAATAGGCGGAAGCGGTTCCCCTTATTGAAGTAAAAATATCAAATGTGGTTAGTTTCATCAAACACCATGTCATTTATCGCTTTGGGATTTCTCGACGGATAATCCATGACAATGGACCACAATTTGTCAGTCAGGCATTTTATCGATTCTGTGACAAGAATCGGATCCAAAATCTGGCTTCTACAGCCTATAATCCAGCTTCTAATGGTTTAGCCGAAGCTTTCAACAAGACAATCATTAAACTTCTCAAAAAGTTTGTCTCTTCTAATAAACGTGATTGGAACGAGAAACTTGGAGAATGTTTATGGGCTTATCGAACAACAGTCCGAACTCCTACTAGTTTTACACCATTTTTATTGGTTTATGGATGTGAGGTTGTACTTCCGCTGGAAATCCAAATTCTATCTCTTAGAATAGCCATTGCTAATGAGCTTACTACAGAGAATAATGATCGGTTGAGACTTCAAGAACTTGAAGGATTGGACGAAAAGCGTCTTCAAGCGCAACAGCACATTGAGCTATATCAAGCCCGCATATCTCGAACAAATAAACATGATTGGAACGAGAAACTTGGAGAATGTTTATGGGCTTATCGAACAACAGTCCGAACTCCTACTAGTTTTACACCATTTTTACTAGTTTATAGATGTGAGGTTGTACTTCCGCTGGAAATCCAAATTCTATCTCTTAGAATAGCCATTGCTAATGAGCTTACTACAGAGAATAATAATCGGTTGAGACTTCAAGAACTTGAAGGATTGGACGAAAAGGGTATTTAAAGTCGGTGAGCTAGTTCTAGCTGTTCGAAGACCGATGGTGATGACTCATAAGAGCAAAGAAAAATTCCAAGCAAAATAGGAAGGTCCTTATGTAGTCGAGACAGTCTTCTCCAATGGTGCCTATAGGTTGTCTAAACCTAACGGAGATTTGCTTATGATGCCAATCAATGGCAAATTCTTGAAAAAATATTATGTTTAAATTTCTTCTTTATTCCCCAGCTACCAATGTTTGGTTAAGCTGATTACTTGTCTCCTAAAAGAGAATTTTTTGATCTTCTGTCTTATCAGAGAGATTTATTATTTATCATGTTAATACGACCTCTGAATAAATATTAAGTCTACTTCTTTTTCTATCTATCATGTCCATTTGGCCTCTGAATAGGTATTAATCTATTTTTCTTTGAGTTGTTACGATCTGTCATGTTCATATTACCTCTGATAGTATCGTCGTATACTCTAAACAGAAAACGAGATTCATTATCTATCATGTCCATATTACCTCTGGATAGATATAATTTATTGAGTTTAAAAAACTTGTCATGTCCATATTACCTCTGATGAGTATTATTCTATCTCATACCTATTATTTAATTTCAAAATAAATAATAGGATCCTAAACCAAATATTTTTATTCATTTTTGTAAATATTACAGAATGAAAAAGATTGAAGATTATAAAAATTCTTTATTCGCCTAAGGCGGAGCAGAGACATCTTCAAGAAGCTTTTGTAGCTCCGCTAGACGTTTTTCACAGGAGCTCAATACGTTCTTAGTAGCTACGGAACGTCGAGCTTCAGGAGTACAGATGTAAGAAAGCCCAGCAAAAGAGACTATCATCTTGTCCTTGGCATCGTCAAGGGTTTTGATGGTAGCCTCTGCTCCAAAGACTTGTTCCTCCAAAATTGAGCTCTGAGTTAGCTGCTGGTCCCGAACTGCGATCGTCTGCTCCCTCTCCGCCTTTAAGCGAGCCAGTTCAGCCTCGACTTCGCGAATTCTATCAGTCTGTTGATGAATTCTTATATTCGAAGCTTCATAGGCCTCTCTCTGAATCTCCAGTTGGGGCTTCGCTTCAGTCAAAATCTTTGGCTACCTTGATGCTGTAATTGTGGAGGGCTTCATTGAAAGTCCTTTCCCGAGCGAGATACTCAGCTGATAAAGCGTCATACTCCTCTTGGATGAGACTTTCAGTGGTTTTACTTGACAGCTTTAAATATTCTTTGATCGGCTGTTCAAGTCCCTCCATGACTTTCTCCAATGTCGCTGCTCTTGCTGCATCTTTAAACATGGCAACGTTTCTGATAGTAAGAGCAATCGCCGCCTTCAGACTTTCATAACTGAGGCCCTTATTCAGGACCATTTTTATCAGAGCCGCCAAAGTCTTGTAAAAATTATCAGTATGAATATCAACTAAGAGATTTATTTCTGCACTTGAGCTCGGTCTTGCGGAGATGTCTATCATATCTCTTCTCTGAAGACTAGGAGCAGATGTTGCCTTAGTAGCAGACTGAGATGAGGCTATTTTTGTCGTTGCTACTATGGCTAACTGATCCCCAGGAGCTTCAGGGACAGTATCTTCAGCATTTGTTACTCCAGCCGGTTCTGGAGTCGAAACTACGTGAGTTTCTGTGGCGGTGATTGGTACGGATGGAATGGTAGTTATGGTAGCTGATTCTGGTTCGGGTATTGTCTCTTCAAGAACCTTTTCTGAAGCAGTAGTAATAGCAGAAGATGCTATTTCAACGTCCCCAGCTTCAATTGATCATTTGATTATGCCTTCATCACCTTCTTCAGCAATCGGCTCTGCAGGTTCTTCAAGTATATCAGTTGTAATGAGTCCTTTTACAACTGATTCTTCATTGAAGTCTACTCTTTCTTCAGTAGCCACTTCATCATCTACAGTATGTTCTACTGCAGTTTGTTCTTTATCCTTGCCCTCAACAGGAAGGGACAATTCTGGCTGAGCCTGTACCTCGGGCTCTTGTTGTACCTCCATAGATTGAGGGTATTCTTCTTGAACATCTTCTTCTTCGGAAGAAGACTCCTCTTCTTCAGATTCTGCATTTTCCTCATAAATGTCTTCTTGAGGAGGAGGAGGAGCCACGGGTTTTGATACAATAATAACACCTACAAAAATTAAACAAAATAAGTTAATATACAAAAATCATAATTTTGTATGGATTTTGTATAAATTATATTTACCTGGAGTGGGTGTAGACGTGCCAGGTACGCGTCATAATCCCCATCCCAATCCTCATCGTCAAAATTAATAGCTAGTTCATCTGATAGGATGGGTTCTTGATCAATGGTATGTACTGGAGCAACATCCTCAACAATTTGTGCCTTTTGTGGCAAAGTCAAGTGAAGTGCTGAGCTGAGACGTCCCGGAGATAGGACCGTCACCGCTTCCATTGACGCTACTGGTTGGGAGGCTGAGGACCCTTCTCCAGGGTGAACTGAAGAAGACGCAACATGTTGCGGCTCCTCGACTGGAATATCAATCTCTGGGGTAATGGCTCTTGATCTAGAAGGTCCTTTAGTGGTAACCTTCTTCTTCTTTTCTGGGGTCTTCTCTAGAAGAGTTGCAGCTGCACCTTGTTTCCGTTTGAAGGTTTTGTCAATAATGATAGGTTCTGCAGCTTTTTTCTCCATTCCTATTGGGATTACTTCTAGATATGTATTTGGAACAGCAGTTTCGTCAGGTACGTCTGATGGTACCTTGACTGGCTCTTCAAGATTTTCCTTCTTGGGCTATCTTAGACTACCTCTCAGGTTGTAGCCATGGGCAAAAGAACGGATAGAAGCATAAAAAACGAGCATACGTATGAAGTATACGTAGCTCGGTGGTGCTGGTAGCAGTCGATATTCGAAATTTGGCACCGGTGCAGGCAAGTACTAAAATATCTCCAGCCCCTTGCACCATCAATCAGTTTCCCATAATGACGAAAACTGGTAGAAGGATTGCCAACATGAAGTTGGTCAAATCCGAATTGGCGAGAGAACCGGCTTGGTAGATATGGTTCAAACGTGCAGCCGTCTTCATTTTTGTACATCAGATGGGAAGGTCTGATGCATTGTAGCCATCTGAAAACTGGAGTTGGCAATAAAGTCATTCCTTCAACTTCATCTTCAAATTGAACGCCGAAGCAGTCGGCTGGAACTGGTGGCCGGGTACAGAAAAAGTTTCGACCATAAGAATAGTTCAATACTGCTCTGGTATCTGCTACTGTCGTGGCAGTCCAAGTGGCTTTGCTGAACTTTTGGAGGAAGACTTCTGTATCATCTCCAGGGCCTGGTGGCAACAAAATGCAATTGTGATGCAATAGCCAGCCCATTAAGTAGGTGTAGGGCATTTCTACCCTAGGGAATACGTTCCGGTGAGGAGCATTATTGATCAGTTCCTCGCCAAAAGTCCTCAAACCTGCGTTGATGCGGCACACCATTGCCGACAGCAGGTTGATTTTGGCTTCAAATACCAAACGTACCGCTGGCCATAGCACGTTTCGGTGGATCCTATCAACTGTACTGGTTCCCGGTATAACCCATCTTCTCAACCACAAAGAAAGAAAGCCTGCCAGCAAGGCTTTCTTGGAGATCTTCTGGCTGCCATATCTGAGGAAACTCAAGGCTTCAGTTCCTGCAGAGAACTCCCCAGTCTTGGTAGACAAATATTTGTTCGGGAATTTGTAGCCAATCATCATATCCCGTACTTTATCAGCAGGGATTGTTGAACCAGTGTTGATGGATGGAGCTTTGTTCTCCTGAAATCTTTCTTTATCATCTTTGGATATCTTATCCTTGTGATAAAAGAGATATGTTGTCCACTTGTTGATGTACACCAAATGAGATCCACTCTCATGCATAGTAGTACAAATCATGTAGTGGCACATCAACTCTTCATATACTTCAACTAATTGAGGATTTTTCTCCCTTATCTCTGCTAGTTCCCTGTTGGAGGGAACATATTCTTCATACGGGGCTTTCCCTATTGGCAACTTGGAGATGAATTGCATCTCGTGGAGTGCGAGACCCATTTCACCTTTTGGGGTCGTAAAAGTTCCTGTGGAACTGATATATATCTCCATCAGAGCCATGAACAAATTATTGTTCGATGGTATACCCTGACTGGTGGAGGCCACTGCTTCATACAGGTCGATGTCTTTTAGCTCTGTCTGGAAGTTCCTCATAATCCAGAAACTGATCTGAATCCAGTTCTGGTTAAATGGAAGTTAGCCACCCTGATAGCCTAGGGTTGGCTTGTGGATATAATACTGCAGCCCTTATGAACTTATTTATGAACATTTGGGTCTGCACTGGTTGAATCAGAGCAGAATCCTCACTTGGAGTGAATCCTGGCAAGAGACCGGAGAAGGGAACAACACCACCACTGGGAGTACTAGTGTAGTAGCCCATGTCATTTGCTCTCTCTCTCTCTCTTAAAATGATCCTTCCTGGTCTACCATGACTGCTGGGAGTCAGGTTCCATAGCGTCTTCCGGGGATAGGTGGCACGGATAAAAGCAGACAAAGGATAATCTCTATCTATGTCAGGGAGGTACATGGCTCTATCTCTATACTTCAACACCCAAGACTCCTTTTTGGGGTGTGTTTGTGGTTTGAATTTTACGAATTGTTGACCATCCAGTGATGTCAACACTTCTTCATTTATCATGGACAGCAACATCCTGTCCCCTTGTGTAGCTATCAGTTGTGCTCTCTCTGCAGGATACTCCAGATTCGACTAGGGAAATTCTACGTGGGACAGGTTCTCCAAATAATTTGAGCCCACCATATCAGCTGATGAGCCAAATATTTCTACAAGTGGATGAATTTGCAAATCCACTGCCAAAAGAAAAAGAAAAATCAAGTTAGTGAAAATCTAATTTGAAATTTTTTTGCATAAAGATAGAAGACTCTGACTATGCAAATTTTACGCTTATTAAAGTTGATAAAAACTTTTTGTAAAAATTTTTTGTTTTACACAAAGTCTTTTTTACTTATGAATTTTACGCTGGCACATGTTGATGTGATCGTATTATGAATTTTACGCTAGCATGTGTTGACATGAGCGTATCTTAATTTTACGCTAGCACATGTTGATGTGAGCGTATTATGAATTTTACGCTAGCATGTGTTGACATGAGCGTATCTTAATTTTACGCTGGCACATGTTGATGTGAGCGTATTATGAATTTTATGCTAGCATGTGTTGACATGAGCGTATCTTAATTTTATGCTGGCACATGTTGATGTGAGCGTATTATGAATTTTACGCTAGCACGTGTTGACGAGAGCGTATTCTCAAATTTACGCTGGCACGTATAGACGTAAGCGTATTTTCTTAATTTTACGCTGACACGTATAAACATGGGCATATTTTCTTAATTTTATGCTGACACGTATAACGTGGGTATATTTAATTATCTCAGTTTCTACGCTGACACGCATAACGTGGGCGTGAAGTGACTCGGGTTTTCTTCTCCGACGAACTTGCGGCCGAAGTTCAGTGCTTTATCCTTCATTGCCGGAGCCACGGCGGGGTTGCTCTGTTGAGGCGTCATTGATGATGGGACAGGGGTTTTCGCACGGTCGGCCGATGATGAATCGACGACGGACTTCTTGCCCTTGCTGCCGGCGGCGGTCTTCTTGGGGGCCATCGATTTAAAGTGAGAGAGAAAGACGAGAAAATGAGCAAAGAGAGATCGAGATTACGAAAGACAAAGTAAAGTTCTATCTCTATTCAAACAGCCCTATTTATAGAGAATTTTGAATCGGTTCAAATTCTCGATTTTTACGCTGACTGTTGGATATCCCAACTTTTACACGGATGACCATTGGATATCCTAAATTCTATGCTGACTGTTGAAATTCCAAATTTTACGCTTATGTTCAAAGTATTCCAATTTTGAAATAATTTGAAAACTTTGAAGGGGGTCTTGTAGGAGCGTAAAAAGTACTTCAAAGATTAAGTCAAAGAAGTTGAGAGCTTTACGCAATTCAAATTACGTCAAACTCAGACTCTACGCAAGCTACTCTCTACGTATGCTATTCTCTACACGAGAAGCTTTTATGCGAGAGTTATTCTCCACTTTTACGCCGGGGACAGACTGTCAGGCCGCATTTAATGCGAGTGATTTGATCCGACAAAATAATTTTCTGACAGCAGGATTGTACAGAAGCCGAGAGGAATAGATTTACACTAAACCTAATACTATCATTTAGTGTGTAGATGGGCTAACTTTACGCCCAGAAAACAGCTTCTTTTACGCACGATAGCTATTTCGAGCTTTTACGCTAAAGGCTATTGTGTGCGTAAAGTTTATTTGAGCTAACTTTACTCTCAAGGCTATTTTTAGCCACTTTACGCTGGAAGCTTATTTTGGGCTATTTTACACCAGTTTGCTACTTCACGCAGGGAGTATGTTTTGGGTCATTTTTACGCCCGAGCTTTCCTGACTACATGAGAACGTGGTTGGCTTACGTGGCTTTCATGCCACACTTATCGAGGAACGTGTGTACGTGCTCTCCCCATTTTGTTGAAATAGTGGAACACGTGTCACCATGCGTAGAGATCAGAACTCTACATGGGACACGTGTCACCGTGCGTAGAGGATGATTTATATCGTGGGTGACAGTTACTCGCGTAGAGACCTAATTTTGTTACTTTTTACGCACAAAGGGTCAAGTCTATAAATAGACTTATTTTTCACATAGACAGCATCAAGAGATCAACAAAGATACAGGAGAGGAGATCCTGAGAAAACTCATATTTTTAGCGTGATATTCCCAGAAGCATTTCTTTAACTTTTCTCAAGAATATGGTAAAGCAAAGCAAGAAAGCATTCGACTGTGCCATCAGTGCCGTTGCTCGATACCTTTCCGGTGACTTAGTTCTTTCGATTGTTTGTCTTCTTCAAGCAGTTCTCTTCATCATCATCGTATGGTCCAAGGAACAAAGTGATCGCTCTCAGATCATACTTCCATAGCAATACTTCCCAGAACATTTGTACTTTCTGTACTTTTTTTAGTTTTCTTTCAAAAGCCAATTTTTGAGCATTTTGTTAAGTGAAACAATTCCACCAGCACAGTTGAGTATTGACACCCGCATAGTTTTTATGTGCAAACACAGGTAGAAGCTCGTGGCGCGGAGCTCGCTTGGATGCGTCGAGGTACGGAGTTCCTTGGCAATTCAAAGCGTGTGGCCACATGGAGTCGAGACTTATACGGGACATAATGTATGGACGTCGCCTTCCGAAGCTTCCGCTGGCTCAAGACATGTATTGAGAGATGGAAGAGAGAGCTGAGTGACTTGTATCGTGAGATGAGTGAGCTTGAGAGACTTGTAATTTTGGCCTTGCGCCCTATTGTAACCTTTGTTTCAATATTAATAAAGAGCTTCTTTGAATAACTTGTGTTTTGTTCTTAATTTTTGCTGCTATTATTCAATGTCTCTTCTTGGGACTTCTGTGCGACGACCCCGTCGCAGCCGCTGAAATCGGCCGTTATGGAACCCGTCTTACACGAGCGCAATCTAGGCTCGTGCGGCATCACGCCTTAGCGAGGACGATCGCTCCTACGGGAGTGGGGCGTGACAAACGTATCCTTCCTTTTTCATCGATAGTGTTGTGAATAGATTTGTATTTTCAGTCATATGTCGCGAGCACCCACTATCGAGAATCCACTTGCTTCTAGTTGAAGAGGGAAGGTCCACCTACACCACGAGTAGATGTGACCTTTGGTACCCAGATTCTTTTGGGTCCTGAGTGGTTAAACTTTGGTACCCATGCATATATATTTCTATCAACTAATCTCCTAATCCTACATTGTAGAGAAATGTGTCCATGTAGATTACAATATATACATCTAGCATGCATGTTTACGCTAGGAGCATGTTGATAGTGATGTCTATAAGTAGGGTGATGATAGCTACGTGCAGCAGTAGAGTGAGTATGGTGACTGTGTACAGCAGTAGGGTAATTATAATGATTATAGTGATTGCGTGTAGCAGCATGATGATGATAATGATTACGTGTATGTGTCCTACGTGTTGCATGTGAATAGGTGTACATGAAAGCATGATTTTGTATAGCATGTAGATGAGTGTTCTTGTGGTGACGTACCTTTTTGTGTTGAGTAGGCACGTGTTTGTTCGTGTTGTGACTATGAGACTGAACTTGCGGTTAAATAACCTGCTTGCCCAGTTTAATCTCTAATTTCTTAGAGACAGCATTCAACTCATCACATTTAGTAGTAAGACCGTGTATTCTACCTATAGCAATTTTGAACTTGTTTTTCTCTTCAGCAAGTTCTTTGTTTAAAGCCGTGATATCAAGTGTTTGTTTCTCAATGATTGATTCGACATCGTGTAAGCTTAATTTAAGCTTGGATACCTCTTCAGTATTTTTTGTGGGTGTAGTGTTTCTAACATCTTCTAGTAAATATAAAAATCTATGGATCTCGGTTTCGTAGTCCTTGATCTTATCCTTTGCATGTTTATATTTATTGATTACCTTTTTGTGATCTTCAAGTAGATCACCAAAAGCATCACCAAGTTCATCAAATGAGAAATCATCAAAAGAGTCTTTTACCTTTTCTAAAGTCGTCATCAGAAAGACAATAGCCGTGCTTTGTGGAGATTTCTCTTCCTCGTCTGAATCACTAGCCTCGCTTTCATGCCAGATGCTAGTGTTGGCATACTTCCTTGTAGTTGGCTTCTTGTACGGCTTCTCATATCTACTTTCCTTCTTTGTTAAGGGATAATCTTTCTTGACATGTCCCGTCTTTTTGCATCCGAAGCAGGTGGGTTCTTCCTCATCGTCTCTTTGTTCTCTTTTCTTTTTGTTGAAGCATAGAAACTTTTGAAGTTTCGAACTAAGAGAGCTTGATCGTCACATTCGGAGTCATCGTCATCAGTGTCTTCTGAGCTGGTTCTTCGGCGATGAGCTCTTAATGCAATCTCCTTCTCTTTGGGAGCAATTTCTTCGAAGTCTTTTAGATCGAGCTCATGCGTCATCAACTTGCCCATCAACGTTTCTAGTAACATTGCCGTGAGATCATTACCTTCGATGATCGCCGTGAATTTGGGGTTCCAGACCTTCGGCAATCCTCGTAGCACTTTGCGTATCTTCTCATGGTTGGAATAATATTTTCTAAGAGAAGATAGCGGGTTGACGATGTCGAGGAATCTGGTGAACATTTGAGTGATCGTCTCATTTGGATTCATCTTGTAAGCCTCGTACTCCTGTGTCAGACGACTGACTTTTGATTCTTTGACTTAAGTGGTCCCTTCATGAGTCACCTCCAAAAGCTTCCATACTTCGTGCGAGGTGGTGCATATGGAGACCCTGTTGAATTCAGTCCTATTTATGGCACAGAAAAGAGCATTAATAGCCCAAGCGTCTAGACTTGCATGTTTCTTCTCCTGATCAGTATACTTGTCGTAGGGTTTCTCGACGAGGCTCCCCTCGACAGTTATTCTGGAAGGTTTCTTGTAGCCATCAGTGACTACAGTCCACAGGTCAAAGTCTAGAGACTTAAGATAAAAACTCATTCTAGTCTTCCAATAAGTGTAGTTGGTCCCATCAAATAGGGGTAGCCTATTTGTGGATTAACCCTCACCATAGTTGGTAGAGATGGGATGTGTGGTTGCCATGGATCAACTCTAGGATGTAAATCATGTATCAAGAGAACAGTGCTCTGATACCAATTAAAGTACGTATAGGCAACTCTAGAGGAGGGTAAATAGAGTACTTGTGACAATAATGCTCAATTAAAAAATTAACTCTATTCAATCCCAACTAGTAAATAATTAATCAGAGTATAATTGCAAAAATTAAATAAAAATCGGAAAGCATACGCAGACACAGCAATTTTTAACCTGGTTTCCCTCGTAGAGGACTAGTCCAGGCCTGAGAACTCTAACTCAGGATTGAAATCCACTATTTGTGAAATAGCTTTACAACCACGTGTGTCACGACCCGCACCCGCTTTTCGGATACGAGACGTGTCCAAGCCCAGCCTATGTTACAGTGTCGACGGTAGTATGCTGTCTATGATAAGCATTATCCATACAAGTACACAGTTCACATTTATCATCCACAACTAAGTTATAACAAAAGATTAAACTCGAGTCTCAATAATTAATTTAAAGAAAGATCCACTACAACTCAGCTAGTCTCGGGAACAAATCCGCTAAAATAATTTTAAAACCACTGAAATTAAAGTTTGCTAAGCTCACTAGCTAAGAATAACACGAAAAAGCATAAGAAAGAAATATGCTACTCCGTATCAGAAGAAGCAATCGGCATATTGGTAACGTCAGTTGTCACCATGATACGCACCATAAACCTCGGGGCAAACCACGTCGTCTAAAGTTGAAAAACAGTTATCCAGTCAGGATTGGAGCAAGATCACCATAACGCTACACTACACAATATAATATATAAGCACGCAGAATATCAATAAGAGGGGGATGAGTATAACATGATATCAAAAAAAACCACTATATCTTGGAAAACGGTTTGAGAGTGTAATTATGACTTAGAGCAGTTGAAGGTATAACTAGGACACGAAGACAATATAAAAGAACGATGAATATAAGACAAACATATGGACAAAACGTCAACACGAAACAAATCACGTGTACTGTGTGTTTTAGAATACAAGTGTTCTGTATGTGGACGGGTTAGGACATCTGGCAGTCGGTACGTGAGGTGTAACGACTGCTATCAACATTGACATTGGAGAAAAATTATATATTGCGTAGACCACATGCATACTAGTTGTATTCCCCCTCCCGACTCTCTCACAAGTAAACATGATCACTTTAACATTAACTTTAACTTTAAACATTGAACATTGAAGATAGAACATTGAACAAAAATATTAAGTGAACATGTACGGTTATGGTAACAAGTATAACTCTCGTGCACCAATGGTACAGAAGATAAGACTATCAATTTAAGGAAAAGAATAACATGCAGCATAAAATAAAGGCAACATAGGTCATAGTGATACTTGCCTTGCTCCGCTAGATGAAGAAGTCACAACTCAAACGTCGTAGGCCGATCTACCCCGTCACATAAATAACCATAAGTTAGATTATGAAAATCCTACTCTAAAAATCCTAGAAAGTGGCTAATGGTTTAACATAACTAATTATATTTAATTCTAAAATAAATCATCTAAAACCTAATTTAATATAATATAATTCTGGAGTTAAAATTAAATACTAATTTTTAGCCAAGGAAGATCGCAGTTTCCAATTTGGAACCCGTGGCACGCAAATCGAGGCGCATCGATAACTAAATAGTCAAACGACACAAACTCTATGACTTGAGTACGCACCCTAGTAGATTTCAATGCCACGAGTGCACTAGAATTGACCGTGCCACAAAATCACACTTTGGTCAAAGATATCGTCGTTATGGCTATCCATGACCAAATCGGTAATTTATTGACAAAACTAAGATCTACGAATTAATTAAAATACTGGATTAACTAATTAATTTTTAGGAAAAATATAGAGCTCTGTGTTAGCTTTCCAAAACTTCAAACGGTTCGTGATTCGGATTCCTGGTTCTCCCAGAATCTCGAAATACAAAAAACGTGTCAAATTTCAGACAACTAGCACTCTACAAATTTTCCAGAAATTTAGGTTCAGAAATTACGAAAAATAAATTAGATATTCAGAAAATATACCTCAATACGCTTCCAATAAAAAAATGGCATGCGAAAAGCTCTTCTGGTTTAGCGGCAATCACTTCGGGAAGTTGTAGGACTCCTAGATGAAACCTCTCTCAAAATCGGCAGGAATTTAATTAGGGTTTCGAATATAATATATATTTATATATATATATATATATATATATATATATATATATATATATATATATATATATATATATATATATATATATATATATATATATATATATATATATATATATATATATATATTTATATATATATATAAGAGAGAGGCGGTGCTTACTCATTCTGGCGCCGACAGGTGGGCCAGGGGGTGGTTGACTATGCTGATGACTGTATAATTAATTATTTTAATTCAAAAAATCATTTTAAAATCATTTTAAGTCCAAATAAATCAAAATAAATTGCAGAAAAATCCATAAAGTCCTAAAAAAAAATTTAGAAAATATTTCTAAGCGTCTAGAATCTAAATAAAATATTTTAACATAAAATATTATCGTGTGACCTCACAGTAAATTCCAAAAACCTATAAAATATAAATTCTATATGTTTTAATTATCTAAAATTTCTAAAAAAATCCAGAAAAATCCTAGAATATTCTAGAAAATATTTATAACCTAGTAGAGCCTAAATAAAATACTGGGTCCCAAAAATAACTCCCAATGGCCATATGGTAAATCATGAAAGTCAATAAAATATATAAATCTTTACAAAATAAATATTTAAAAAATTATCTAAAATATCTAAAAATCATAATAAACTATAAAATAGCTATAGAATGTTATATAACCTACCTAGAGGCTATATAACCATAAGATGGTCCTAACTTACCTGTGGGCGTAGGCATGACATCCTATGATCATAGAAATCAACCATAATCTAATCAAATAAAATTTAAAAAAATCCATAAATTTTTAATCGGGGTGGCAGATGCCACAACGTGCCTTTACTCAGAAGAGCACGCCAACTTCTTAAAGATCGCTGAGGCAAAACTTAGATTTTTCAAGTGACTTCTTCAAGACTTTTGCACAAAACTTCTAATTGACTTGCACCGAGCACCTTGTAGGCTTAGAAAGTTTTGTGGCTAGTAGATGAGAAGAGTATGGCTCTTTAGGATGTATAGGCTATAAGAGAGAAGAGAAGATTGAATGATTTGAAATGGGAGAAAAGGGTGCCTATATATACTAGTTCTGGGAGGCAGAGTTCGGCCAGAACTCTGTCCAAAAATTCAAAAAAACTGGCCGTTGGACAACTTGCAATGAGCAATCCCTAAAAAATTAGCTCCTGGAAATTATGAGACAGAGTTCGGCCCAAACTCTGTGTGGGGACAGAGTTCGACCCGAACTCTGTCTCCTTGGAGACAGAATGCTCATGGGCTTTGTTGGGGTTTGGCAGTTTGGCCTTTTGTTTGTAGAACTTTTTGGTTATCTAGTCCGTGGTTGAGGTACTCAGTGCGAATAAATGTACAATAGCCTAGACTCAAATAAAATTATAAAAATACAGACTTCCGATAACAAGTTCCAGCAGTATTCATTGAGCAGTCGTCGATAATGATTGTCTGACTTGATATGTGATAGTCAACTGATTTGTAGCTTGATGACGATTTATGTGTCGAGTTGGATCATGTCAAATATCGATTTGTTAATTATCAAGATTAGGTTGACTGCGATCCAGTTTGGGTCAACAGTTTCATCATTGAAAAGAAGCAACAACACATAAATCCAAACTTCAGCCTACTACACATGTCGAGTTCAAATCTTTATATATCCAAACAGTGAATTCAGAACTTCATGTGGACTTAATTATAAATTATTGTTTCACATAAATAAGCAGAATTGAATACTTCAAACACAATTCCAATTTTTCTTTCTGATACAACAACCTATTACAAACCCCAATTCAAAACCCTAGCGACCAATAACATAATAAAAAGTTTAGGAAAAGAATCAAGAAAAGCAGGAGATTACCAATCTCAGGACCAAGAAGAATCAAAATTTCTAAACTTATGAATCAAAGAGGGAAAGCTCTGATACCACTTGTTATAAATATAGCCCGTTGATTCATGAGATAAAGAACAAAATAAATACAGAAGCGTACCTGAATCCATTGATTGGCTTGACTAAATTTCTAACTCGCTACGACCCTTAATGACATAGTGGAATCCGAATCCTTTGGCTCTCTCTTTCTGTTGATGAGGATTCAGAAGAGAAAAAGGAGAAATATTTTCTTTGATGGCCATATGAGTTGGGGACCATAACCCTAATGAATACATATATTTATATGTTTTGATATTTTTAGTTTGGCCCCTCATCAAATTAGATTTATCTTCGGTATCTATACATTATTTCCATGACAATTATACCTTGAAGCCAATTTTTTAAATAGATCACTTTAATTTGGCTTAATTATTTAGATAGCCCAACACAATTAATTTTACATGTGTGGCCCCTAATTATTGAACAATTCCAACAATAGGCAGTATGAAATGTGGAACAGATAGGTAGGCTATTTGAAAGTGGAGTTAGAGAATAGTCAGTTTCCAATCCGATCGACCTCATATTTTTTTCTAAACTCAATAAAATACAAAATACAAAATAAAATATAAAATATAAAATATAAAAATGTCTTGATCAGCATGTATAATCTTTGTTGATGAAGACGATGAGTGATAGCAATATAGAAGTAGACGTTCTATTTTTGTACATGTAGCTGCATATTATTTGCGTATCGACCAACGTTTACGTTGATTATCAAAATCATGTATGACTATGACCAGTGGGCCAACAGACTGATCATCAGTGCAAGCGGTTCGTGTGACGGTTCATATATTATTTAGAGGAATATAGTTAGTGACTTGCATAGAGATATGGATTGTCCGAGTCATGGAGGTGATTTGTATAAGAAATGGAGGGAAGACTATTAGTAGGCATATGGGATAGACATTTGCATATCAGCCTCAACGTGCCATATTATAGGCTATACTAGTTGATATATCCGGCAGCAGCCACGAACTAGTATCTAGTACGGTCGGAGAAGTATGCTAGTATACATACCGGCATTATTTGACGCTAATGCTACTCTATTACCTCCATATGGTCTAAAGTCGTCTTCGACGTGCATTCACATAGATGTATAGATTGACCAGTTATTATTCATGTATTATCAGTTTCATATTATGACTTGTATTTTTGTATCTTGTTATGCCCTCTGAGGACCTACTTCTTTAGATCCGAGCGAGTATCTTTATCCTACAGTTTACAGACCAGGTATCGAGCAGGTATCTTGCTGAAATCTTAGAGGCCTGTACTAGAGGAATTTTCCTGATCTAGGGTTATGGAGATAGTTTAGAGTCATGGACATTTTATCTAGCTAGCTATGTCCTGACTATTTTTTATTCCAGTATTTCTATTTCCAATATGTACTTTTATTTTTGGATATATTTTACTAGACTTTGACTATTTCAGACATATCTTTTGTATTGGATATCAGACTATTTTATTTTATTCAGACATTTTATTATTCCCTCTGTGTAATGTGTTATCATGTGGATGAGATTATAGTAGTTATTGTTGTTGAGATATACACTATCTGTGACTATTGTATTATAGATGTAGGACTTCAGTGTACTATGATTAGGATAAGTCCATTAAATTAAGAATAATTATTCTAGCCGTACAGCTGGCATGCTCATGTCTTGGGTTTTTATGTATTTGGAACCGGGGCGTAACAGTATACCAAGTCGGAATGCGGAAACACACGACCAACAGGCAAATAACGAAAAGTACCTACAGTAGCGGTATATGTTGGTGTACCGTGCATACACCGATATTTGCCTAGTTTGCTAAAAATGTGCTGAAAATTTCGCCGGCTTTATTACCTCCTGACTTCCTGAGATTCTCCAACACACGATGGTGCTCGTTGCACTCGAGTTAGCGTTGTCCATATAGGTTGAAAATCCCAACAAAACTAAACATGATGATAAATGTTTGAGACCAACTTACTATGATTTATTTCCCCTTTTATGTAGAGTTTTTTAAGTTTCCCAAAAAAATGAAAATGAAGTGTCACGTCCCACTCCCAAAAATATAGAATTGGGCATAACCTGGCCAGCTGATACAACCTAGAGTGAGCTGCCCAATTTATGGACTCACTTAGGCGTACACTGTAAAAGTAACTAATCAAACAACAGAAATCATCTAAATCTAAACACAGGATAACAAAAAAGTACTAAAATAAATGCAGAGTAGTCTGAATATCCAATACAACTGAATAAAAATACAAGTTTGGTGGAAACAATCACAGTACATCAGAATGGAAATACAGGAAATGAAAGATAACTAGCTAAGAGCAACAGATAACTAGATAAAAACTCCAGCAAGTAACAACTACCTGGATCAAGGGAAACTCCTCAGGGGAGCACCTCGAAATCCCTGCAACGTATCCCACCTCAGCTCGAAATCGTAAATCGTCGAGTACAGATGCTCGTCGGGATCTGGAAGGAAACCAGGTCCTCAGGGATATAGCAAGATATAAATAGAACATGCCATAAAGTAAAACTGATATAAACATAAGGGGTGT
>JANAVB010036820.1:662903-751715 GCA_029216955.1 Iris pallida | reverse complement strand
CCGTGGTCCCACCACCTGTAGAGCCACAGCAGGAGCGGGAACGATCAAGAACTTCATGGGTCTGAACCCCAAGGAGTTCTCAGGGACTGAGGGCATAATAGTAGCAGATGAATGGCTAGACTCGTAGAGAGGAAGCTCCTTGGAGTTAGGATGCCAGGGGACCTCCAGGTCGAGGGCAGCGGATTTCTGCTGATAGACTTGGCAGGAGTTTGGTTCCGGAATGAGCCGTTATTTGCGAGAGGAAGGGCCACTTGGGATCAGTTCAAGACCAGTTCAAGAAAAAATTCTTTTCGACCACCGCTAGGGTAGCCATGGGGCTACGATTCCAGAACATCCGTAGGAGAAACCGTTCTGTCGACGAGTATACGACAGATTTAGTCGCATGAGCGTTTCGCTCCTAGTCTGGTTGTAGACCCAGAAGAGATGACGCGTTAGATTTTGCCATGGTCTAGTTCAAGACTTGGCTTTTATAGGGCGAACGGTACGACGACTACTACCAGAGCCTAGAGTTGGCCCAGAGCATTGAGGAGCGTCTTCTATCTTGCAGAGGCCGGCTTCTGTACACATTGAGGGACCCTCCAAGCGTCAGGCTTTCCAGCAGAAATCCGACGACACACCAGCAGACATATCGTCCTCCCACACCACATCACCCGACCCCGCAGTAGAGCCCCGAGACCTTAATAGCAGAAGAGGGCTATGTTCTTTCTGTAGAAGACCAGGCATGATTCACCATCTGCAGGAAAGGTTGGGGCAAGGCAGTACTTTGTGGGTCTGCCCCATCAGCTTCGGAACTGCCCAGCAGCCAAGGGACCTAGAGGGCCGCTTCCGACTCAGCAGCAGAGGTTTGGGCAACATCTGCAGCAGCAGAAGGGACCCAGGGAAGCTTATAGTCTAGCCCTTGAGCGGAGCCGGAGCAGGTTTCGGAGCCAGATTACTTAGCTGATCATCACAGGGCATATTTATTTGCATACTTTCTAGCTCTATGCTTGTTTGATTCTGGTGCATCTCATAGCTTCCTGTAATTAGAGTTTTTGTATAAACACCGTCTAGTAGCTACACTACCGAGGAGATTAGTAGAGTAATGAGGGAGGCGGCCAGTACCTATTAGAGCTATCTATAGATGCTCTATTACTTATAGCCGAGAGAGAGTTCAGGGGACGATTCTTTGTGATGCCACTCCCCGGTTATGATATCATATTGGGGATGGACTGGCTTAGCTATCCCCATGCAGCTATAGACTGTCATGAGGGTAGTATTCTGTTCAGTCCCCCAGGCACAGCACCATTCAGGTCAGGAGGACAGGGCCGGAGATCAGCCTAGAGCCGAACTGTTGTGCGATAGTTGGGGACGTAGCACCACACCCTATCATTAGGAAGTTTATGGATGTATCCCAGAGGATCTTCCAGGACTTTCGCCTGACAGAGATGTGGAGTTCACTATAGATTAGTACCGGGTTCATCACCAGTATCCCGGGCTTGCTATAGAGTGAACCCCAAGGAGGCGTAGAGTGAAAGAGCAGATTGATGACTTGTTGAAAAAGGGTTCATTCAATCTAGTGCTTCTCCATGGGGAGCGCCAGGCTCTTTGTGCCTAAGAAGGATGGTACAGTTCGGTTGTGTATTGACACCGGGCCTGAATGCCATCACCATTAAGATCAAATATCCTCTCCCCAGGATAGATGATTTGTTCGACAGTGAGTGGGGCAAAAGTCTTTTCCGGATAGACTTGAGATCCGGGGTACCACCAGGTGAAGGTCAGGGCAGCAGACATCCAGAAGACGGCGTTTAACACGAAGTAGGGCAGTACGAGTTTCTGGTGATGTCTTTTGGTCTCACAAATGCGCCAGCTGCTTTATGAATTTTGATGATAAGACATTTCACCAGTATCTGGATAAGTTGTCGTAGTGTTATCGACGACATTCTGATATACTCGAAGAGCCGGAGGAGCATGCAGAGCACTTGCGGATAGTTTTGGGGATTCTGAGGCAGGAGAGATGTTTGCCAAATTGCCGAAGTGCGAGTTCTTTTTAGACCGAGTGGAGCTTCTCGGCCATGTAGTTACTGGAGAGGGAATCTCGGTGGATCCTAGGAAGATTGCTGCAGTTGAGACATGGAAGGCTCCGACGTCAGTTTCAGAGATCAGGAGCTTTCTGGGTTTAGCAGGCTATTATAGAAAGTTCGTCCAGGACTTTGCTAGGATAGCTGAACCCATGATGAAGCTGACGCAGAAGACGCAGAGTACATTTGGTCAGAAGACTGCCAGGCAGCGTTTGAGGAGCTGAAGAGGGAGGCTGACGACCGCTCCAGTTCTGACATTACCTTCAAGTTCTGTAGGTTTCACCATATACAGCGATGCTTCAGAAAAGGGGCTAGGATGTGTCCTACAGCAGTATGGAAAAGTAATTGCTTATGCATCTAGGCAATTACGGACTCATGAGCAAAACTATCCTACCCATGACAGAGTTAGCTGCGGTGATCTTGCATCAAGTTATGGAAATATACTTATACAGAGAGCATGTGAAAATCTTTACTGACCACAAAAGCTTAAAGTATGTGTTCACGCAGAAAGAGCTGAACATGAGGCAAAGACGATGGTTGGAGTTGATGAAAGACTTCGACATCGATTTACAGTATCATCCCGGAAAGGCAAATATGGTAGCAGATGTGCTGAGCAGGCATCCGATGGCATGGAATCTGATGATAGATCGGCATTTACGGGAAGATCTGGAGAAGCTAGGTATCGAGATAGTTCAGCCAGGATCAGTGATACAGATGATGGCGCTTGACATTCAGTCAGGTTTGATAGAGCAGATCAGGGAGGCACAGTCTACAGATGAGAGCCTTCGTAGACTTCGAGCCCAGGCTTTAGCTGGATTGCTGGATGACTTCACTATAGCAGAGGATGGATCCTTGAGGCATGGCAGCCGATTGTGCGTGCCGAAGGGAGAGCTGGTAGAGGCAGTCTTGCAGGAGGCGCACCGATCGAGATATTCTATTCACCCTGGCGCTAACAAGATGTATCGTGACTTGCGGGAACATCTTGGTGGCACGGGATGAAGAGGGATGTATCACATTTTATTTCGAGACGCTTAGTTTGCCAGCAGGTCAAGGCGGAGTGCCAGAGGCCAGCTAGTCTGTTGCAGCCGTTATCCATTCCCGAGTGGAAGTGGGAACATATTACGATGGACTTTGTCTCAGGACTTCCTCGTTCCCAAGGAGGAAAGGATGCCATTTGGGTCATCGTGGACAGGCTGACGAAGTGTGCGCACTTCATACCCTTCAAGGTGGGGCTTTCCACCGAGAAGTTGGCGGAGCTTTACATGCAGCAGATTGTTCGCTTGCACGGAGTACCAGTGAGCATCGTGTCGGATAGAGACAACAGATTCACGTCTCATTATTGGAGGAGCTTGCAGGAGGAGTTGGGCAGTCGGCTCAAGTTCAGTACGGCGTACCACCCGCAGACAGATGGGCAGTCCGAGAGGACGATACAGACACTGAAGGATATGCTGAGGACCTGCGTACTGGACTTTGGAGGATCATGGGAGAGCCATCTGCACTTGGTAGAGTTTTCATACAACAACAGCTACCAAGCCAGCGTCAGTATGTCTCCTTTCGAGGCAATATATAGACGACGATGTCGTACACCGCTCTTTTGGGATGATGTCGGGGACAGAGTTATGCTTGGGCCAGAGATGATCACGGATGCAGCAGTGAAGGTCGGGATGATCAGAGACAGGCTCAGAGTAGCTCAGGACCGACAGAAACACTAGGCTGATGCTAGTCGCAGACCGATGGAGTTTGCAGACGGTGATATGGTGCTAGTGAAGATATCACCTACTAGAGGGACGATCCGGTTCGGACGAGAAGGAAAGCTGAGTCCCAGATACATCGGGCCGTTCGAGATACTTGGCAGGATCGGAGAGGTAGCTTACAGGGTTGCACTTTTACCCAACCTAGCAGGAGTTCACGATGTCTTTCACGTATCCCAGCTGAGGAGATATGTTCCAGACCCCAGCCATGTGCTAGATCATTCAGAGTTGGAGATCGGACCAAGCCTTACAGTTTCTGAGCAGCCAATGGAGATATTAGACATGAGAGAGAAGAGGCTGAGGAACAAGGTTATACCCTTAGTACGAGTAGCTTGGAGCCGTCACTCTCCAGGTGAATCTACTTGGAAGAGGGAGTCGGACATGAGGGAGAGATATCCTTACTTGTTCGATCCAACCGCTGCGAGGAAACCACCCGTTTCTGCTTGATACCTTAGAGGTTAGTTTCGATCATAGCCTTAGTCATTTGTTGCATTGCTTGCTATGTTAGAATATTGTAGGATCTTCAATCCTTGTGAATTTCGAGGACGAAATTTTTAAGGAGGGAAGACTTGTCAGCCCCTGATTTTTCAATTTCGATTTAAGTAGTGTTAATTAATTTCTAATGTCATATTTAGCCTTAAAATATTTTATTATAATTTTAGGAATTTTTCTACAATTTTTAAATAATTTTTAAATGAGTTTTAATAACTAAAATACCATTTTGTAATTTATTAAAATATTTTAATACCATTTTGTAATTTTCAAAATTGTTTTAATAGTAGTTTGTAATTAATTCAATTGTTTTAATTAAGTTATACAAATTTACTTTTGCATTATTATAGGGTAGGGACCTAATTGTAATAAACCTAAACTCTAGGGACCCCACTGTAATTTGACCGTCACCCCCCTCCCCCACACGTACTCACCTACCCCCGACGATCGCCGGTCAGCTGCCCCCGCCATTTTCGGCCAGCCCGACGCCCCCAACCGACCTCCTCTTCCTATAAAACGAAACCCCAGACTCAACCCTAACCCTAGCACAACCCCACGACCACCATCGACGCCCCCACAGCCCTCTTCTTCCCTAAACCCACAACCGGAACCCTAACTCCGGCCACCCACCCAGAACCGCCTCTAGGCGACCTTAACCCCCATCCACCACCACCCATCGGTTCGTCGCAGCAAGCTGGGTCGATCGCCACCCAAGCGCCGCCGCGACATTGCCTCCTCCGTCGTCCAGCGCCTTCGAAAACCCTCCCCCAAAGCTGGACACGTAAGTAACAGTGTTGAAACGTGTCGTGCGTGTCTAGTGTACACATATGTGGTTCGCCGTGTCCTGACGAGCACGAGGGTAAGTCTGGACACGAGTTTTATGACCCGTGCGTGTCGTGCTTAACACGGTCACGCGACTCCTGTGTCCCTAACTGTCAGGACACAGGGTTGTTTTATCAGGTTATTATTAATATAAACTAAAACCTTAATAAATGAAACCCGAACCCTCCCCCTAACACGAGCTCGGGCTGACCCCCTGGCCAGCCCGACCGAGCCTGAGAACCCGACCCACAGGGCCGAGTTCGAACCCCCCCTGTGTTTTGTTTTGTTTTGTTTCTTTTTCTTTTTCTTTTTCTTTTTCTTTTTCTTTTTCTTTTTCTTTTTGTTTTATTTTATGTTATTATATAAATATATATATATATATATATATATATATATATATATATTATATATATATATATAATATTATATATATATATATATATATATATATATACATATATATATATATATTATATATATATATATATATATATATGATATATATATATATATACTACATATATATATATATATATATATATATATATATATTATATATATATATATATATACACTCATACATTAAAATGCTAAATATAGAATATATATTTATATATATATATATTATATATATATATATATTATATATATATATATATATATATTATATATAATATATATATATATATATATATATATGCATATGTGTATATGTATTTTGTGTATATATATGTACACTATTATATATATGTTATATTACTATTATCATATATATTTACTGTTATCTATATATATTATATATTTAGTTCTTTATATATATGTATATATACTTCCTTATATATAAAATATATTTTTTTTTCCTTATTATATATATATATATATATATATATATATATATATATATATATATATATATATATATATATATATATATATATATATATATATTTTATATATATATATATATATATATATACATACATATATTATACTTTAATATATGTATGTATATATATATATTATACTTTAATATATGTACGTAATTTTGTACATATATTATACTTTAATATATATAAATATACTTGTCATATGTATATGACTACTATGTATAATTTTACCTTGTTAAAATATTAATATTTATTTTCTACTTTTACCACTTTGTATTTTTGTATATTTTAATTACTGCAACCATTTGGTGTCCAAGCCTAGCATGGATTTTTGGGCTCAAATGTGTTTTCACACATTCAAGACCTGCACAAGTCATATTGGACTTGATTCATGGCCTTGGGTCCTGTATTTGAACTCTGGTTCAAATTATGTACATGGACAAAATACGCAGATAATTAATTATTTAATTTCAGATTGTGTACCATGCTGTTTTTGAATTTCTAAAAATACTTTTATTGCTGTTAAATTCTGGAAAAATAGTATTTAGATACTATGTTAATTTATCTAATTTATCATAATTTTTACAGTATTTAATTTACAGTTTTGCCACTGTTTTGGCATATGAAACCAGAACTCACTTTCTGTGTACTTATGAAAACCTTTTTTTTTATAAAATACATGTATTGGTTAATAAATTCCAGAAAAATTATAATAAATTTCTATAATTAACAATGATCATTTTGGTACCTTATTTTATGTAAAATTGAGCTTTTTGTCTATCTCAAAAATTGTTGGAACATAATGTACAGTTGATTTATTTATTGAATAATTACGACTTGCAACTTTTTGTGTTATTTTGAGTTATAGTCATATTAAAACTCACCCCGCACTAGTGTAAAGACCCTAGAAAGTTAGTTTGAGTATTGTGTCACCCCACATTGGTCTCCTATGCTAAAGTCATCATTTTGGCTAGGTGCCCAGTCACAAGTCGTATTGCACCACTTAGTGTCTTAGTGTTTAACTTAGTATAAAAACTAAGTTTATGTATTTATTTCTACAGTGACGAGTTACCAGACATCTATAGCATTTTTATCGCAGCTTGCTTTGCTAGAGGCAAGTACTTTCTATAAACTTTATATACTGTTACATCGATGAACTGCAATCCAACCATGTTAAATGCTGATCCTTGGGGTAGCAAGTTAAATCTTCACATATTGTACTTTCAGTCACTACCATGTTTAAACCAGTCTTTATGTATCTCTCACATGATTAGAATATGGGTTATAGGAAAATTGATAGTAGAGTACGTGATCATGCCCCCATTATCGTACCGAGCAAAGTTTCATTTTATATGTTACTGCGCCGTAGGCCATTATCCCGCATTTCTGTACGGAGGTACACCTATGCTTGTACACTTGTACGTATGTACATTTCATTTACATGTGCCCCTGCACATTGTACACCTATTGACGATCACGTACCTGCTACAGTTTTAAACATTACATATACATCTGTCTCTATGACATATGTGTCCTTGCCATGATAGATTATGTGATGCCATGTTTCCAGTTATTCCTCTTATGTTCATTTTCATGTTTCATAACGTTGTAGGTATCCTTAATGAGGAGGAGTTACTCTGCGATTCATATTATGGAGATACTGCCGAGGACCCGGCTTTGCTTTACGAGGATGTACCTGCGGGAAAACTCGTCTAGTTTGCGTAGTTGCTTGGGATATTTAGTGTAGTCATGTATTAGACTACGTATTTTGTAACTGGACATGTATCCAGTTTTACATTTCAGACTTGTACTTTGGACTTATTTCTATATGAGACGACTTTTGTGTTTGGAGCATTTATGACTTTTATTTACTTATAGAACTGTTAGCACATTTAGTCTTAACTTGTTACTTCTAGAACAGCTTACTGCGCTTTATCTCAAGCGTAGGCTGGATATGACTCGGCCCGGCCCAACAATTTGGGTAGCAGGTCGTGACAGTGGAGATGGTGAGGATGATGATGAAGAAGATGGTGTCGGCTAGGCCACGGAGGAAGAGGTGGTGATGGAGAAGATTATGGAGGTGGTGTTGTCGGGTTAGGCTAGGGGAAGAGTGGCTGTGAAGAAGAGGGAGGAGAGGAAGAGTGTTTCAAATGAAGGGGGGATGTGTGTGGTCAGCTGATAGAAATAGAGGGGAGAGAGTGTAAGAGAGGGGGTTGTTTCCTAGGAAGAGAGAGATTGTAAGAGAGTAGGTGGTGTCATGTCACGCCCCAGAACCAGAATACTGGAGAGCGGGGGACAGACACAGCCAGCTACGTACATTGAAGTAAATCTTACATCGCAATACGGTCACGGCTGTCTAGATGCATGAGGGTTTACTACAAGCCATCAGTCTCTTAAGGTCAATAAAAAGCCTAGTGTCTCAATCTCAAGCAACAAGTAGATATAACAGATGGTAGATCATCAGACATACAAAGTAAGGCGTCCCATACATTACATATTCAGATGATCATGAAGCTATTCATACAAAATACGAAGACTAGCAAGAGTTTAAGTCATACATGATCAACCCTAGGATTTGTCAATCATGCTACAGCCCGTAGGCAGACAGTAAATAAAGTTGCAAACGAGCTAACACTTGCTCGGCGGCTAAACGCCTCAAAAGAATATTTTTACAAGGGAATGGGAGAGCAAAATAAAACCCACTCGTTGCCGGGATTCCTTCTAGTGTTCACCATCTGGCAGGAAGGTTGGGAGATCCTCGGTAGCTGCTCCAAAATCTGGCCATACAAAACCAGCTGGGTCAGACCCCAGAAAGAGCAAGTGCCACAAAGGGGCTTCACTTAAGAACTAAAACCAGCATGTCAGCACATAAATCATAGGTGAAATAACATAAGACATGAGTTAAAGAAAACAGGATGATAAACGATAAGATAACTAGAGGACTATTCCGGTAACCAAGTTACAACCCGTAAACCAAACAAGGACCGGGGTTGTAACCCTTCACCTGAACAGAACTTAGCCTCGAACCAATTATCGATAAAGTAAAGCATAAACAAGCATGTCCGGAGATATCCATGTACCGGATCTGGGCAAGACTAGACAAGATAGGACTCCATCCACCATTCACGGCCAAGCAAAGAGTACGGCTTGATACTTAACTAACTAGGGTTATCACAAGCTTAGTTACTAGCAAGATGCAATGAGGTACGCCTACGGCCACAAGCCCTGCAGACTATCCAGGTTATCCAGACGCAAGGTTCGAGCTTAGAGTTATCATGCCTTGTTAGGTGACTTGGATACAACACATGACAGTGTGCATAGTAATCGTTTCGTGTAGTGCCCCACATAGTAGTGAGCTGGAAATGTGCCCTACTCGTCGGCAGGCTACAAGTCCGTCAAGGAAGGCGCCCAGATAACGGGATTGCTTGTAGCCGGAATACCTCTCTATATGCTCTACTTGATCAATCTAGTCATTAACCTAGTCAGATTCGGTATGAATCCCTGACCGTGGTAACCAGGGATACATGTCCTAGACATGATGCGAGACAAGACTGGTTGCTTATACAAGCATATTCAATACAATCACCCACGGTGTCAAGAATTTACTTAGCATGTCAGGTTAGCCGTCGCAATAGCGTATCAAGGTTATCATGTCGGGTTGCTTATCAAGATTACTTATCAAGGCAAGGGTGCGTCACAACGGACCACCATCAAGAATTATCATGTCAAATTACTTGTCAAGAGTGCACCACGGCGGATCACTAATCATGCAATTCCATCACTAATCCTTGCTCCGATTAACATTCATAAATAATGTCATGCTCACATCGGGTTCATGTCGAGTTTACATCAAAAGGCGTAAGGATATAAAATGGGTACAAAAATCAGACTGCGCTCAAGTCAGGCTGCGCTCAAGTCAGGCTGCGCTCAAGTCAGGCTGCGCTCACGTCAGGCTGCGCTCAAGTCAGGCTGCGCTCACGTCTCCAAAAGGCAGCGTATGGACTCCATACGACTCCTCATCAAGGCAGCGTATGTACTCCATACGACTCCTCATCAAGGCAGCATATTTACTCCATACGACTCCTCATCAAGGCAGCGTATGTACTCCATACGACTCCTCATCAAGGCAGCGTATGTACTCCATACGACTCCTCATCAAGGCAGCGTATGAGTCAGACTGCGCTCACGTCACCAAAAGGCAGCGTATGAGTTAGACTGCGCTCACGTCACCAAAAGGCAGCGTATGAGTCAGACTGTGCTGCGCTAAAGAGCGCGCGCAACTCAGTGGCACAAGCTAAAAAGCTCGCGCACACTGCTCACTGTCTTCTCCAAATCAGCAAGAACTCCATGGTTTGAACCCAAAGCTTCAAAAGTCCATAACTTGGTCAAAAAAAGTCCAAATCCAACTTTTCAAAGGTCAAAATTGGGTAGAATAAATTCTCTACAACATGGAACCATCAAAACTTGAAAACAAAGAAGTTTGATAGATCAAAACCACCAAAATCCAAAAATAACTAATTTCTAGATCTACAAAATTTAAAGCCTCAAAATGGAAAATGACAAGTTCTAATGTGTCTTAGAAACATGAGAAGAAGCTAATGGAACAATAAAAAAGGGCTCTCTTGTGGAAGCAAGTTACACTTGCCTAAGGGGTGTTCTTGGTTGGTGGTGGGTTTAATGGAGAAGGAAGAAGAGTTAATGAGAAAGTGGAGGAGAGAGAAAAGTTAGGTGGGTTATAAAGGGGGATGGTGGTGGGTTTAACATGATGAACCAAAGAATAAACCAAGCCATCCCAAAATAAACCAAGTTAAACTATTACATGCTATGATGAACCTAATCAAGATTAAACTGAAATTAGCTAGCCAGGCAGAAAAATAAAAATACATGTCATAATTCTGTATACATATACTGGAAATACGTAGAACGAAAAACGGGGGTGACAACTCTACCCACCTTAAAAGAATTCCGTCCTCGGAATTTAATCAAGAGGCTAGAGATGTCGAGCAAGCTATATCAATTGCAGACAATATAGGACTTGCAGTCAATCAAGCAATCATTCATGCAAGCAAGAAACTTAAGCATATGGCATAAGAAAGACATTATACCTTACGAGTCAAACAGGTCGGGATATCGCGATCGGATATCATCCTTACGCTCCCACGTTGACTCACCTAAAGAGTGATGACCCCAAGCAACACGGACTAATTTGATAGTCTTGTTCTTGAGTATCTTCTCCCTCCGGTCTAATATGGATACGGGTCTCTCCTCATACGAAAGGTTGGTGCCAACAACCAATTCCGAATGATCAAGAACGTGACTCGGATCCGGGATATACCGTCGTAATTGGGATACATGGAAGACATCATGTACCTCACGTAACGACGATGGAAGTGTGAGACGATAGGACACATCACCTACTCGCTCAAGGATATCAAACGGCCCTATATACCTAGGACTGAGCTTTCCCCGCACGTCGAATCGAATGACGCCACGGGTAGGCGAGATCCTAAGGAATACGTGGTCGCTGACAGAAAATTTAAGGGGACGCCGATGAGAATCGGCCCAATGACGCTGGCGATCTTGGGCAACTCGAAGATGATCTCTGACTTGTCTGACCACCTCAATAGTCCGCGTCACCATCTCTGGTCCAAGCATTTGCCTCTCACCGATATCGTCTCAAGCTAAAGGAGATCTGTACTTCCTGCCGTACAAGGCCTCGAAAGGTGCCATCTGGATACTAGCCTGGAAACTGTTGTTATAGAAGAACTCCACGAGATGCAAGTGATCTTCCCACGAACCACCGAAGTCGAGTGTACATGACCGCAGCATGTCTTCAAGAGTCTGGATCGTGCGTTCTGACTGACCATCTGTCTGCGGATGGTAGGCTGAACTGAACTTGAGACGAGTCCCCAAACTCTCTTGAAGACTTCGCCAAAAGTGCGAGGTGAATCTTGAATCTCTGTCGGACACAATACTGACTGGCACTCCATGCAACTCCGCAAGTTGATCCGTCGACTGACCGATTCTGAAAGGAAGAAAATGAGCTACCTTCGTGAGACGATCAACTATAACCCAGATGGCATCTCTCCCAGCTAGGGATCTAGGTAATCCAGTTACAAAATCCATGGTAATGTGCTCCCATTTCTATTCCAGGATCGGTAAAGGTTGAAGAAGTCCAGCTGGTATCTGATGTTCGGCCTTAACTTGTTGACAAACTAAACAACGAGAGACAAACCGGGCTATCTCCCTCTTCATGCCATTCCACCAAAAATGCTGTTGAATATCACGATACATCTTCGTACCGCCGGGATGAATTGAATACTGAGAACTGTGGGCTTCTGCCATGATTTCCTGTCTGATATCTCCACTGGGTACACAAAGACGCCTCCCATGCCGGAGTGTACCATCTTCATGAATGCATAACTCTGGTCTTCGCCCTGCTACACATTCTGCTCTCAGCCGCTGAAGCTTAGAATCCGTGGACTGAGCTAACTTGATCCTCTCAACTATACTGGACTGAACTTGCATATTGGCCATCAATGCCACACTGGAAAAAAGAACAACTTCAATACCCATCTTCTGAAGATCTGCTAACAACTCTGGCTGCGCCGTTAGAAAATAAACTCCGGCTCTCCTGCTCAATGCATCTGCTACTACGTTGGCCTTCCCAGGATGATACTGCAAGTTGATGTCATAATCCACAAGTAGCTCTAGCCATCTCCTCTGACGCATATTAAGATCCTTCTGGGTAAACACATACTTCAGACTCTTGTGGTCGGTGAAAATCTCCACCCGATCTCCATACAAATAATGTCTCCAAAGTTTCAATGCAAAAACTACGGCTGCTAACTCCAGGTCATGGGTTGGGTAATTCCTCTCATGGTCACGAAGTTGACGTGCCGCATAAGCGACTACCTTACCATGCTGCATCAAGATACATCCTAATCCCTTGTCGGATGCGTCGTAATAAACTAAAAATCCTCCCGTCCCGTCGGAAAGAGTGAGAATGGGGGCCGTCATCAATCTCTGCTTCAACTTCTCAAATGAACTCTGACACTCTGCTGTCCAAGCAAACTGCATATCCTTACGGGTCAACTGCGTCAGTGGCGCTGAAATCCGAGCAAAGTCTGACACAAAACGTCGGTAATAGCCGGCCAATCCGAAGAAACTCCGAACTTCTGCGACGGTGCTAGGTACTGGCCACGTCTCTATAGCCACTATCTTCTGGGGATCAACTTCCACTCCACCTCTGGTGATGATATGACCCAAGTACGAGATACGATCCAACCAAAACTCGCACTTACTGAACTTCGCGTACAACTGGTGCTCCCAGAGAATCTGAAGAACTACACGAAGATGCTGCTCATGCTCTGCCTCGTTCTCGCTATAGACTAAGATGTCATCTATGAATACTATCACGAACTAGTCCAAATAGGGCATGAAGATACGATTCATGAGGTCCATGAATACGGTCGGTGCATTGGTCGCTCCAAATGGCATAACAAGGAACTCCCAATGTCCATTCCTCGATCTGAATGCTGTCTTCGGGATGTCCTGCTCTCTGACTCTGATCTGATGGTACCCTGACCGCAAGTCAATCTTCGAAAATACTGCCGCTCCCCTGAGCTGATCAAATAAATCATCTATCCTTGGTAAAGGATATATGTTCTTAATTGTTACAGAGTTTAAGGTACGATAATCAACACATAATCTTGACGTACCATCCTTCTTCTTTACAAGAAGCATCGGAGCTCCCCAAGGTGATCCGCTAGCACGAATAAATTCCTTGGTTCTAAGTTCTTCAATCATCTTGTACAGGACCTCCAACTCTGATGGTGCCATCCTATAGACTCTCTCTGACACTGGTGCCGTCCCTGAAATCAAGTCGATAGTGAACTCTATCTCTCCCTCTGGGGGCATACCTGGAAGCTCTTCGAGAAATACGTCAGAAAACTCTTCTACAACTCTGGGAAACTGAACTGCTGCTGCTACGGCCATCCGTAATGCTGAGGAAGACGGTTCTACTCTGCCTCGAGAAAATAAAAACTCTGGCTCACCGGGAATACTAAAAATAATCTTGCCAACATGGCAATCTATTCTAGCATACTGGTCCCTCAACCAATCCATTCCTAGGACCACATCATAATCGGCCATCGGAAACTCTATCAACCTAGCGGGAAACTCTCTACCGCTAACTACGATTCGACACGAGAAAAACACCCTATCTACACCCACAAGTTCGTTACCAGTAAGTATATTGAGCCTTACTGATAATGACTCGGGCTCCAATCCTATCCGTATCACGAATCGTGCAGACATAAATGAATGTGATGCACCTGAATCAAATAATACTGATGCAGGAAAAGAGTTGACGAGAATGGTACCTGCCACCACCTCACCTGATGCCAACTCCTCCTCTACGGTCAAAGCCATCGCTTGACCGTGCCCTCTGGGTGCTGGTCCCCTCTGCTGGAAACCTCTCTGGCGGTTCTGAACCTGAGCTTGGACCTGGACATACTGTTGTGGTCGATGCTGCTAGAATGCCTGAGCCTGAGGCGGCAATGGTCTCGGAGGCTGATACTGCTGCTGCTGCACTGGTGCTGGTCCCCTCACTGAGGGACTAGTCTGGGCCGATGAGGATGAACCGGCTCTCTGTGGGCAGGACCCTATCATGTGATCCGGTGCCCCACAAGCCAAACACAATTCTTGTGCTCGGCGACATTCTGACACTACATGCCCTGGCTTTCCACAATGAGTGCAGCCCATTGTGGAAGACTGCCTCCGCTTCTGCTACTGAGGATACGTCGGAGTCGAATGCTGAACCGACGTAACTGATGCTGCCCTCCTCGGAGCCCCAATGGTCAAGGCCCTAGCTGCCGGGGCTGGGGCTGAAGACTGGATCATCTGACCATGGGACCGCTTTCGTCCTCCAGTTCTGTCCACAATTCTCTGTGAGGTATACTCATGCCTCTTAGCTGCCCGCAAAACAGCATCAAAGGTCTGATGCTCAAACTGCTCCACTGCTAGAATGATCTCTAGGTGGAGTCCCTGCTGGAACCACTGCGCTCGATCAAACTCGGTTGCCACCAAAGTGGGAGCAAACCGACTTAGTCTTGAAAACTCGGCCGCATATCCATCGACCGTCCTGCTCATCTGCCTGAGATTGGTGAACTTCGTCTGTAAGTCATGCCGAGCCACAGCATCGAAGTACTTGATCTGAAACTTGTCACTGAATACCGCCCACGGGACAGGCGTTGCCAAACCAACTGCTATCATCGCCCACCAGGTGCGGGCTAGGTCCAATAACTGTAGGCGTACCACAGCTACCTTCTCTCCTTCTGGAGTCTTGGCTGCATCTAAGATAATCTCAATGTCCTGGAGCCACGCATCAGCTGCAATAGCGTCTTCACTCCCATCAAAGAAGGGAGGGTTGAGGCGCTTGAAACTGCTAGCCGCACTGTTCCCTTGATAACCAACACGGCTCATGGCATCCTGTACTGCCTGGTGCAAGGCATCGCCCCGACGATCTAGAGATGCAAGCAATGTCCTGATGAGACCCACCAAGGTGCCATCGTCAGGCTCTGCAGGCTGGACTGGCTGAACTGGGGGCTCGGGGTCCCCGAAATGTATGACTCGGGGGGCCACTCCAGAGTGCTGGGCTTGGTCTCCAGGTTGCTGCTGGTCCACTGGAGGTGCTCCGCCTTGCTGATCGGTAGGACCAGGAACAATGCCGCTGAAGGAAACGACATAGGGAACAATAAGAAAGGACCATGATAGATCGAGGATATAAACATGTGATCAGGTCAAGGATTCTGAAAGATCAGAAGGCACGAGTAGAGATCAAGGACGAGTGCGAATTGAGACATCTATCTGGTAAACCCTCACACATCTTGATCTACAAGACCTGCATGGGCCACCACTTAAACAGTGTCACACCCCAGAACCAGAATACTGGAGAGCGGGGGACAGACACAGCCAGCTACGTACATTGAAGTAAATCTCACATCGCAATACGGTCACGGCTGTCTAGATGCATGAGGGTTTACTATAAGCCATCAGTCTCTTAAGGTCAATAACAAGCCTAGTATCTCAATCTCAAGCAACAAGTAGATATAACAAGATGGTAGATCATCAGACATACAAAGTAAGGCGTCCCATACATTACATATTCAGATGATCATGAAGCTAGTCATACAAAATACGAAGACTAGCAAGAGTTTAAGTCATACATGATCAACCCTAGGATTTGTCAATCATGATACAGCCCGTAGGCAGACAGTAAATAAAGTTGCAAACGAGCTAACACTTGCTCGGCGGCTAAACGCCTCAAAAGAATATTTTTACAAGGGAGTGGAAGAGCAAAATAAAATCCACTTGTTGCCGGGATTCCTTCTAGTGTTCACCATCTGGCAGGAAGGTTGGGAGATCCTCGGTAGCTGCTCCAAAATCTGGCCATACAAAACCAGCTGGGTCAGACCCCAGAAAGAGCAAGTGCCACAAAGGGGGCTTCACTTAAGAACTAAAACCAGCATGTCAGCACATAAATCATAGGTGAAATAACATAAGACATGAGTTAAAGAAAACAGGATGATAAACGATAAGATAACTAGAGGACTATTCCGGTAACCAAGTTACAACCCGTAAACCAAACAAGGACCGGGGTTGTAACCCTTCACCTGAACAGAATTTAGCCTCGAACCAATTATCGATAAAGTAAAGCATAAACAAGCATGTCCGGAGATATCCATGTACCGGATCTGGGCAAGACTAGACAAGATAGGACTCCATCCATCATTTATGGCCAAGCAAAGAGTACGGCTTGATACTTAACTAACTAGGGTTATCACAAACTTAGTTACTAGCAAGATGCAATGAGGTACGCCTACGGCCACAAGCCCTGCAGACTATCCAGGTTATCCAGACGCAAGGTTCAAGCTTAGAGTTATCATGCCTTGTTAGGTGACTTGGATACAACACATGACAGTGTGCATAGTAATCGTTTCGTGTAGTGCCCCACATAGCAGTGAGCTGGAAATGTGCCCTACTCGTCGGCAGACTACAAGTCCGTCAAGGAAGGCGCCCAGATAACGGGATTGCTTGTAGCCGGAATACCTCTCTATATGCTCTACTTGATCAATCTAGTCATTAACCTAGTCAGATTCGGTATGAATCCCTGACCGTGGTAACCAGGGATACATGTCCTAGACATGATGCGAGACAAGACTGGTTGCTTATACAAGCATATTCAATACAATCATCCACGGTATCAAGAATTTACTTAGCATGTCAGGTTAGCCGTCGCAACAGCGTATCAAGGTTATCATGTCGGGTTGCTTATCAAGATTACTTATCAAGGCAAGGGTGCGTCACAACGAACCACCATCAAGAATTATCATGTCAAATTACTTGTCAAGAGTGCACCACGATGGGTCACTAATCATGCAATTCCATCACTAAGCCTTGCTCCGATTAACATTCATAAATAATGCCATGCTCACATCGGGTTCATGTCGAGTTTACATCAAAAGGCACAAGGATATAAAATGGGTGCAAAAATCAGACTGCGCTCAAGTCAGGCTGCGCTCAAGTCAGGCTGTGCTCAAGTCAAGCTGCGCTCACGTCTCCAAAAGGCAGCGTATGGACTCCATACGACTCCTCATCAAGGCAGCGTATGTACTCCATACGACTCCTCATCAAGGCAGCGTATGTACTCCATACGACTCCTCATCAAGGCAGCGTATGTACTCCATACGACTCCTCATCAAGGCAGCGTATGAGTCAGACTGCGCTCACGTCACCAAAAGGCAGCGTATGAGTCAGACTGCGGTCACGTCACCAAAAGGCAGCGTATGAGTCAGACTGCGCTGCGCTAAAGAGCGCGCACAACTCAGTGGCGCAAGCTAAAAAGGTCGCGCACACTGCTCACTGTCTTCTCCAAATCAGCAAGAACTCCATGGTTTGAACCCAAAGCTTCAAAAGTCCATAACTTGGTCAAAACAAGTCCAAATCCAACTTTTCAAAGGTCAAAATTAGGTAGAATAAAATTCTCTACAACATGGAACCATCAAAACTTGAAAACAAAGAAGTTTGATAGATCAAAACCACCAAAATCCGAAAATAACTAATTTCTAGATCTACAAAATTTAAAGCCTCAAAATGGAAAATGACAAGTTCTAATGTGTCTTAAAAACATGAGGAGAAGCTAATGGAACAATAAAAAGGGGCTCTCTTGTGGAAGCAAGTTGTACTTGCCTAAGGGGTGTTCTTGGTTGTGGGTGGGTTTAATGGAGAAAGAAGAAGAGTTAATGAGAAAGTGGAGGAGAGAGAAAAGTTAGGTGGGTTATAAAGGGGGATGGTGGTGGGTTTAACATGATGAACCAAAGAATAAACCAAGCCATCCCAAAATAAACCAAGTTAAACCATTATATGCTATGATGAACCTAATCAAGATTAAACTGAAATTAGCTAGCCAGGCAGGAAAATAAAAATACATGTCAGGATTCCGTATACGTATACTGGAAATACGTAGAACGAAAAACGGGGGTGACATGTCATAGTTTTGGGAAGAGAGTGGGGTGTATGTTGTGATGTGATTGGATCTTAGGTTTAGGTGTGTCATATAGCTTTCTCCCAAAAGTATTTATGCATGGCCAAAAGTAGTATAATTTGGTATGAAGGAAATTAAGTAGGTTTAATTAAAGGGTCTCTCCCTAAATTAGTATTAGGAGTTTGATCATTTGAAATAAAGTGGAATGGTGTTAAGATGTTTGGTGTTTTGTATGGATAAGTTGGTGTTGTGTGTGTAGGTATGGATGAGGGGGATGTCATGGTGCTTGGGTTGAGTCTAATTGAGTCGGGTTGGGTCACATTTGGTCTTAGTGATTTAAATGACTTAAATTAGTTATCTATAATCATGGATAAATAAATAGCATGCGGGGACTCAATTGGATGGGACACAAGTGGCATGTGTGTAGTAGGCTCAAAATGGATCGTGTCCATATCTTGGGTCGACAAGTTTGGATCAAAATGGTGTTCCCAATTTGAGTCGGAAGTAAATATGACTCCGTAGGTGAATCAAGATTGGGTCAAAAGTCAGAAAAGTTGTGCGATAAAAATGAAGCATAAGATGGTGTGTTTGAGTGGGACACGAAGGTCATGGATGAAGAGTGTCTCAAGTAGAACTTGCATGACAAATTGGTTTTGAGAAAATGACTAGCTTGTGCTTCTAATTTGAAAGTCACGGCAACGTATATATGATAATCAAAAATAAAAGTGAAAAATCATTAGTAACTTAGAAATTCATTATTAATCATATTTAATTTCTAATTAATCTAGATAAAATCTAATTAAAATTTCAGAGGACTTACATGAAGCCAATGGCATGTATGACAAGTCCTTGTTATTTGTCATTAGCTTCATTTCCATTTTATTTCATTTCCAAAACAACACTAGTGACATATTCAAAAAGTCATTGAAACATGGCATCTTCTTTTATCAAGATGAATAAAATAAGGTTACGGGAGTTGTTGGAGATCTAACCAATGCTATAGACAAGTCACTATATAGTTTGTACTTTCCTTTGATTGTTTACTATATAACTTTTGTGTCGGAACTTTAACAATTTATAAAGAAGTAACTAAGTTATAGTTTGTGAAACAACATCAAACAATAATAAAGTTTTATTACAAATTATGATATTTTCATTTTTATATTCAAATATGTTAAGGACCATGACACTATAGCCATATCGTTCTTATGGGTTGTAGTTTGTAGAAGAGAAAGTTTATTTAAAGAGAGAGATGATCGTAGTTCTATAGCTAGTCAAAGGATATCAAGAATTAATCTCTAATTAATATTTCATGATAGAATAATAAATTTATATTTATGTGTTTTTTTCCTTGTTTGCGTTATCTTCAACAACATTATCTAGCTTGTTGATCCACATCATTTGATATATCACGAATATATATAATTTGTTCCATATTTTTCTATATTTTTAGGAAGAGAAGAGTAGAGAGAAAACTTTATGTGATAAAAAATAATTTTGAACAATTGAAAATGTCAATCTGAATATTTTCTATCAATCTCAAAGGTTGGGTTTGGCATATGGATTTGTCTTCTAAGAGGAATCCAAATAGGTTAATACCGGCAATTTTGATGATCATAATAAAATTACAAAACTTAAATAAATAACATTAATACAATTATACAATCTTCACAATGAAGTGAAGACAGATGTATTGTTGGTAAATCTTAAGAATATATTACACCCTAGGCTAATTTTACCTCCCATGCCTGAACCGGATGAAAACAACAGCTTCCCCCAAAACCGACTAAAAATCCTAGAATGACGATAATACCCCTCACCGAACCGAAGTAGCCGAAAGACCACACTCCGCAAAACAACGCAACAGAAACAAAATGCCACCTTCCGTTGTTCTCCAGAAAAAGCAAGGGCATTCTCGGCAATTCCGCTTCCCCGATATATAAACATCCTCCCCATCCTCATTCTCTCGCTCCTCTCTAACCTTTCCCCTCTCTCTCTCTCTCTCTCTCTCTCTCTCTGTGTATATTCCTTTCAGCAGCGGCGATCGCCGGAGAACTCGCCGGAATCTCGATCTCCGCCGATCCGTCGTCCCTGCTCGTAATTATCATTTTGCTCCTGCCGACGTGGCGTTCGATGGCGAGCGAGGGGTCGTCGCTCGGGAAGAGGAAGGAGAGGGAGCCGGACGACGAGCCGGCCGGGCCGTCGGCCAACAATCGGCTCCTGGCCGGCTACCTGGCCCACGAGTTCCTCACGCGCGGCACGCTGCTCGGGCAGCGGGTCGAGCCGGATCCCGGGTCCGGACCCGCTAAGGATCCGCTGCGGGTGGCGGCGCCGGTGTTGTACGCGGACGTGGCGTGCCTCCTGAAGGCGGCTGACGGGGCCCACGTGCCGGGAGTGATCAACCCCACCCAGCTCGGGCGGTGGCTCCGGATCTCCGAGTGAAATAGACACGTGTCACGGTGCTGTTGGTTTGGTCACGGATGGGTGGATGTAATGGTGCAATTATAAATGTTATAAATGTTTTGTAGTAGCGACATATATATATATATATATATATATATATATATTATGGTCCAAGTTAGAAAAACAAGAAATGGGAGAAAAGGGTTTGTGGTGGATGACAAATTGATGCTTTTAAATATATTATGGTTTTGGTTCCAAAATCACAATTTTAGAAAATCAATTAAAAACTATATTGGTTGAAGAATTTATATCGAGTGAGTTTGATCGTGTCGTGCAGATGTGTGTGCTTTAGACAGAGTTGGATTATGTCAATCCTTCTTTATGTGCACGTCCTATGAGACTAGTGATCTTAACTAACGAGAATTGTTAAGAATAGAAAAAAGCACAAGAACTAAAAAATCGTGCCAAGTACAAAAAAATTAATGAAAACGTATTGGGTTATACAAAATAGCTCATTTACATTCCATGCTCCTTGCGATCATTGTAACCCAACCCTTCTTTAATATCAGCAGCACGAGTGCAGTCGAAAACTTCACATATATAAAATAGATATTACCTAGTGACCAAAGCATGATGTTTGGCAACAAAGTTAGGAATATTGAGAATGTTTCTAGAACATGGCACCACTGAGAGAAACTTCGAAAAGCAGTTACTCAAATAAACCAATGCACATATCAATTGATCTAACATTCACCTTTAACTTAATAAAATTCAATGCTTCAGTTGATATGAGGGGAATTGAACCAACACATCTTTGGAAGAGTTGCTTAATTGTTCAAAATACCAACTTAAAAAACTTCCAGGCGGAGCTACAACAGGTCAACCACACAAAGCATTTTATTCCGAGTGTAGATAGAAACCAAGTATGAGCAGCGAGTCTTCTAATCTTCTAAATCAAGAACCTTCCCAAAGCAAATAAAATCCATCTCTTCCAAAATCAATCCTTTTTAACAGCACTGGAACGTGCCTTGAGATTCAGAAATATCGCCCTGGATTAGCAAAAGGAACAATATGCGTCAACTTTGTATCAATAAACTTTGGCTAGGATCTCCTTGATCCCGTCATTTCAAAAATAGAACAATATGCATTATTTATCATGTCCCCGGAAATACCTAGAAGATCTTAAGCTTGAGTATACACACACAAATGGGTGGTAATGATAGTAAATGCCCATCTTGGGGATATGACACGTTCTTAAGGACACATGTCATGGATACAACACATGTTTTAGTGTATCCTAGTATATTTTGGGATGTCCAGGTTGTGTCTCATACGTGTCCAACATGACATGAACCACAATTTTGGAGTGTCCCTACTTTCTAGATACATACTAACATAAGAATGTAGTTTCCTTGAATCGGTACCTTATATTTGAGAAAGAGAATGAACAACTCAACTTCTTTGCTCTTGGAAAATTAAAAATCCTCAAAATTATACATTGTTTCACAACAGTGGATAACTCTTCCCCACTCCCAATCATCATCAATTGTATTCCTCAGAGATGCATATTGAAGGTTCATAGTATAGGTATCGGAATCGGTATCGGACCATTCCTATGAGTATCGGTATTGGTAGTTCGGTGGTTTCAGATCGGAGTATCGAATTTTTTGTATCGGAAAACAATAATTAGTAACATTTTAAAAATTATATTTTATACATTAAGACATAATTTTAAGTATTTCTAGTGTTGTTTCTTAGTAGTTTTGAAATTGAATAAAATAGTAGTCATCTTGCTTATTGGTTTACATGATGTGATAGAAAAATTTTCTTCTTTTACATGCTTTTACTGGTTTACATGTGAAAGATAAATTTTCTTCCTTTACATGTTTTTACATACTTTTACAATTTTTACTATGCTTTTACACCCTTGTTGATTTGTCTTTTCGTTCATTTTTTTTTTTTTTTGCCGAATTGACCGAAAAAGAGATCCACAATGTCGGTATTGGTCAGGATCTGGTATCGTCGGTATCAGATCGGGACATGCCAAACCGTATAGGTATCGGTTGTACCGAATCGGTATCGGCCGATATTGCAAACTATAATTGACACAGGATCCTTTCGGACTACTAACCCGAGCCATGTTGTGACCATGAGAGCTAATTCATGATAGTCAGCCAACAATTAAGATTTTTTCCATGTGATAGAATTCAAGCAACATTCGCTCGTATTCTTAGTAGGCAACAGTGACACGAAAATTACATGAATTCTGGCCTAATTATTAGCGTTACTCTTTATCTAACTTGCAGAACATGCCTGATAAAAACTAACCACTATCCACATACTCAGGGACATATCTTACGACACAGTACATTGCGACACATACAAGACACCTATTTTGGTAAGTCTTAGTATATTTTGGAGTATCCAGGTTGTGACCGATACGTGTCCGACATGACACGGCGACACGTACAAAGCACCTATTTCAGTTCCTTAGTGTATTTTGGACTATTTGGGTTGTGTTGGATACGTGGCCGACACGACATGGGTCATATTCTCAGTGTAGTGCTTCCTAACCCAGAATGAAAATGCAGGTGTATATATACATAGCTAAGCAGAAATGTCAGGCACAATCATAATACGTGTCCGACGCGACATGGGTCATATTCTCAGTGTCGTGCTTCCTAACTCGGAATGAAAATACAGTTATGCATAGCTAAGCAGAAATGTCAGACATAATCATGATACAAACTGTTATTTTTGCAATTAGGCATTAGTCACTATCCACGCATGAATATTCTCTGCAGATAGAAAAGTGCAAGGATGCAACCTACTCCTGCATAGATCTAGATTGCTATTCCTAGTACAAAATGACTTGTAAAACATGTTAACTGTGCAAAAAAGAAAGAAGATGCTTCATGCTCAAATAAACCTTACATGCACTTAAAGGGGTGAAAGAACATACCAGCACGAAGCGACAAAGCTGTGGAAGAGAACACGGAACTGCAGAGGCATGTATTGGTAATTCACCCAACCAACTATTGGCCAGAACTGCAAGTCAAAACCAGTAAGATTCCATACAGGTTAGAGTTCAGGATATATGGAATCCCGAAAGAAACTTCCAAATTTGCGAACTACTCTTACCTTCCATGCAGTCTTTTGGATAGATAAGTAATCATTTCTGAGCTTGGTCTTGACTAAATCGAACGATCTTCCTGCATTCGGACAATGTATTGCCAATAGCAAATTACTTGCAGATTCAAAGATGTTTCAGCTTTAGAAGCTTTTACCTAGAAACATCACGATCCTTGAAAAACAGAACTTGATGTACCTAGTAATCAAGATGATGAGCAGGTGATTGCTTCAAGATTCCACAGGTTCCTACAGTACTTAGTCCTCCTATGATTTGCTAAATAATAGTTGAACCATGCTTCTTAATGCAGCTTCTAACTCAAAACTGAATTGCTGTCTACATAACCACCTTTATGTTTCTATAGCTGCTTTCCTATTTCATATGTTGTTGTGTCCATAGGACTATCAATTGAAACGGATGCAATAATTAATACAGGGATGCGAGTTTACCACATTGGACAATGGTTTTTTTTTTCTCCCCAAATTTCCAATCAAGCTACTCCAAGAAATAAAGACTGCTATTTTATGTATAATTTGAAAGATTAATTACTAGTCCTTGAGATCTAGAAATGTAGTGTCCCGCTCCGCGAAGGCACTAGATAGACAGAAAGATCGGATTGCTAGCTCTGCAACAGAAGACGATTGATCTGGGCGAGTGGACGAAGTCTCATTTGCTGATTCGCTTACGCCTAATAAGAATTTGAGTTTTTGATTGAATGCTATTGTTAATAACAAGATGGTAAATCATTGAGTATGTTTATAAGAGAATCCACATGCTGCTATGCTAAGAACAAGAAAAGAGATAACCTGTATGCTAAACTAAATTTTTTGCTTGAATAAAAGAAATAAATGTTTGCTATGTTAAATCAAACGAGATATTGCCATGCTAATATAGATCTTTGTTCTGAATATGATTCATTGTCATGCTTGATTAGAAAAGAGAGAAGCTATTAGCTATGTGATCCGAAAAGAAGAAAGGCACAAAATGAACGTGTCGTACATATGCAAAGGCATGAAATGAACATGTCGTATATCTGCTAAGGCACGAAACGAATGTGTAGTATATCTGAAAGATCTGATCAAATCTATTACATCTGATAGAACTGCTAGAGCATGCATTGGTCTCGGACAACTCGTGCACGAGTAAAATTTGTCTCTCGGGTGGAATCTGGGGACGCCTGGAACCACTCGGCCTAGGAGAGATTAGGACCTCCATGTGAAAATGGGAGTCGATATATGAGTCCTTAGCGACGGGCTGAACCGGAGAGTCACAGCGGCTAATCATGGAATTTCCCATGGACCATCATATAGATAGGTGTTGGTTGGTGCAGAGCTGAACCAGAGAGTCACAGCTGCCAATCGAGTCTGCATGTGTCAAGAATGTTTTGCTAAGAGCTAACAATGCAGAGACGAACAGAGAACAATGTTAGTATTATCATGTTTATGCTAATCCTTGTCTTGTGCAGGGATGGACCGTCGACTATGGTAAGAATCACTTAAAAGTGATACATATGTATTGTTTGAGTTTGCTATATGAATTGCTTGCAGAGATTAATCCGTTACAAAGAAGTGCTATGTCCCCTTTAAAGAAAAGATATGATATCGTGCTTATAATTGTCCCTAAGAGTTACTTGAACAAAGAAATGATCATGCTCATGAAACACTCTGCGCATTGCACACGAAATGAAGTCATTGTGCTTGAATTGAACAGTCCCTTGTATGCTTGAGATGAAAAGAAATGAAATGAATTGTGGATTTTCAAAGAATGTAAACTGACTCTGTATGCATGAAATGAATATAGGTAAAAGTAGCAAGATCACATCACAAGAAATATTTTTTCACTAAATGAACAGTGATCGTTTCAGACAAATGTGGCTCTTTGTTCACAATCACCAGGATGCTGATATACTGACCCACCATCAGTCTGCACGCAGGTGCAATATGCATCGAGAAGGATAGTCCGAAGCGATAGCCCGAACCTCATCCTCAGGAGCCAAAAATAAAAAAAGATGCCAAGAGATTGACATCTATTGTAAGAGTTGGTTTTGTATATAAAGGGATGTAATGTATGGAAACGGGATCATTGTAATCTGTAAAGTTTTGAGAGAATGTAACATTGTATCATAGAGAATCGAGAGCTTGTAATCTGTTTAAATGAGATCAATAAAGAGAATTGTTTCTTGTTACTATTGTGTTCAATGCATGTATTCTGAAATATGTCCGCTGCTGCTTCAATTATCTGCAATATATTCCGCTGCGTATTGTCAATCTTGTCTATCTTGTCTTGTTACAGGTCTTGGCCTTGTGCAAGCGCAACTTAGGCTTGCACGGCATCACGCCTTAGCGAGGACGATCGGTATCAAAGAGTCCGAAGCGAGGACGAAAGGACTCTGCGGGATCGGGACATGACAAAAAACCCTCTCATAATCAAAGAAACGGTCTAAAATTCCTCTTGTATCTTGTTATATACATGTTAGATTGCAGTCTAGGACTTAACACTAGAAATGAAAATAAACGAACTAGTTTAAGCCAAGTTTTTTCTATGCAAGAAAAGTTACCAGTAAAACATAGAACCTATTACGACATTCATTGCCGTATTGCATTGCTAATCCTCGTGTTTTTTGTGGCACTTTTACCAGCAACTTTACATCTTCAATGTAGTTAGCCAAAGCCTCATTTGCAAATCATTATTATGATGATGAAATGTATTCAACAATGTTGCTCTTGATGAGCTTAAGCAAAGAGTTCAAGCTATTTCAATCGACATCAGAATATAACAAAGATGTTTATATGTATCTTGGAGACAAAGTACCTAGGTTAAGTATATGTTTGGCAATGCTAGCTCTACAGGTTTGTGTAAAACCCATAATTTTAAGTTTATTTAATTAATGTTTGGTTTAGACCCGTACCCTATCCAACTCGAACCCGCTAACCCAATTAGCTTAAACTAACCGTTCAACCCACTCTTCTCCGATCCACTTTTTCAGCCGGAACTCACCCCCCACGTAACCCCTCTCCCCCTTCACGTAATAACTCCAGAAACTCATCTCCCCCTCGCAGAAACCCACAGAACATCTCTCTCTCCCTCACCACCTTCACAAACCCCTTCCATCTCCCTCCACACTTATTCTCTCCCAAATCGGAGCGCACCCCGCGATGTCCCGGACCTAGCAACACCCCACTTGGGACGTTTTCGACGTGCGCCAACCGACCCCGACAGCGATCGGCCGCCGCCAACCGGCCGTCGAACCCTGCCAGCGCCCCGCCGGACCCCCGCGCGCCCATCCGCACACACCAGCGCGTTTCCGCGGCGCCTCCCCGACCGGTCCCCCACTACCAAATTACAGTACTTTAGCGACGGTCATTTAGCGACGGACATTTTCCGTCGCTATCACCGTCGGATCCCCGACGGATTTGTGACGGAATACCGATGTAGCGACGGTTTTTATTTTTTTATGTCCATATCCGTCGCTATGCCGTCGATAGGTAGTCGGCCATGTAGCGACGGTTTTATATCCGTCGCTAGAACGTCGCATATTTTGGCGGCAAAAGCCTAAAATATTGGCGCGAGATTTACTGACGACTTAGCGACGGAATAATCCGTCGCTACCCCGCGCGAGATTTACTGACGCATTAGCGACGGAATAATCCGTCGCTACTCCGTCGCTAAATTTACGTTCCAGACTTAAGTTGAAACGACGGGGGAAACTTTTTCATTCCCCCCAAATTTCACTCTCTCCTCTCTCTCTCTCTCTCCCGCGGTGATCGATCGGCGACCCCCTCTCCTCTCTCTCCCGCAGCGGTGATCGGCGACCCCCTCTCCTCTCTCTCTCCCAAAGGTATTCCCCTCTCCCTCTCCCTCTCTCTCTCTCTCTCTCTCTCTCTCTCTCTCTCTCTCGCGCGCGCGCGGTGGTCGTGGGTGCAGCGGGCCGGGGGCGTCGGGGGCTGCGGGGGCGGCGTCGACTGCGGGGGGCGGCGGTGGCGGCGGTGGCGGGGGGTGTGGAGGGGGCGGTGGGAGGGGGCGGAAAGCGTTGGAGGGATGGGGGCGCGCGGGGGCTGGCCGCGGGGTGCGGGGGGTTGCGGAGGGGGGCTGGCCGTGCGCGGGGGGCGGGGGGTGTGGAGGGGGCGGTGGGATCGAGGGGGCGGGCAGCGTTGGGGGGGGTACGATGGGGGCGGGGGCTGGCCACGGACACACGGACACACGGACACACAGACACACACACACACAGACACACACACACACACACACGGACACACACGGACACAGACACACGGATACACAAACACACAGACATATATATATATATATATATATATATATATATATATATATATATATACAGCACCGGCTCTAAACTTTTGGAGGACCCAAACAAGTCTCATAAATGAGGCCCTCATTCCTCTATAATATTTCTATAAATTCAAAATCCAACAAATCATCATTCACAATCACATTCTCATGATAGTTTTCATTAACAATCACACTCACAGCTTTGAGGAGGATAAAATACCTGCTTAGTTGAGGAGGTTTTCCGTGGGACTCGGGAGAGAGAGGAGATGAAGAAGGCGGTGGGTTTTGATTTTTCTCTCTAGGTTTTGTTTTAGGTTTTGTTTGCTACAAGCCTACAGCTTTGATTATGGGCTTCCTCCAACACCATATTTATTGGACTGTGGTGCCGCTGGAAAACCAAAGAAATTCAACATATAAATGGGGCCCCCTTGGGGGAGGAGGCCCTAGGCGGGTGCCTGGCCTGCCTCCCCCTGAAGCCGGCCCTGTATATATAGGCATAATTTTAGGCATAATTTTAAGTAATTTATTAATATATATATATATATATATATATATATATATATATATATATATATATATATATATATATACACAGACACACGTCGTGAAGTCTAGTATATATATTTGATTAGCTAAGATAGAAGTTTAGCCTAATTAAGATTAGTTTTGACAGAGTTGACTTGGACTCCTAATTTGACCTAGAACTAGCCTAGTTAAGGGGGCCGGGCATTGTTGGGGTGGCTTACTGCATCCATATTGCACCTGCCCAGCTCATCATCCCTTGTGTGCAGTCAGATGATACCCCTACACAAATAAGTACTTATCAAAAATCTGTTGTTTTCTGTGTATGGAGTGTTTTTTTGGCATGGGATGATGGCTTTCGAATTACATTGGACTAAAAACTGAGAATTAGTACATTGTTTGTGTTTACTGATTTAAGGATGATTAAATCATTAGGTTTAATCCTATGTCATGTCTGGGTTTAAGTTATATGTTATGATTCATGTTGGCATGGGGATTTTGGTTTTTGAATTTGAGCTGTTACATTCTTTTACATTCTGTTACATATACTTACCAGATGGCACCCATGACCCGAGGAGCAGCACGTCGTTTGAAGAAAACAGTGAATGCTGAGGTGGCTCCTCCTACAGTTGAGGAGGAAGTGGCACCGGTTGCTAGTGAGACCGGGAGTTCTAGTCATCCAGCACCGGTAGCTAGTAATGCCGAGAGTGCTTTTGATGCAGTCCTGGCAAGGGACGACGCCTCTCCTCGCACCAAAAATCTCGCTTTTCGGAGGTGGTTGCGTGAAAGTATCACTGAGCGTTTGCGTGAGCAGCGTGGCAAGCATTAGCTATTAGTACTTATTTGTATTGGACTATTTTTATTGGGTTGTTTTTGTTTTAGACTATTTGTATTGGACTACATATATGAATTAGAACTGTGTCAATCTCTGGATTATATTGGACTACGACACCGCGGTAACATAGTTCCTGCAGCCATTCGACTGGCGAGGCAGAAACTATGTATCCGTAGATAAAGTGGACTGTCCTCCGACCCTCATCCCTCGGCAATGATGATACGACAACCAACCGGAGAGGATACTCCGAGAGATCCATCTGGGTAGGACGTATACTCTGAGAGATCACCCTTACAGAAATGATATCAGTAGTGGGATCGAATGTTGGAGAAGATATTATCACAGTATACGTCCTCTCCTCCACGATGGCTCTAGACCCATCTGCTCGTCCCTGCTTCCATTCTTCTTATTTGACTCTCTCAGCCACACATGATATCCAGCTCAAATGTAGAGTAGACGGAAAAGAAGGGGACATGAATAGGAGGGGGAAGCAGCACACCGACGGCATGACTCGGAGGAAGTACAGAGGTTTTCTTCAACATACGTAGGAGAACTATAAGGATATATCTTTTCACAATATGTCATCTTGTCAAAGACCCTTATGTGACAACCATGTTACCGCGGTGTCGGAAGACTAACATGTCATAATTTTCTAAGCCGTGTGTTTTGACATAATCATCCCAACTCTTTCCTCCTGTGTCGTAATCTCGCATTATTACATAGAACTGAAATCCGGTTGGGAGGATTATGTCAAAACACACGGCTTATAAAATTATGACATGTTAGTCTTCCGACACCGCGATAACATGGTTGTCACATTTAGGGTCTTTGACAAGGTGATATGTTGTGTTTACATATATCCTTATAGTTCTCCTACGTACGTTGAAGAAAACCTCTGTACTTCCTCCGGGTCATGCCGCCGGTGTGCTGCTTCCCCCTCCTATTCCTGTCCCCTTCTTTTTCGCCTACTCTACACTTGAGCTGGATATCATGTGTGGCTGAGAGAGTCAAACAAGAAGAATGGAAGCAGGGACGAGCAGATAGGTCTAGAGCCATCGTGGAGGAGAGGACGTATACTGTGATAATATCTTCTCCAACATTCGATCCCACTACTGATATCATTTCTGTAAGGGTGATCTCTCAGAGTATACGTCCTACCCAGATGGATCTCTCGGAGTATCCTCTCCGGTTGGGTTGTCTTCTGAGCCATCCGTTCTCACACTTAAAATACAGGGATTGGATTCTGTGTTTCGTATTTTCGGCGAACCCAGGGATTGGATTCTGTATTTTGTTTTTTGGTTTCTGTATTTTGTTTCCAGCTCCATTTGCATTAATCTACGGTACGACATGGTGATCAGGACATATATAGTCCCTGCAGCCATTCGACTGGCGAGGCAGAAACTATGTAGCCGTAGATAAGTTGACTGTCCTCCGACCCTCATCCCTCGGCAATGATGATACGACAACCTATCACTATATCTTATATAGTAGTAGATGATGTCTTAGTATTACATTATGTGAGTTCATCTTGATTCTGTTACGTTCTTCAAATACTATATACGATAAGATCATATACTACACCATATGTACAGAACATAGATGATTCACACTAATGTATGCTAGAATGAATTTTGGGTTGTGTATTCTGAGCGGCTGGCTTGGGGCGGGTGCGGTGGGCTTGGGGCGGGTGCGTCGGGGCTATTTGCAACCGACGCACACCCATAAGTACTCTTCATATATATGCAACCGAACTACTGGGCGGCGGGCTTAGGGCGGCGGGCTTTGGTCGGGGGCGGCGGGTGGCTTTGCTTCTCAAATTCATCTGAGTTTATATATTGGCTAAATAATGTGTTATCCATATTGGGTGTTCCATTAGTTTGGTGGTGTTTGGATTAGTAAATGTGAATATATATGGGGTTTGGATTCATGGTGTATATGTTCACTGTCTCAAGGACAGTGCGAGTTCTATCAGTTGTGTGCTTCTGTATAGATGTATATATCTATACATCTAGCTGTGATATACATATGTGTATGTGACAATCTCAGTTAGCGACGGACTAGTTACCGGTTAGCGACGGATATTTCCAGCTCCATTAATTGCATTAATCTACGGTACGACATGGTGACGGATATTCCCTGCAGCCATTCGACTGGCGAGGCAGAAACTTTGTTGCCGTAGATAAAGTTGCCTGTCCTCCGACCCTCATCCCTCGGCAATAATGATACGACAACCTATCACTATATCTTATATAGTAGTAGATGATGTCTTAGTATTACATTAGTGAGTTCATCTTGATTCTGTTACGTACGTCCTTCAGATACTAGATACGATAAGGTTAACATATACTACACGATATGTATACAGAATATAGATGATTCACACTAATGTATGCTAGAATGAATCTTGGGTTGTGTTCTGAGCCATCCGTTCTCACACTTAAAACACATAGGAATTAGTAGTGTGAGAGCGCCGGAGAGAGTGAGAGCGCCGGAGGGGGGGAGGAGAGAGAGAGAGTAAAATGGTACGACATGGTGAAGTAGTACTGTATTTTGGCTCCATTCCAGCTCCATTTGAACTACGGTACGACATGGTGATCCGGACATAGTACTTGCAACCATTCGACTGGCGAGGCAGAAACTATGTAGCCGTAGATAAAGTTGACTGTCTTCCGACCCTCATCCCTCGGCAATGATGATACGACAACCTATCACTATATCTTATATAGTAGTAGATGATGTCTTAGTATTACATTATGTGAGTTCATCTTGATTCTGTTACGTTCTTCAAATACTATATACGATAAGATCATATACTACACCATATGTACAGAACATAGATGATTCACACTAATGTATGCTAGAATGAATTTTGGGTTGTGTATTCTGAGCCATCCGTTCTCACACTTGAAGATAAATTTTCAGTATAACGACGGATATTAGGTTACTCTTCAGTATAATTGATGTCTTTTCTTGGATAATTGGTGTGCATTAAATTCGTATGTGCATATTTCGTCTATGTGATTTTTGGATATATACCTACGCTGGGTTATAAGCGATGATCTGATATACAAAGGAGGTGCTGTCGAAATTTTTGTAGACATTTGGATACATTGTATGTTCGGATATTTTTTTTATGTTTGGATAATTTAATGTTGGATATTGGATATATTGTGTTGGTAATATTTTGTTGGATATTGGATACGTTGGATATTGGTGTCGGATATGGATATTTTGCATATGGATATATGGTGTTGGATATTGGATACGTTGGATATTCGTGTTGGATATGGATATATGGTGTTGTATATGGATATTTTGCATGTTTGATATTGTGTTGGATGTGTTGCACAAACAGGAAAGAGTCTGTTTTCAGTATTTTTTTTTCAAAAATTAGAAGTTAGCGACGGACTGGCGACCACTCAGCGACGGATAGTCCGTCGCTAACTGGAGAAACTGAGTTTAGCGACGGAGTAGCGACGGAAAAACCGTCGCTACCTGGAGCATTTCAATAAAGCGACGGATTGGCGACGGACCATCCGTCGCTATCTGTAGGAGTTTTAATGTATCGACGGATTGGCGACGCAATATCCGTCGCTACCTGGAGAATTTTACATTGAGCGACGGTTTAGCGACGGAACGTCCGTCGACCTAGTTCTGTTTGATGTCCATAAATTTTGCTGTTAGCGACGGATGTTTTGTCGCTGATACGCTTTTACCGACAAATTTACGACGGATTAGCGACGGATATTGCATATCAGAAAATCACTGATACGGTTTTGCCGACTCTTTAGCGACGGAGTATTCCGTCGCTAAACCTATATCTTGATACATGTTTTGACGAAAGCTAGTCGGTAATCCGTCGCTATATATATTTAAATGAGCCGACGGTATTCCGTCGCTAAGTCGTCGCTGAGCGACGGAGTAGCGACGGATATGTTTTAGCGACGAGGTTATTCCCGACGGCTGTTTTACCAAAATATCCGTCGGTAATCCGTCGGTATTTATTTTTGGCGACGGAATACCGACGGATAGGGCCGTCGGTAAATTCATGTATTTTGGTAGTGCCCGCGCACATCCAGCGTGCTTCGCCCGCGTATGCCGCCCAGGCCGCGCCCCCGTCGGGCAGCGTCCCGTCGACCCGCGCCCTGTGCGTGACATCACCCGCGCGCCTCCGTGCGCGCACTCATGCACGTCCCGCGTGCGCCGCACCATTCCACCCACATGCCTCCGCGCGCTTGCGTCCGAGTTCCGACGTCGTGTGATCCAAGTCTGAGGCCTCCCCTCGGTACTCCGTCAGTAGCCTTCTGGTAAGCCCCTGACCATTCTGTTAATTTACAGAATGTGAAACTCATTTCTGTTCCGACCGGAATTGACAGGATAAAGTTCTGTCAATTCCGGGATAGATAGCTAGTTTTCTAAGTTAGACTATGTGAATGGTAATTGGTTATTGTGTAATATTGGCTTAGTATGATAATAATATTATTTATATCATAAATCACTAAACAATATATTTATACATATATAATCATAATAGTTTATGTGGTTTAGTTAAGTAAAAGATGGTTAATAATGTTTAGATTAATACTGCTAGTAATAATATTCACAGTTAGTTATTTTTAAATACTTAGACGTATATTTACCCAATAATGCATATATTAATAAATGGATTATCGTGATAATTATGAAGCTAGATTTGAATATTATTTATTATGTTGTCGATAGCTTTATGTATATAAAACGTTATTTGGTCTCAAAATAAGTTTTATTATCAAAAAGAATATTTTGTATAGATTCTACTTATTGATTATTATTTATTATAGTTAAATTAGTAACTGTCACGTTATGAAAAACATTGTTTTTAGTAGTAGTTAATTACTACCCTTAATTATATTTCTAAAATATTAGATATTTCTAAATAAATGATTCTCGTAATATTATAACTATTAAAATGGTTTTTCTTATTATTTAAAAAATATCTATTAAAATATTTCGGTTAGTTGATGTAAATAAAATACTACTTAAATTCAAATGTATTTTTCTGGATATTTGTATAAATAGGTAAATCTAATTATAATATTAGTTTACGAAAAACCGTTATTATTTACTAATAAATAAAATATAGTATTTTTCGCATTATTATAAAAGTAGTATTTTTACTAGAAAAACGTTTTGCCAAATATTATACGTAGTTATAAGTATTAAAATAATTGTAGCTTTACTTTTCTAGAAATATAGGCCTTGCTAATAAAAAATTAATCCTTAAGTCGTAGTTGACGTTCTTAGTCAAAACCCGTAGATTGACAGCTTAGTCATATTTCATTAATGTAGGTTTCAAGTCCCGAACTTAGCCCGAATACTTTTCTGTCGTCACCTACAGCACCGGGAATACCAAGGCAAGTTCATATTTACCCAAACTTGTATTTTAGTTATAATTAAATCCATTGCATCATAGAACTACTGTATCGAAACTTGACTCACGAGATTCCTCTCGGATCATACTAACTGCTTGATTGACTCATTGACTCGGAGTTTGGGGAGTAGTGTTAACACATGTGGTCAAAGCCCCCTACTGCCTCACTGTGGATAGCGGAAGCCCAACCCACTTGGGTTGAAGTCGGACCGTGTTCACTAGAACACATACTGCCTCTATTCCTAACCGGCCACAGGATGTTACGCGCTCACACACTATTGCTAGATATAGGTTGCATCATTTTATTTCCAGAGATCTATTGCATAACTGCTTCTTTATTATTATTTAGAAAATAAATGTTACAAATTGCTTCATGTCTATTTTGATTATTCATTAAGATGCTGGAATGGATTTGTATGTTCTCATTCCCCTCCTGACTGGAGACCAATATTTTAGGTGATTGCGATGACGATGAGCTGGCCTATAGTTCTTACTACGGACCCGACTTGGGTCCCGAGGAGTTAGCTGAACCAGGACAGAGGAACCAAGAGTCCTAGTTGCACCTTTCTATTTAGTCCCTTTCCTTTCTAAAAGTTGTAATAAATGAACAAGTTGTATTAACTGAATGCTTTCTGCTTTGTGCTCATTTCAATTAGACTCTAGTTTCATTTCAAATGTTTAATAAAGTTTTATTCCGTATTTAGAATGTTGTTTCTGCGTCGCTACTGATTGATACAGCTTACTGCCGCCGTCTCACAATGGTGCAGGCTAGACATGATCCGACTGGACCCAGTATCTTGGGATCGGGTCGTGACAGTTTGGTATCAGTAACCTCCTTCTAACCCCAACACGCAAACCCACATAAAGAGAATTACTCTAAGGAAGCTCGGTATATTACTTTAATCCATGTAAAAGGTATTAAAAAAACTATAATGGCTCACAATTTGAAAAGTGAGAATCCTGATTTTACAAACAGGGCAATCCTCATTGCAAGGTGTGTTACATAGACAAAAATAGATCAAACTGATGCCAAAGCCAACCAATAGCAAACATTCCACTGCTTAAAATAAGCTAATGGATATTCAAGCTTAAATGGTTCGCAGTATCGGCCGATACCGATCCGATACGGCCGATACCGATACGGTTTAGCATGTCCCGATCCGATACTGAACGATACCGGATACTGACCGATACCGACATTGGGGGTCTCTTTTCTGGTCAATTCGGCAAAGAAATTGAACGAAAAAGACAAATTGGCAAGCGTGTTAAAGCATAGAAAGGTTATAAAAGCACGTAAAAAAAAGAAAACTTATCTATCGTATGTAAATCAATCGGTAAGGGTGACTACTATTTCAGTAAATTTCAAAACTACTAAGAAACAACACTGAAAATATTAAAATTATACATAAATGTATAAAATATATTTTCTAAAATGTTAATAATTTATTAACAATTATTTGCTTTCCGATACCAAAAAAATCTGATACTCCGATCTGCAACCTCCGATACTGTCGATCCCAATACTCATAGGAATGGTCCGATACTGATTCCGATACCGATTTTGATACAGATACTTCGAACCTTGCTACAAAAAGGAATTATAGATATAAATTGAAGTTGTAGCCGAATCATGATAAAAAATACCTTCGATTACTAAGCCGTAGTACATCATGAAGAACATGTTGTTCCATGGTGAAGTAGTCAATTGTTCCAACAAAACCTGCAAAAGAGATTTTGTTTATCAATTCAAAGCCTCAAGGCAATTGATTTGTTCTAAAGTAATCGTCAGCCATCTTTAAGAAACTAAAATGGCATTTACGAAGTAAGAGTGCAGCATGTATCTGCTATTCACGTACGAACCCCACCTTTTGAGCAACAGTGTTGTTTCCTTTCTTGCCCTTGAAAATTTTATCCATAATCTTGTGCAAGAAGTGCCCAAATGGTCCCGCATAGGCAAAACCATAAAGCTGCAAAAATAAGGTTAATGTCATCCATCACAAGGACAGTTGCAGGAACAACCTTTAAGATGATCTTGAATCAAGAACTCAGCTACCTTGACCCAAATCAAGATACACGAGCTTGTTTGCATACTGACATGGTAAACATTTAACAATTATGAAGAAATAAACCATGATGTAATACAAGTAACACATGTGACTAACAATCGGACAATATGTATAAATTACGATCAAGCATTAGTGGTCCAGATCAAGGATATAAGTTTAGTTTCGGCCAAGTATGTCCAAATCAGTTTGTCAACATTCCTTATGTTCATCCATATCCCCAACTCAAACCATGATATTGACTCTCCTTGGACCACAATGCTAGCTAGTGACTATGAGTACATATCTTGCATAACACAATTGATTCTCAATTCACATGTACTGGTTTATGTACGAAAACACCATGAATATATTACTAAACCTAAAGGGTGGACAAGGGGTCCTGGATCTAAGGAGTCCTAATTGAACCTCTTAGTCAAATGACTGGGAAAAAATTGGAATGAGCTTTACAACAATATGAGATCAAGGGAGGCATGGGTTTCTGTTAGTCTATTTGCAAACAATCGATGGAAAAACTCAGTTGCAATCCCTAAGAAGAGATGCAAAGAATGCAGTTGCAATCCCTAAAAAAGAGATGCAAATAATGCAGTTGCAATCCCTAAAAAAGAGATGCAAATAATGCTGATTGCGTAGCCTAAACGATTAAAAAAAAATCGAATCGCGTTTGCAATAGCGGTTTCTCGAAGGCAACAAGAGATGATCAACAACAGTTGAGTCTCAGATTCTCGAAGGCAACAGAAAGAGGAAGGAAGAAGAAGAGCGGATCTCGCTGGGGTGTTGAACACCGGCGCTCAAAGCTATACCCACAGTACGGATAAGCTCCCAGGAACCAGCAAGTTCAGGAGAACTTTTGGAACGCTCGTAAGTCAATATTTAAGACTTGAACGGGCTTCCTGGACTTAACAGACTCCCTCAACTCTCTTCTTGGTGCCTCTTTCAAAGGAGGCCAAGGGGCTCTATTTATAGAGTGGAGTTGAGACTTCACCTCTTCTCCTATCCGATGTGGGACTAAAATACCAATACTCAAAAATAGAGTTTGATATTTTAGATCATCCCACAATCAGCATAGAAGTGTGCCAGTCCACGCCTACCCCCCGAACCCTCCCGTGCATGCACGAGACATCTTGGAGTCCGCGTCCGAGTCCGAGTCCGCACAACAAAAATTAACTTGCATCCTTGTTGGATTTAATCCTTTTTCCTTCTAGGAAAATACTTCCACATGGCACAAACTTGTGCCCCACTACACCTCATGTGCACACCTCAACACAAGCAATGCATTATATTGAGATACTCACCATTTGGTGTAGCCGATGTGGGACTATCTTTTCTAGTCCAAAGGCAAAAACACCAACAATCCCCCACATATCTCAATATATGGGTTGAGCGTTCCCCACAGTGATTGTCCATCATGCATTAGGAGAGATGTCGCTACGACTTGAATCTTCCCGCATAGGTTAAATAACAGCATGATACAAGAATGGACTAAGCCTTGAATTCTGCACCATAACTGCAATTCTTCCTACTCACATAGTGACATCAACTGTGCTTCTGGCTGCACATTGAAGGCCTTGTGCCAGCCTGATTTCAGTGTATAATTTTTGGGCGTCTACAAGTTTACCCTCAAGAGACGGCCTGATATCTCTGTCCATACACTATAGGTGAGTTCTATATAAAGAGTCATTGGCATGAAGCATTGCGCTTCTTTGCGGTGCTACGCCGCTATGACATGGCTGACAAAGCCAAGGCATTACCCCTACCTGGGAACCTCATCGTAGTGTCATACTACTGTAGCATGAGGTCTCAAGCCTCTTTGTAGTGCCAAACTACCCAGCATGAAGCCTTGCGCTCCCTTGTGGTGTTACGCCACTATGACATGGCTTGCAAAGCCGAGGCTTTACCCCTACCTGGGTACCTCATCGTGGTGTCATGCCACTGTAACATGAGGACACCGGCCTCTTTGTAGTGCTGCCTACATCTCTTTATTACGATTATGCAACATTAGGCTACATGCCTATATGCAGTGCTACGCCGCCTGTAACTTGGCTAACAAAGCCGAGGCATTACCCCTACCTGGGAACCTCATGGTGGAGTCACCCCACTGTAGCATGGAGTTGTAACACTCCTTTGTGGTTGTTGCGCCACCATGCTTCCTGTAAAGCATAACAGACCTTCACTCAGTCTGAGAACTCATTAAGGCATTATGCCATCCTTCTCACAGGATCAATTTTCCGTAGAAAATTCATAGTAGACAACAGTGGTTCTGGGTCCGAAACCCTTATATGTTCCGCAGAACAAGTGCCCACTGTTAACTAATATTTTTTCAGTCAATAGTCCTCCCTTGAATCAAAAAATTAGATATCTGGTAGATTTCTCTTTGAACCAATAACATAAAATTTATTGATAGGATTATAATGACACAATATTAGAATGCCTTCAAGCCCATCTTCCTTGCTGTGTCCTCGACCAGCTGACGCTTGAGACCCTTCGTGAACGGATCCGCCAGGTTTTCCTGACTCCGAACATCGATCACTGCAATGACGCCCCTTTTTATGAGATCGTTCACTGCTCTGTGCTTCAACCGCACAGTCCTCTTCTTCCCGTTGAAGAGTTCATTTGATGCCACTGCTGCTGCCGCCTGGTTGTCACAGTATATCGGAATCGCCGGTATCTGAGCCCCAACCATTGGAAGGTCATACATGAGCTCCCGAAGCCACTCTGCTTCATCTGCTGCAGCGTCCAATGCAAAGAATTCAGATTCCATGGAGGAGCGAGATAACATAGTCTGCTTCTTCGACTTCCACGATATAGCAGCTCCACCCATGGCGAACACATATCCACCTGTGGAATATTCGCTCTCCACCTCTGAACACCAGCTAGCATCACTGAAGCCTTCCACTACTGACGGATCTCCGCTGTAGTATAGTGCATATGTCTGAGTCTTCTTGAGATATCTCATAACACGCTTCACAGCTTTCCAATGCTTTACGCCTGGATTGCTCGTAAATCGACTCAACATTCCCACTGCAAAGGCTATGTCAGGCCTTGTGGCAGTAGTAGCGTACATCAAACTTCCGATGACGCTAGCGTACTCCAACTGCCTGACGCTCTCCTTCGAATTTGGCTCCAGTTTCAGATCACTCCTGTACGGTGTATCAATAATAGGAAGATCTTGATACCCGTAGCGAGAGAGCATCTTCTCAATGTAATGAGACTGTGACAGCGCTATTCCAGTGCCTGTCCGGATGATCTTGAGCCCCAAGATTACGTCGGCATCCCCCAAGTCCTTCATACTGAACTTGGTCGAGAGGAATTTCTTTGTCTCTGTGACGCAGCTTAAATCCGTACCTAGGATTAGCATGTCGTCCACGTATAGACAAACGATTACTCCTCTTCCGTCAGCAAACTTCGTATAGACACACTTGTCTGTTTCACTGACCCTGTAGCCATTTGACCTTATCACCTTGTCAAACTTCTCATGCCACATTTTGGGAGCTTGCTTCAAACCATACAGAGACTTCATCAACTTGCAGACTTTGTCTTCCAGACCTCTGACGACAAAACCTTCTGGTTGTTGCATGTAGATCTCTTCGGTCAGCTCGCCATTAAGGAATGCCGTTTTCACATCCATCTGATGTATCACCAGCTTGTGTATTGCTGCTAAAGCAATTAACAATCTGATAGTTGTCATTCGAGCTACTGGAGCATAAGTGTCAAAGTAGTCGATCCCCTGCTTCTGAGCAAACCCCTTGGCCACTAGCTGGCCTTGAACTTGTCAATGGTTCCATCTGCTTTCATCTTCTTCTTGAAGATCCATTTGCATCCGATGGGTCTTGCTCCTTCTGGTAGGTCGACCAATACCCATGTGTTATTGGAGGTGATTGAGTCAATCTCGTTGTCAATCGCCTCCTTCCAGAATATAGCATCTCTGGTCTTCATCGCCTCATCATAGGTAAGCGGATCTGCTTCCACATGATAGGTGACGAAGTCATCTCCGAAGTCTTTCGGCCTCCTCGCTCGCTTAGTTGACGGCTCAGCGAGTTCTGGTTCAGCTGGTGTCTCCTCGACAACAACTCCATCTTAGACTACTGGTTCGATAAAGATCTCTGTCTGCTCCGCACCCTCATTATTCTCCGGAATGTCCGTGAGAACAATGTTCTTGTGCCTTGCAAACTTTTCTTCAAAATATTCAGCATCGCGAGATTCGATGATATGATTTGACTCGATATCAAGGAATCTCCGAGCATCACTCTTCTCGGCATACCCCAGGAAGATCGCCTTAGTAGTCCTTGTCCCCAGCTTCTGAATCTTTAGATCCGGGAGCTTCACATAAGCCAGGCACCCCCACACTCGAATGACATTCAGGTTGGGTCTGACTTTGAACCAGAGTTCATGAGGAGTTATGTCGGAAGTTGCATACGGCACTCTGTTCAGAATGAAAGTGGCCGTTAATGCAGCTTCTCCCCAATAGCACTTTGGGAGACCCGCAGTCAACAGCATAGAATTCATCATCTCTGTCAACGTTCTGTTCTTCCTTTCTGCTACTCCGTTGGATTGTGGAGAATACGGAGCCGTCGTCTCGTTGATGATTCCATGTTCTTTGCAGAATGATGAGAATTCATGAGACCTATATTTCCCACCTCGATCACTCCTCAGCCTCTTGAGTTGTTGTCCAGTTTGCCGTTCAGCCTCGGCCCTGAACTCCTTGAACTTCTCGAATGCTTCGTCTTTAGATTTGAGTAAATAGACGAAGGCATACTTGGAGAAGTCATCGATGAAAGTAATGAAATACTTCATCCCGGCCTTTGTAGAGAATTGTTTGAAGTCACAGATATCTGAGTGAACCAACTCCAGAAGATCTGTGCTTCGATGGACCCTGTGGAAGGGTTTCCTAGTGATCTTCGTCTGAGCACATATCTCACATTTCTCTACCTTACCCCCACACTTGGAGATAAGTCCTAGACTAGACATTTTGTTTATTCGCTTACAATGAACATGTCCTAGTCTATTATGCCACAACTCAAGAGAGTAATTCAAACTAGTGATAGCATTGACATTATTATGCTGGGTTACAACAAGCTGAATTTTGTACATTCCTTCAGTCTGAAAAGCTTTCCCGAAGAAAGTACCCTTCTTGGACATCACCATTTGGCCAGCATTGATGTCCATCCTCAAGCCTGCGTTGCAGAGCAGGCTCCCAGAGATCAGGTTCTTTGCGATTGCAGGAACATGCTTCACACCTTGAAGCGTCAGAATGTTCCCCGATGTAAGCTTCAGCTCCACCGTCCCGATCCCCAGTACTTCAGCTTGTGCCTGGTTCGCCATCATGACTTTCTCGGAAGTAGGCTCATAGGAGACGAACCAGTCCTTGTCTGAACAGACATGACATGTCGCGCCAGTGTCTATCCACCAGTCCAAGTCTGCCCCCACAGTTGCAACCTGTGCTATCATGGCAACCTGATTAGTAACCAAAGAAACCTTGTTAGGCTCACCTTGCTCTTTGGGCTTGGACTTGCATTCACTTTTATAGTGATCCTTCTTGCCACAGTTGAAGCAAGTCACATGGGACTTGGACTTCTGTTGCTTGAATCTTGGACCCTTCACTTTCAGATTCGAGAAGTCCTTCTTGTGGTGAGAAGCCGCCTGCTTCCCTTTGTTCTCTCTGGTGGCTTGAACCAGATTCGCCGTTGCTAGTTGCTTGGACAGGGTGTCCAACTTCTGTTGAGAGCGCATCTCGTCCTCAACATGAATCTCGCTGAGGAGATTATCCAGGCTAATCTCCATCTTCTTCCTATGCATCCTTGCATAGATGTTGCTCCATCCTGGAGGAAGTTTTGCCACGATCCCTCCAACGACGAACTTGTCGACGAGGGGCATGCTATCGTCCTCCAGTTTCTGGCGCAGCTTCAGGAACTCTTTCACTTGGGGCAGCATGGTCTTCTCGTCTTCAAAGACCCATTTGTGGTATTTTTCAACCATGAACATCTTCGACCGGGCCTCGTCGTCGTCATACAGCTTCCCCACGGACTCCCAGATCTCTTTGGCAGAAGTCCTCTTTGTGTAGGACTCGGCCAGAGAGTCTTCCATGGAATTCAGGATCAGCAGCCTGCATATGCTGTTATCCTTTTTCCACTTCGTCTGCTTGCTCATAGCAGCGGCCAGAACAGCAGCAGATCCTGTTGCTGGAACGATTGGTTCTTCCTCATCCAACACGTGATCAACATCCACGAGTTGAAGGTTCAGAGTCACCTTTCGCTTCCAGATCTGGAAGTGTTCGCCGTCGAATTTCTCCAACTTGTTAAAGCCGGTATCGACAAGCGAAGCACGAGTGTTTTCCATCGAATCGTATAGCTTTGAGATTGTTAGTCTATTTGCAAACAATCGATGGAAAAACTCAGTTGCAATCCCTAAGAAGAGATGCAAAGAATACAGTTGCAATCCCTAAAAAAGAGATGCAAATAATGCAGTTGCAATCCCTAAAAAAGAGATGCAAATAATGCTGATTGCGTAGCCTAAACGATTAAAAAAAAATCGAATCGCGTTTGCAATAGCGGTTTCTCGAAGGCAACAAGAGATGATCAACAACAGTTGAGTCTCAGATTCTCGAAGGCAACAGAAAGAGGAAGGAAGAAGAAGAGCGGATCTCGCTGGGGTGTTGAACACCGGCGCTCAAAGCTATACCCGCAGTACGGATAAGCTCCCAGGAACCAGCAAGTTCAGGAGAACTTTTGGAACGCTCGTAAGTCAATATTTAAGACTTGAACGGGCTTCCTGGACTTAACAGACTCCCTCAACTCTCTTCTTGGTGCCTCTTTCAAAGGAGGCCAAGGGGCTCTATTTATAGAGTGGAGTTGAGACTTCACCTCTTCTCCTATCCGATGTGGGACTAAAATACCAATACTCAAAAATAGAGTTTGATATTTTAGATCATCCCACAATCAGCATAGAAGTGTGCCAGTCCACGCCTACCCCCCGAACCCTCCCGTGCATGCACGAGACATCTTGGAGTCCGCGTCCGAGTCCGCACAACAAAAATTAACTTGCATCCTTGTTGGATTTAATCCTTTTTCCTTCTAGGAAAATACTTCCACATGGCACAAACTTGTGCCCCACTACACCTCATGTGCACACCTCAACACAAGCAATGCATTATATTGAGATACTCACCATTTGGTGTAGCCGATGTGGGACTATCTTTTCTAGTCCAAAGGCAAAAACACCAACAATCCCCCACATATCTCAATATATGGGTTGAGCGTTCCCCACAGTGATTGTCCATCATGCATTAGGAGAGATGTCGCTACGACTTGAATCTTCCCGCATAGGTTAAATAACAGCATGATACAAGAATGGACTAAGCCTTGAATTCTGCACCATAACTGCAATTCTTCCTACTCACATAGTGACATCAACTGTGCTTCTGGCTGCACATTGAAGGCCTTGTGCCAGCCTGGTTTCAGTGTATAATTTTTGGGCGTCTACAAGTTTACCCTCAAGAGACGGCCTGATATCTCTGTCCATACACTATAGGTGAGTTCTATATAAAGAGTCATTGGCATGAAGCATTGCGCTTCTTTGCGGTGCTACGCCGCTATGACATGGCTGACAAAGCCAAGGCATTACCCCTACCTGGGAACCTCATCGTAGTGTCATACTACTGTAGCATGAGGTCTCAAGCCTCTTTGTAGTGCCAAACTACCCAGCATGAAGCCTTGCGCTCCCTTGTGGTGTTACGCCACTATGACATGGCTTGCAAAGCCGAGGCTTTACCCCTACCTGGGTACCTCATCGTGGTGTCATGCCACTGTAACATGAGGACACCGGCCTCTTTGTAGTGCTGCCTACATCTCTTTATTACGATTATGCAACATTAGGCTACATGCCTATATGCGGTGCTACGCCGCCTGTAACTTGGCTAACAAAGCCGAGGCATTACCCCTACCTGGGAACCTCATGGTGGAGTCACCCCACTGTAGCATGGAGTTGTAACACTCCTTTGTGGTTGTTGCGCCACCATGCTTCCTGTAAAGCATAACAGACCTTCACTCAGTCTGAGAACTCATTAAGGCATTATGCCATCCTTCTCACAGGATCAATTTTCCGTAGAAAATTCATAGTAGACAACAGTGGTTCTGGGTCCGAAACCCTTACATGTTCCGCAGAACAAGTGCCCACTGTTAACTAATATTTTTCCAGTCAATAGTCCTCCCTTGAATCAAAAAATTAGATATCTGGTAGATTTCTCTTTGAACCAATAACATAAAATTTATTGATAGGATTATAATGACACAATATTAGAATGCCTTCAAGCCCATCTTCCTTGCTGTGTCCTCGACCAGCTGACGCTTGAGACCCTTCGTGAACGGATCCGCCAGGTTTTCCTGACTCCGAACATCGATCACTGCAATGACGCCCCTTTTTATGAGATCGTTCACTGCTCTGTGCTTCAACCGCACAGTCCTCTTCTTCCCGTTGAAGAGTTCATTTGATGCCACTGCTGCTGCCGCCTGGTTGTCACAGTATATCGGAATTGCCGGTATCTGAGCCCCAACCATTGGAAGGTCATACATGAGCTCCCGAAGCCACTCTGCTTCATCTGCTGCAGCATCCAATGCAAAGAATTCAGATTCCATGGAGGAGCGAGATAACATAGTCTGCTTCTTCGACTTCCACGATATAGCAGCTCCACCCATGGCGAACACATATCCACCTGTGGAATATTCGCTCTCCACCTCTGAACACCAGCTAGCATCACTGAAGCCTTCCACTACTGACGGATCTCCGCTGTAGTATAGTGCATGTGTCTGAGTCTTCTTGAGATATCTCATAACACGCTTCACAGCTTTCCAATGCTTTACGCCTGGATTGCTCGTAAATCGACTCAACATTCCCACTGCAAAGGCTATGTCAGGCCTTGTGGCAGTAGTAGCGTACATCAAACTTCCGATGACGCTAGCGTACTCCAACTGCCTGACGCTCTCCTTCGAATTTGGCTCCAGTTTCAGATCACTCCTGTACGGTGTATCAATAATAGGAAGATCTTGATACCCGTAGCGAGAGAGCATCTTCTCAATGTAATGAGACTGTGACAGCGCTATTCCAGTGCCTGTCCGGATGATCTTGAGCCCCAAGATTACGTCGGCATCCCCCAAGTCCTTCATACTGAACTTGGTCGAGAGGAATTTCTTTGTCTCTGTGACGCAGCTTAAATCCGTACCTAGGATTAGCATGTCGTCCACGTATAGACAAACGATTACTCCTCTTCCGTCAGCAAACTTCGTATAGACACACTTGTCTGTTTCACTGACCCTGTAGCCATTTGACCTTATCACCTTGTCAAACTTCTCATGCCACATTTTGGGAGCTTGCTTCAAACCATACAGAGACTTCATCAACTTGCAGACTTTGTCTTCCAGACCTCTGACGACAAAACCTTCTGGTTGTTGCATGTAGATCTCTTCGGTCAGCTCGCCATTAAGGAATGCCGTTTTCACATCCATCTGATGTATCACCAGCTTGTGTATTGCTGCTAAAGCAATTAACAATCTGATAGTTGTCATTCGAGCTACTGGAGCATAAGTGTCAAAGTAGTCGATCCCCTGCTTCTGAGCAAACCCCTTGGCCACTAGCTGGCCTTGAACTTGTCAATGGTTCCATCTGCTTTCATCTTCTTCTTGAAGATCCATTTGCATCCGATGGGTCTTGCTCCTTCTGGTAGGTCGACCAATACCCATGTGTTATTGGAGGTGATTGAGTCAATCTCGTTGTCAATCGCCTCCTTCCAGAATATAGCATCTCTGGTCTTCATCGCCTCATCATAGGTAAGCGGATCTGCTTCCACATGATAGGTGACGAAGTCATCTCCGAAGTCTTTCGGCCTCCTCGCTCGCTTAGTTGACGGCTCAGCGAGTTCTGGTTCAGCTGGTGTCTCCTCGACAACAACTCCATCTTGGACTACTGGTTCGATAAAGATCTCTGTCTGCTCCGCACCCTCATTATTCTCCGGAATGTCCGTGAGAACAATGTTCTTGTGCCTTGCAAACTTTTCTTCAAAATATTCAGCATCGCGAGATTCGATGATATGATTTGACTCGATATCAAGGAATCTCCGAGCATCACTCTTCTCGGCATACCCCAGGAAGATCGCCTTAGTAGTCCTTGTCCCCAGCTTCTGAATCTTTAGATCCGGGAGCTTCACATAAGCCAGGCACCCCCACACTCGAATGACATTCAGGTTGGGTCTGACTTTGAACCAGAGTTCATGAGGAGTTATGTCGGAAGTTGCATACGGCACTCTGTTCAGAATGAAAGTGGCCGTTAATGCAGCTTCTCCCCAATAGCACTTTGGGAGACCCGCAGTCAACAGCATAGAATTCATCATCTCTGTCAACGTTCTGTTCTTCCTTTCTGCTACTCCGTTGGATTGTGGAGAATACGGAGCCGTCGTCTCGTTGATGATTCCATGTTCTTTGCAGAATGATGAGAATTCATGAGACCTATATTTCCCACCTCGATCACTCCTCAGCCTCTTGAGTTGTTGTCCAGTTTGCCGTTCAGCCTCGGCCCTGAACTCCTTGAACTTCTCGAATGCTTCGTCTTTAGATTTGAGTAAATAGACGAAGGCATACTTGGAGAAGTCATCGATGAAAGTAATGAAATACTTCATCCCGGCCTTTGTAGAGAATTGTTTGAAGTCACAGATATCTGAGTGAACCAACTCCAGAAGATCTGTGCTTCGATGGACCCTGTGGAAGGGTTTCCTAGTGATCTTCGTCTGAGCACATATCTCACATTTCTCTACCTTACCCCCACACTTGGAGATAAGTCCTAGACTAGACATTTTGTTTATTCGCTTACAATGAACATGTCCTAGTCTATTATGCCACAACTCAAGAGAGTAATTCAAACTAGTGATAGCATTGACATTATTATGCTGGGTTACAACAAGCTGAATTTTGTACATTCCTTCAGTCTGAAAAGCTTTCCCGAAGAAAGTACCCTTCTTGGACATCACCATTTGGCCAGCATTGATGTCCATCCTCAAGCCTGCGTTGCAGAGCAGGCTCCCAGAGATCAGGTTCTTTGCGATTGCAGGAACATGCTTCACACCTTGAAGCGTCAGAATGTTCCCCGATGTAAGCTTCAGCTCCACCGTCCCGATCCCCAGTACTTCAGCTTGTGCCTGGTTCGCCATCATGACTTTCTCGGAAGTAGGCTCATAGGAGACGAACCAGTCCTTGTCTGAACAGACATGACATGTCGCGCCAGTGTCTATCCACCAGTCCAAGTCTGCCCCCACAGTTGCAACCTGTGCTATCATGGCAACCTGATTAGTAACCAAAGAAACCTTGTTAGGCTCACCTTGCTCTTTGGGCTTGGACTTGCATTCACTTTTATAGTGATCCTTCTTGCCACAGTTGAAGCAAGTCACATGGGACTTGGACTTCTGTTGCTTGAATCTTGGACCCTTCACTTTCAGATTCGAGAAGTCCTTCTTGTGGTGAGAAGCCGCCTGCTTCCCTTTGTTCTCTCTGGTGGCTTGAACCAGATTCGCCGTTGCTAGTTGCTTGGACAGGGTGTCCAACTTCTGTTGAGAGCGCATCTCGTCCTCAACATGAATCTCGCTGAGGAGATTATCCAGGCTAATCTCCATCTTCTTCCTATGCATCCTTGCATAGATGTTGCTCCATCCTGGAGGAAGTTTTGCCACGATCCCTCCAACGACGAACTTGTCGACGAGGGGCATGCTATCGTCCTCCAGTTTCTGGCGCAGCTTCAGGAACTCTTTCACTTGGGGCAGCATGGTCTTCTCGTCTTCAAAGACCCATTTGTGGTATTTTTCAACCATGAACATCTTCGACCGGGCCTCGTCGTCGTCATACAGCTTCCCCACGGACTCCCAGATCTCTTTGGCAGAAGTCCTCTTTGTGTAGGACTCGGCCAGAGAGTCTTCCATGGAATTCAGGATCAGCAGCCTGCATATGCTGTTATCCTTTTTCCACTTCGTCTGCTTGCTCATAGCAGCGGCCAGAACAGCAGCAGATCCTGTTGCTGGAACGATTGGTTCTTCCTCATCCAACACGTGATCAACATCCACGAGTTGAAGGTTCAGAGTCACCTTTCGCTTCCAGATCTGGAAGTGTTCGCCGTCGAATTTCTCCAACTTGTTAAAGCCGGTATCGACAAGCGAAGCACGAGTGTTTTCCATCGAATCGTATAGCTTTGAGATTGTTAGTCTATTTGCAAACAATCGATGGAAAAACTCAGTTGCAATCCCTAAGAAGAGATGCAAAGAATGCAGTTGCAATCCCTAAAAAAGAGATGCAAATAATGCAGTTGCAATCCCTAAAAAGAGATGCAAATAATGCTGATTGCGTAGCCTAAACGATTAAAAAAAAATCGAATCGCGTTTGCAATAGCGGTTTCTCGAAGGCAACAAGAGATGATCAACAACAGTTGAGTCTCAGATTCTCGAAGGCAACAGAAAGAGGAAGGAAGAAGAAGAGCGGATCTCGCTGGGGTGTTGAACACCGGCGCTCAAAGCTATACCCGCAGTACGGATAAGCTCCCAGGAACCAGCAAGTTCAGGAGAACTTTTGGAACGCTCGTAAGTCAATATTTAAGACTTGAACGGGCTTCCTGGACTTAACAGACTCCCTCAACTCTCTTCTTGGTGCCTCTTTCAAAGGAGGCCAAGGGGCTCTATTTATAGAGTGGAGTTGAGACTTCACCTCTTCTCCTATCCGATGTGGGACTAAAATACCAATACTCAAAAATAGAGTTTGATATTTTAGATCATCCCACAATCAGCATAGAAGTGTGCCAGTCCACGCCTACCCCCCGAACCCTCCCGTGCATGCACGAGACATCTTGGAGTCCGCGTCCGAGTCCGCACAACAAAAATTAACTTGCATCCTTGTTGGATTTAATCCTTTTTCCTTCTAGGAAAATACTTCCACATGGCACAAACTTGTGCCCCACTACACCTCATGTGCACACCTCAACACAAGCAATGCATTATATTGAGATACTCACCATTTGGTGTAGCCGATGTGGGACTATCTTTTCTAGTCCAAAGGCAAAAACACCAACAGTTTCTTGCTAGTCTTATGATGTTGAAGATCCCACTAAAGATAAAGTTCAGATGTGGAAAGAAGAGAGAAACGAACTCCTGAATAGAGAAACCTAAAGTTCAGATGTGGCTGTGAACTGAGTTGCTTTCAACTGCTTGTATCTCACGAATTTGTGCAGGATTAACACTGGAAAATTCCCATTCATTGACATAGTGCACATATATGAGTACGACACAACACTATACTAGAACGACATACATTTTATCGTGCCCAAGTGTACTTTTGGGGTGTCGTTAACGTGTCCCACACGACAACAATTTTGGAGTCGTCGTGCTCCATAGGTTGAGGGTGCGTTCGTACAATGACCAATTGCCATATTTATGATTTAGGGTCAAAACTTATGTAATACTTAGCTGAAATATATCTAGAAATGATTGGGATTCCAGCTGTATAGTGTAGGCAATCTTCTTAAAGAAAAGGATTAATTGGCCGTTTAGTCTGATTAATAAAAAAAATCAAGTGGTCACATAACTCCGATTAATCAATCCGAATGATCCGATTAGTAAGATTGTGTAGGAGCTGACGTAGATGTAGTGCTAATTTGGACCCTCTTTTTTGATGTATTTTATCATGTATCATGTTGGAGTTGGGTGATGTTCGCTTCCTATGCGGATAACACTTAGAAGTGTAACGAGTGCCATCTCTAGCATTCGCTACCGGATAAACCCTAATTAAAATCGATAGCTAGAAAAGTGTAATTGGGTAAATTGGATTCTAATAGATGTTAAAACTCATTAAAAATAGCTTAGAAAACTATTTGTATTTTTTAGAAATTTTCCAGTAATTTTTAGGAATTAAACAAATAAAAAACTATTTAATAATTATTAAATAATAGTCTCTAGAATGTTTAATAGAAATCCATGATATCATTTTTGTCCCAAATTTTACTAGTAGTTTTATTGGGCCAAATAGATTTTTCCCTAATTTCTCATATATTTAGGAATTAAATTGCTATTTATCTTGATTTAATTAGCCTAGAAACTATTTATTAAATTAGGTTTTAGAATAATTAGAAGAAAAAAAAAAGACCAACCCGTGGGCCTCCAAACTCAGACCCATGTGGGAGGGAGGGAGGGGGCCTATGGGTCGGTCGTTGTAGACCAGCAGGGTGGCCCCATGCGCCAGTGGGGCGCGCACCCTTCGCCGTCACCCGCTGTCGGTTAGGGGTAGGTGGGGGAGGGAGGAACGAGGCCAACTTGTGATTGAAGCGGGTAGGGGCACCTGTCAGTACCTCAACCCCTCTTTCACCCATGCTTTGGTCTATTGGATCAAACGGCCAGAAGAGATACTTACCGTTGATGAAAAATAAATTTTCTATTATATTATATTATATTATATTATATTATATATATATATATATATATATATATATATATATATATATATATATATATGGTTGGTTGGTTTTAGGTTTTTAGTTGTTTTGAAAATTTTGGCGAGAGGAGATCTACTGAAATTTCAAGATAAATTTTGTCTTCCTGCAACCTTTTAACCAGCTCTCGAAGTCCTTTGGCCTTGAATATTTACAGGTAAGTTCCTTATCTCACTAGTTTTTAATACATATTTTTAGTGGATTTTAGTTCGTTGTTTAGGAACTTCTAAAAATCCTAGACTTAATGTCGATTTCGGCAGGAAATACCCTGTAGTATTTTGTGAATAACTCCTAGCCATGTTACATTTCCGTACCTCTAAAAAATTTCTAGGAAACCTAAAACCTAGGGTTACAATATACTGAAATTTGGAGATTATTTATTGAGTCTAATTGCTGGTTATTAAAAATTCATGAATGAATATTTTTACAGCTGATTTCGTAACCAGAAATAGGTCAATTGTAAGTAGCATAACTTGAACCCACGAGTCATCACCTACCCTAACATGTTACGAACTTGTAAAATTTCATGAATTTAGGATTCATTTTCAAATTGATATGTATTTTATAGTATTGATGCTCTTGTTTTGGGATATAAATTAATAAATAAACCCTAGGTCAGAAAACCATAAGTAAACCCTTAGTTTAGGTCCCTAGGCTTAGTTTGTTGTGGGCATGTTTCTCACAAAATTCCAGGATTTCTAGAGTTAGTTTACTAGTCTTAGAAATTACTAAAAGTCGTAATTTTAATTTAGAGCTAGCAATATCATATGACTTCAAAACCAAATTCTGAGGATACCGGCACGTCTATATCGTCAAAATACATAGGAATAATATCTTTGATTTCAGTTTTAAAGAAATAAAATTTTGAGCTAATTTTAGGGCACCAATTTGCGTGTCATATGAATTGAATCTTAAGGAATAGTAGTTAAACCTTTAGCCAAGTGTCTCATCATTTGCTTGTTGTGTTTTTTCTATGTTTCCTTGGGATAGAGGGATCTTCGTGCGTGTATCGGTTAGTTGTCAACACAAATCCATTTGACGGTACAGGTATATATATGTATGATCTATTAGTATCCTTTAATTTATACTACCATGATTGTTAACACTTAATTAGAAGTTATTGTTCTATTCATATCACTTGTACACGGGAATATTGTTGATGATTATGTTTATTTCCAATTAAACTCATTATTCGTTTATTGTTACATTTATTCGTTACTCGCATCTTACTCGTTCATACTCGTATAACTTGTTAAACACAGAATCATACTGTAATTGAGATGGGGAATGTACTGCTAGGCATGCGGACCTCATACTCGTATGCCCGTTAGCCGTACCTACTCGAAGAATAGTCGTCAGACGCACACAGACCTACGTTCCATATTAGCTACTGGCAGTTCACATACCGAACAATATGTTATTGCCGGGGCACAATTTTTCGATGGAAAACTGAGAATATGAAACAATTGTAAAAACAATGTTCCAACGCAACACTTCTAGGAAGGTTGCGCAAGTATAACGAAGATCTAAAAAGATATCGTTATGATATTACGAGAATCTAAAAAGATTTCGTAATCACAACAATCAGATCGTAGTACTTCTAAACAGAAGATACAATCAGAGTTATTGGCAGCAACGAAGAAGGTGACTGGCGAAAGATGGAAGAACTCCTGCTGGGGTGAATGATCACCGTTGCTCAAAGCTTTATTCGCCCTACGCGAACAGCTTCCAGGAACCAGCAAGTCCGTCGGAGAACTTGGAACATTCCTGCTCTTCTGACTCCTCGGACGGACACGAACTCCCGTGCAAAAGCAACGCTGGTGCGGCGCCTTTCCTCTCTCTCTCGAAGGCTGCAAATCAGAACTGTGTTAAAGAACACGTCTGAATTATCTGTTTACTTGTGCTAAAGAACACTTCGTAAACTTTCTGGTGGCTTCTCTTTCTATTCTGTAATGAGCCTTGAGAGAGAGGATGCCTTATATAGGTCCTGCAGCAACTGGACGGTTGCCACAAAGTTAGGGACGTGGTAATAACCACCCCGAACATGTAGCAACCGCCCAGAACATGCAAACGCACGTTCTGCTGCCAACTGCGCACACCCAGCGCTCCTTGCACTTTGCGCGACCGAGCGCGCACTGAACTGTGCACACTGCGCGTACTGCACGCACTGCGCACACGGCGCACACTGCACAACCAGCGCAACCAGCGCAACCCAGCACAACCCTGCGCAACCCAGCGCAACCCAGCGCACCCAAGCGCAACCTGGGCGCAACCTGGGCGCGCACCTGGGCAGCGCAACTGGGCTTGCGCACCTGGACATGCACAACTGGTCAGCGCAACTGGGCTTGCACAAGGTGGCTGCGCAAGTGGCTCACGCAACGAGCGCAACTAAAGCGCACTATGCGCCTAGCGACGATGCTGACGTGCTAAGTGCAAAGTGCGCCAACAAAACGCCACATTACGCCTCATGAGCCCATGAGCCCGAGTCCGAGTCCGAGTCCGAGTCCGAGTCCGAGTCCGAGTCCGAGTCCGAGTCAGAGTCGCTAAGCCCCTACGGGGCTTAGCTCCCATGGAAATGAATTTCCCAAGAGCAAAAAGCATGAATGCTTTTATTGTTGATTTAGCCATTTTTCCATTAGAAAAATAACCCCACATGGCACACCCATATGCACCTCCACACCACATGTGCATCTCTAAAATAGGAAAGCTATTATATAGATATACAACTCCTTTGGTCTAGCCGATGTGGGACTAAAAATCACTTAGGAAGAGACCAAACTCCAACAATCCCCCACATATCTCTATATATATGGGTATAAGTGTTCCCCACAGTAACTGTCCATCATGCATTAGGAGAGATGTCGCTTACGACTTGAATCTTCCCGTGTGGGTCAAACAACAGACTATAATACAAGAATGGACTAAGCCTTGAATTCTGCATCATAGCTGAAATTCTTTCCACTCGCATAATGTAGTTACGTGTGCTTCTGGCTACACATTAAAGGCCATGTGCCAGCCTGGTTTCAGTGTATAATTTTGGGCGTCTACAAGTTTACCCTCAAGAGACGGTCTGATATCTCTTTGTCCATACACTATAGGTGAGTTCATTATAAAGAGACATGGCATGAAGCGCTTTGCGCTTCCCTTGCGGTGCTACGCCGCTATGACATGGCTTAAAGCCGAGGCCTTACCCCGTACCGGGAACCTCATCGTAGTGTCATACTACTGTAGCATGAGGCAACCGTCTCTTTGTAGTACCAAACTACCCAGCATGAAACCTTAGGCTCCCTTGCGGTGTTACGCCGCAACGACATGGCTTGCAAGGCCGAGGCTTTATCCCTAACAGGGTACCTCATGGTGGTGTCGTGCCACTGCAACATGAGGAACTCCTCCTCTTTGTAGAGCTGACTACACCCCTCTTTATTTTTATCATACAGCATTAGGCTAACTGCCTATTTGCAGTGCTACGCCGCTGTGACTTGGCCTGCAAAGCCGAGGCTTTATCCTATTACTGGACAGCACCCCACATATAGGAACCTCATTGTGGAGTCACCCCACTGTAGCATGGAGTTTCACTCCTTGTAGTGCTGCTCTACCGTGCCTCCTGTAAGGCACACCAGGCATTCACTCTGCCTGAGAACTCATTAAGGCAATTAAGCCAACCTTCCCACAGGAACCGTTTTCCGCAGAAAACAACAGTAGACAACAGTGGTTATAGGTCCGTAACCTCTCCATGCCCAATAGAACATGTACCTACCGTTCCTGATATTCTTCCGATTAGTGGCCCTCCCTTGAACCAAAAGCTAGATGCCTAGTAGATAAATCTTTGAACTAATAGCATAAAACTTTATGGTAGGAATACAATAATACAATATCAGAATGCCTTCAAGCCTATTTTACAAGCTGTGTCATCGACCAGCTGGCGCTTGAGGTCCTTGGTGAACGGATCCGCCAGGTTATCCTGACTCCGAACATCAATAACTGCAATAACACCTCTCTTGATAAGTTCGTGTACTGCCCTGTGCTTCAACCGCACAGTCCTCTTCTTCCCGTTGAAGAGGTCATTTGATGCCACCGCCGCAGTCGCCTGGTTGTCGCAGTATATCAGTATCGCCGGTATTTGCGCCCCAACCATTGGAAGATCATACATGAGCTCCCGAAGCCATTCTGCTTCCTCGGCTGCGGTATCAAGTGCAAAGAACTCAGATTCCATGGATGACCGCGAGAGCATTGTCTGCTTCTTCGACTTCCACGATATAGCAGCTCCACCCATTGTGAAAATGAATCCACCTGTGGACCTCTCGCTCTCCACCTCTGAGCACCAGCTGGCATTACTGAAGCCTTCCACTACCGGCGGATCTCCGCTGTAGTATAGTGCATATGTCTGAGTCTTCTTGAGATATCTCATAACCCGTTTCACAGCTTTCCAATATTCAGCACCTGGATTGCTCGTGAAACGACTCAGCATTCCCACGGCGAAAGCTATGTCAGGCCTTGTGGCATTAGTAGCATACATCAAACTTCCGATTACGCTTGCATACTCCAGCTGCCTGACGCTTTCCCCTGAATTAGGCTTCAGCTTCAGATCACACATGTACGGCGTATCGATCCCTGGAAGATCCCGATACCCATAACGAGTGATCATTTTCTCAATATAATGAGACTGTGACAGCGCTAGTCCAGTGTCTGTCCGGATGATCTTGATCCCTAAGATCACATCAGCTTCCCCCAAGTCCTTCATACTGAACTTGCTTGAGATGAACTTCTTTGTCTCAGTGACACAGCTAATATCCGTACCTAGGATAAGCATGTCGTCTACGTACAGACAAACGATCACACCTCTTCCATCAGCGAACTTCGTGTAAACACACTTGTCCGTATCGCTGACCATGTAGCCATTTGACCTTATAACTTTGTCAAATTTCTCATGCCACATCTTGGGAGCCTGTTTAAGACCGTACAAGGATTTCACCAACTTGCAGACTTTGTCTTCAAGACCCCTGATGACAAATCCCTCTGGCTGTTGCATGTAAATCTCTTCGGTCAGCTCGCCATTTAGGAAAGCCGTATTCACATCCATCTGATGTATCACCATCTTATGTATTGCTGCGAGAGCAATCAACATTCTGATGGTGGTCATCCGGGCTACTGGAGCATACGTGTCAAAATAGTCAATCCCCTGCTTCTGAGAAAACTCCTTGGCTACCAACCTAGCCTTGAACTTGTCAATTGTTCCGTCTGCTTTCATCTTCTTCTTGAAGATCCATTTGCATCCGATGGGTTTCGCTCCTTCAGGAAGATCAACCAACACCCAAGTGTTATTTGAGGTGATGGAATCAATTTCATTGTCAACCGTCTCCTTCCAGAAAACCGCGTCTCTGGTCTTCATCGCCTCATCATAGGTAAGCGGATCAGCTTCCGCATGATAGGTGACAAAGTCACTTCCGAAGTCCTTCGATCTCCTCACTCGCTTCGTTGACGGCTCAGCGAGATCTGGTTCAACCGTTGTTTCAACAACATCTTCTTGGACCACATCTTCATTGAAGACCTGCGCACCCGCATTGTTCTCCGGAACATCCGCAAGAACAATATTCTTGTGCCTTGCAAATTTGTCTTCAAAATATTCTGCGTCGCGAGATTCAATAATATGATTTGACTCAATATCAAGAAATCTCCGAGCATCACTTTTCTCGGCATACCCCAAGAAGATCGTCTTTGTAGTCCTTGTCCCAAGCTTCTGAATCTTCAGATCTGGAAGCTTGACATACGCCAGACACCCCCACACTCGAATGACATTCAAGTTAGGTCTGACCTTGAACCAGAGTTCATAAGTAACGTCAGAAGTTGCATGAGGCACTCTATTTAGAATAAAAGTGGCCGTCAATGCAGCTTCTCCCCAGTAGCACTTAGGAAGACCAGCAGTCAACAACATTGAGTTTATCATTTCTGTCAAGGTCCCGTTCTTCCTCTCAGCTACTCCGTTTGATTGAGGAGAGTACGGAGCCGTAGTCTCATTGACAATTCCATGTTCTTTGCAGAACGATGCGAATTCATGAGACCTGTACTCCCCACCTCGATCACTTCTTATCCTTTTGAGTTGTCCAGTCTGCCGCTCAGCTTCGGCTCTGAACTCCTTGAACTTCTCGAATGCTTCGTCTTTAGCCTTCAGCAAGTAGACGAACGCATACTTTGAGAAGTCATCGATGAAGGTTATGAAATACTTCATCCCGGCCTTTGTAGAGAACTGTTTGAAGTCACAGATATCGGAGTGTACCAACTCCAGAAGATCTGTACTTCGATTAACCCGAGGAAAGGGTTTCCTTGTGATCTTTGTTTGAGCACAAACTTCACATTTCTCTACCTTACCCCCACACTTGGAGATAAGTCCTAGACTAGACATTCTGTTTATTCGTTTACAATGAACATGTCCTAGCCTATTATGCCACAACTCAAGAGTATAAGCAGAATGAGTGACTTCATTAATCACATTAATTACATTGGACTGATTTACAAGCTGAATTTTGAACATTCCTTCGGTATAAAAAGCTTTCCCGAAATATGTTCCTTTGATAGACATCACCATCTGGCCAGCATTGATGTCCATTCTGAGGCCTGCATTGCAGAATAGGCCTTCCGAGATCAGGTTCTTGGCGATAGCAGGTACGTGCTTCATGCCTTGAAGCGTCAGAGACTTCCCCGAAGTCAGCTTTAACACCACCGTCCCGATCCCGAGCACTTCAGCTTGTGCCTGGTTCGCCATCATAACCACTTCAGAAGTAGGAATGTAGGTGGTGAACCACTCCTTACTGGAGCAGACATGGCAGGAGGCTCCAGTGTCTACCCACCAGTCAGAGTCAGTCCTTACCGCATCAACCTGTGCAATCATAGCAACAACATCAGAGATCATAGATACCTTACTAGGCTCTCCTTGCTCTGATTGCTTGGTCTTTGCTTTGTACTCATTCTTAAAGTGGCCCTTCTTGCCACACTTGAAGCAAGGCATTTGAGACTTTGGCTTCTTTTTCTTGATAGAAGTTCCCTTGACTTTTAGATTGTCAGGGTCCTTCTTCTTGCTGTGGAAAGCCGCCTGCTTTCCCCTTGGTTCCTTGGTCTGAACCAGATTGGCGTTAGCCAATTGCTTGGACAGTGTGTCCACCTTCAGTTGAGCCCGCATCTGGTCCTCAACATATATTTCCTGCAAGAGATCTTCAAGGCTGATCTCAAGCTTCTTCCTATGCATGTTTGCATAGAACTTGCTCCACCCAGCGGGGAGCTTTGAGACAATCCCTCCAACAACAAACTTGTCGGGGAGGGGCATCGCCTCGTCTTTCAGCTTCTGTCGCAGTTTCAGGAACTCCTTCACCTGCGGCAGCATAGACTTTTCGTCCTCAAAGAACCACTTGTGATATTTTTCAACCACAAATATTTTACTGCGGTTCTTGTCTTCTTCGTAGAGTTTTTCTAGAGACTCCCATATGTCTCTAGCGATATTCTTCTTAGAATAGGATTCTGCAAGGGAATCCTCTATAGCATTCAGGATAAGCAGCCTGCAAATGCTATTTTCTCTTCTCCACTTGGCCTGAAGTTTAGTAGCCGCAGAGATTGCGGCAGCAGACCCAGTATCTGGAACAGTAGGTTCCTCTTCAAGAAGCACGTGATCCACGTCTCTGAGTTGAAGAGTAAGAAAAACCTTTCTCTTCCAGACTTGATAATGCTCTCCATCAAACTTTTCTAATTTACAAAAGTCAGTATTTAGGAGTGAAGCATTAACGTTTTCCATCGTAGCAATAAAGCTTTGAGATTGTTATTGTCGGGGCACACTTTTTCGATGGAAAACTGAGAATATGAAACAATTGTAAAAACAATGTTCCAACGCAACACTTCTAGGAAGGTTGCGCAAGTATAACGAAGATCTAAAAAGATATCGTTATGATATTACGAGAATCTAAAAAGATTTCGTAATCACAGCAATCAGATCGTAGTACTTCTAAAAAGAAGATACAATCAGAGTTACTGGCAGCAACGAAGAAGGTGACTGCCGAAAGATGGAAGAACTCCTGCTGGGGTGAAAGATCACCGTTGCTCAAAGCTTTATTCGTCCTACGCGAACAGCTTCCAGGAACCAGCAAGTCCGTCGGAGAACTTGGAACACTCCTGCTCTTCTGACTCCTCGGACGGACACGAACTCCCGTGCAAAAGCAACGCTGGTGCGGCGCCTTTCCTCTCTCTCGAAGGCTGCAGATCAGAACTGTGTTAAAGAACACGTCTGAATTATCTGTTTACTTGTGCTAAAGAACACTTCGTAAACTTTCTGGTGGCTTCTCTTTCTATTCTGTAATGAGCCTTGAGAGAGAGGATGCCTTATATAGGTCCTGCAGCAACTGGACGGTTGCCACAAAGTTAGGGACGTGGTAATAACCACCCCGAACATGTAGCAACCGCCCAGAACATACAAACGCACGTTCTGCTGCCAACTGCGCACACCCAGCGCTCCTTGCACTTTGCGCGACCGAGCGCGCACTGAACTGCGCACACTGCGCGCACTGCACGCACTGCGCACACTGCACAACCAGCACAACCAGCGCAACCCAGCACAACCCTGCGCAACCCAGCGCAACCCAGCGTACCCAAGCGCAACCTGAGCGCAACCTGGGTGCGCACCTGGGCAGCGCAACTGGGCTTGCGCACCTGGGCATGCACAACTGGTCAGCGCAACTGGGCTTGCGCACCTGGGCATGCACAACTGGTCAGCGCAACTGGGCTTGCGCAACGTGGCTGCGCAAGTGGCTCGCGCAACGAGCGCAACTAAAGCGCACTATGCGCCTAGCGACGATGCTGACGTGCTAAGTGCAAAGTGCGCCAACAAAACGCCACATTACGCCTCATGAGCCCGAGTCCGAGTCCGAGTCGCTAAACCCCTACGGGGCTTAGCTCCCATGGAAATGAATTTTCCAAGAGCAAAAAGCATGAATGCTTTTATTGTTGATTTAGTCCTTTTCCAATTAGAAAAATAACCTCACATGGCACACCCATGTGCACCTCCACACCACATGTGCATCTCTAAAATAGGAAAGCTATTATATAGAGATACAACTCCTTTGGTCTAGCCGATGTGGGACTAAAAATCACTTAGAAAGAGACCAAACTCCAACACAAAATATTCTAAACACACAGTCACATATGACCTACGTGTTTACTATGTCCCTCTAGTTCTGGATCATTGTTGTCATACCACCATATTGTTATTATTTCGTCGAGTATACCATTTGTTTCGTAGCTTTACTTGTCACGTTATATGTTCTTTCCTAGTCACCATGATAGTTATATACTACATAGCGTACTTTTACTTCATGTGTGCTTTGGTCAATCCCTGACTGAATAATTATTAACCGTTGACAACTTTAAAGACAGATTTGTATACTACACACTACGAACCTTCTGATGGTGAGGTAGGTGATGATATTTAAGGAGTCGGAACATATTCCAGTTGAGATTATTAGATATTGTTCGTGGTATTTTCTTAGACTTTTAGGTTAGTTATTTTCCTTTAGCGGGTTTACTTGGATACTAAACTGTTTAGTGGATTCATTTGGTACATATGATTTCCTTTTCGAATCATATGGACTTTAATTAATTAATTGTTGGACTCTATAAATGTTTTTTGTCATTATCTTGTCTACCTCTTAGTTGTAAATGTGAGTGAGTTAGAGATTAATGGTCATTATAATTATGAATCATATTGTTATAGATATCATATCGTTGTATGTGGATATTAGAACCAAGGTACAAACAATGTATTACTACCATTACTATGACGCAGACTAGATTTGTTTATGCACTCGTACCTAATTATTTAGAGCGGATCGTGACACCATTCGTGTGTTAAAGAAGCTCGAGAAGTAGTTGGCGATGAAGGGGGCTCGTTTAGAGGTTCTAAGGTGTATTAGAGTCGTATCAGAGTTGGCGACATATCGACGACATACCCCCAGAAACTAAAAACTTAACATCCAGCAAGTTTTGTGTGAAAAAAGTGGATCCTATAGTATATTGTCGTATGCCAGCGGTATATTGTCTAGCATGGGATGAACATTTTTCAAATTTTATTTAGACCGCTAGATTACATCATATGGTCAGGATTGCCTCAGGATTAGGGTGACTTAAATTGGGATTTTCAACATAATTCTTAGCATCAACACCAAAAGAGAGCTATCAAAGTTTGTATTGAGTTATAAGGACTTATTTAGTCCCACATCGGATAGGAAATATGGAGGAGCCTTGCCTCCTCCTATATATATGTACTCCCTCCTGAATAATAAATCATCAATTATTATTTTTTACATGGTATCAGAGCCAAAATTCTGAAATAACTTTTTTCTTTTTTTTTTTCCTTTCTTCTTCTTAAAAGGAAATTCTTTTTACCTTTCTGCTTCTTTTTCTTCTCTTTTCTCCACTCCTCTCCTCCGTCAATGATGGCGGAGACGTCAACGGCGGTGTCGATCGCTAGATTCGGTGGTGGCGTGGAGGAGTTGCTAGGGCTGGTGGAGGCGCGACGGAGACGTCAATGGCGACGGCGACCGCTGGGCCCAGTGGCAAATCTGGCCTCCACATGCTCTGGACGGCTACTGATCGGTGGCGCTTGACGCACGCCGCAGTGGAGTGGCGGAGGCTCTGGTGGCTGCTGATCCCTGGCGATTCAAGATGGAGAAAAATCGTGATCACGTATAGACGCACGACCCGTGATTGAGTTGCGTTTAATCTCGTCCATGTGATAAGTACAACTGTGGAGATGGAAACACCTGTAACTAGTCAGGAGCTGAAGGAGATACTGGAGGGAGTGGCTAAGGTTTTTCAGGCTAAATTAGAGGAGACCTCATCCGATAGGACAGCCGTGTCCGCACCAGAATCGTCGCAGGTGATGAATAAGATACAGTTGCTACCCAATGATATCAAACTTGAGGGGACGAAAAAATACTTAAGTTGATCTAGGAGGGTGCTGTTGAACCTTCAGACCAAGGGGTTTAAAAAATATGTGAAGGAAGAGTGCACTGAGCCAAGGGATACAACGAATGCTGAGTGGAACACATGGAGTCACCTTAATTCTCTGGTAGTTTCTTGGCTGCTGACTTCTGTGTCTCCATCCATAGCTGGGATGGTGGAGTCGATCTGCAGTGCGGATGATGTTTTGGAAGACATTGGCTAAGATGTACTTTGGCGCTGGAAGTGTCATGATGATGATGGAAGTTGAAAAGAAGATTGATGCTACCACACAGGGGGAGAAGACAGTACTCCAATATGCAGCGGAGCTACGTCGCTTAAGGGCGGACTTGCACCACTATGATCCGCTATAATTATAGAAGCCGGCAGATGTTCTCCTTGAAATGCTAAGATGTACTTTGGAGCTGGAAGTGTCATGATGATGATGGAAGTTGAAAAGAAGATTGATGCTACCACACAGGGGGAGAAGACAGTACTCCAATATGCAGCGGAGCTACGTCGCTTAAGGGCGGACTTGCACCACTATGATCCGCTATAATTATAGAAGCCGGCAGATATTCTCCTTGAAATGCAGTATCTTGAGCGTCGACGGGTGGCCTGTTTTCTCAAAGGCCTAAACTCGCAGTTTGAAGCTAGAATGGCAGCAATGTGTCATCTGTCATCTCTCCTATCCCTAGATGAGGCTGTTGGATTGATAGGGCAAGAGGAGATCCGACAGAAGGTGATGAAAGGCGAGACCTCACCCGTTGTCCGCTCGACATTGGTGGTTTCCAGTAATCCGATCAGTGATGACAGAAAGTGCTACAATTACGGAAAGAAAGGGCACCTCAGCTACAACTGCTATCAACCTTGCAATTCTGGTCGTGGCAGAGAGGCAGGGGACAGAGAGGTGGACGTACAGGTCAAGGAGGCAGGGGACGTGGCGGCCGAGGAGTTGCTCACTTTGCTATGGCAGAGGAGTCCCAGTGTTGAAGTATTGCTTCCCTCCACGGGGAAGAGGCTTGGGACTGGCATCAGGCGCAATAGCTTTTAGTACCTGGACAGGGAGGCTGCAATGCTTGCTGCTACTGTTAGTGGAGGGCCAGAGGCAGAATCAATACTTCAATACTGCCTCCTCTACCATAGCAAGGTGAGCAACTCCTCGGCCTCCACGTCCCCTGCCTTCTTGACCTGTACGTCCATCTCTCTGTCCCCTGCCTCCTCGGCCACGACCAGAATTGCGGGGTTGATAGCAGTTGTAGCTGAGGTGACAGAGCTGGAGGAAGTACATCAGTTCAAGCTTCATGCTGAGAAGTCTAAGGGCAAGGGATAGGTCACTCAGGATCTGGATGATACTACCTACCTTGTTAACTTTTCTGGTTACGCTCATACGAGCAAAGGTATTCCGGTTCAGGCACTTGCAACCACTAAATCTCATGTTTGTTGGATCATAGACTCAGGTGCATCTAGGCATATCATAGGTACAACTAGTGAGTTTTCATTATATTATCCAAGCAAGCATATGTATCACGAGACAGTTCAGACTGCTGATGGGACATCCCAACCCATCAGGGTACTGGCTCTGTCCATTGTACTTCATCTGTTACCCTGTCATTTGTATTGCATGTTCCTTCGTTTTCAGTCAACTTACTTTCTGTTAGCTCTCTCATTGACCAATTGAATTGCATTGTTCTTTTTGATCGATATATGTGTTTTTTCTAGGAGAAGGACACGGGGAAGAGGCTTGGGACTGGTATCAGGCGTAATGGCCTTTGGTACCTGGACAAGGAGGCTGCAATGCTTGCTGCTACTGTTAGTGGAGGGCCAGAGGCAGAAGCAATACTTTAACACTGCAGATTGGGACATTTATCTTTTGATAGTTTAAATAAGTTAGAACCTAAGATAATGAATAAAGTAGATAAAAAAGTTATTTTGTAATGCTTGTGAACTTGGAAAGCATACACGTTCTACTTATAAAATGGTCGGTCTTCGAAGTTTTGAGCCATTTGTACTTATTCATTCTGATGTTTGGGGATCGTGTCCTACTGCTCCTATCAGTGGATTTAGACGGTTTGTTACTTTTATTGATTGCTACTCACGTATGACCTGGATCTACATGATGAAACAGAAATCTGAGATGTACAAATGTTTTCAAAAAATTTCGACATATGTGAAGACCCAGTTTGGAAGACACGTAAAGATTATTCGAACAGATAATGGGACCGAGTACACCAACAAGGAGTTTGCTACTTTCATCTCTAGTCAGAGAATTCTTTATCAAACCACTTGCCCAGATTCTCCTATTCAGAATGGGGTGGCTGAATGCAAGAACAGGCATCTACTAGAAGTAGCACATTTATTGATGTTGATGATGAATATACCTAAGTTCTTATGGAGTGAGGTTGTTATGACAACAGCTTATCTAATCAACATGATGCCAGCAAGAGTATTGTGGATGAAGACACTATGCGAGATGCTCTTGGACTCGAATGTTTTTAGTGTTCCACCCAGAGTGTTTGGATGCACATGCTTCGTAAGAGATCATAGATCGATGGTGAGTAAGCTAGATCCACAAGCAGTTAAATATATTTTCATGGACTACTCATCGAGTCAGAAGGGATACAAGTATTTGTGTCCTACTGAAAGAAGGCTATTTGTCAGAATGGACGTGACTTTCCGGAAGTTTGAACCATTTTATGGGGAGAAGATAGAGTTGAGTTTCTTGTTCAAGGATGGCTCTATTGATGCTAGTAGAGAGGGGGAGAATAATGAGAATGACATCGTAGTTGGTACGATTTTATGTCCTTTTGAGTCATCGAGGAGTGGTGTTGTCTCAGAAGGGAACCGACAGTCAGGGGGAGCTTAGGCAGCATGAGCACTAGAAGTAGCAAAAGCAGCATAAGCCGCCTCAGCATGAGCCTCCTCCTATGCCTATGAAAGTGCCAACAAATGCTGATGTTCCAAGTCTCTCTTCTCCAGGTCCTTCTTCAGCCCTTCCACCTGAGTCACCTAGAAACAATTCCTCCCCTCATACTTCTAATACTCCTGTCTTGCTTCATAAAACTTCTAGAATCAATGCTGGAAAACCTCCAGCTAAGTTTGGCAGTTGGGATACTGACATTGCACCTTACATTTCATATGCATCTATTCCACCTGCATATAAGTCCTTCCTTGCATCATTACATTCAGTGCTTGTACCTAACAACTAGCAGGTAGCTAAGCAAGATCCTAGGTGGTTGAGTGCCATGCAGGAGGAACTTTAGGCCTTGGAAAAAATGGCACATGGGAGCTGGTACAACTTCCAGCAAGGAAACGTGATGTCGGATGTAAATGGATTTATACTGTTAAGCAGACTCTAGAGGGAAAGATCGACAGGTACAAGGCCAAATTGGTTGCTAAAGGCTATAACAAAACTTATGGTACCGACTATGACAAGATCTTTGCTCCAGTAGCAAAGATGAGCACTGTGCAAGTGATGGTGTCATATGCTGCCAACTTCAATTGGCAACTACATCAGCTAGATGTCAAGAACGTGTTTTTGCATGGAGATCTCCAGGAGGTGTATATGGAGATTCCACCTGGCTTTGATGCTTCACAAGCAACTGTTGTAACACCGATTTTCTGGAATTTCCAATTTATATTTTTTTTTCAAAATATCGTGTTTGGAAAATGATTTCTCTTGGAATATTTATATAGAATTATATAAATAATGTCTTGTTAATATTTTGGAGTTCAAAAAAAAAATTGTCATTTAGAATTTGGAATTTATTTTTTTATAAATAATGTTAATTATATATGTTATTATATACATCTATATGTACACCCTTATATGTAATACCTTTTGGGTTGGACTCATTACCTAGCTATATTCATACCCTTCACCCAAACAACTACCTACTACCCCCACTCTTCCCTCAAATCCTTGAGCACTAAAGCAACTCCTTTTTCTTGTTTGTGAACATTTTACTTCACAACACCTAGTAACTATGTTTCCTCCTTATCCCTCCTTACTCTCCATTTTCTCTATTCTTTTTTCACACAAACCACCACCCAAACGTGTCCACGTAGCCTACGTAGTGCGGCCACTGTGTGAACATCACCACTCTTTCGTTGCCATCATCGAAGGTGATAAATTGTCATTGTTCTCTTTCAAATTTGGTATCCGTCGACGCGTGTATATAAACGAGTTTTCTTGATCTTTGTCGATGATGCAGTTATTGGATAACCTCTATCATCTGGATCCGAGTATTTCAGTCCAAACCTGGTAATGTTGTCAATACTCATGTTTAATTTCGTTTGAAATTATCAATATTTAATAGGTTAAATTCATGGGTGAAGTTCTCCTCATAACTAATTTTCTGAAAATTGTATTTTTTACCAACTTTGAAGTAGTACAACTTTTTATGTATATAATATTTTTTCAATTCCAAAAGTTTATATGACTTCTTGGTTATGTTGTCTACAAATTTCATGTTGAAGCCATGTCCAAAATACTTCATTTAATTGGTGCAAATAAGACTCACAGTTGACCTCATGAACACCGAATTCTGAAAGTGTAGTTTTCTTCCAACTTTGAGAATACATAACTTTCTGTGTATTGATTATTTTCCAGAACCAATTGCGGGATTGAAAACTATAATATTATGTCTATCATTTTTGTATAGAATCCATATCCAGAATAATTCGTTTCACTAGTGTAAAAGAAGACCAAAATAGACATCATGAGCAGTTTTCTGTACACCAAAATAATTCGAAGTCTGGAATTATTTTTACCAACTTTGGATGTGCATTGCTTTTTTTATATACCATATTCGTATCTTCCAGAGCAATGTATGTATTCTTGGTTAAATTGTGAACCATTTCATATAGGTTTCATGACTTAACTACTTGTTTTGGATTATGTAAATTGAGGACAAAGTGAGCTCCACGAATAACATTTCAGCATTTTAGTCAAACTGTTTTTGGAGGACACTTTGGGCTCCGTTTCTCGAAAATAAAACCGTTGAATTTTTTTGTGGTTTTTCCATAGTAACCTCTAGTTCAATCTATATTAGATCATAGAATTTGAGCCACAATAACATTGTTTGTTTACTCAAATGTTTCTTCTAAAACTGAAAAAATTATTCTGCACTCAAATTATTTTCAAATCTGAAATCAGTTTTTTTTTCTTGCAACTTTGTGCTTCGATTCTGAAAAATCCAACCGTTGGATTGGTTTAGGATTTTCTTATACTGTTAGAAAAAATTTTATTCTTCTGAATCCTTAAGTTTGAACATTCATTGTTATTTCTGACCACTCCACTCGTTCACTAGCCTAAAGTCAGGATAAAGTGAACTTATGAAAACTTCTCTTTAGGTAAAATATGAACTAGAAATTGTAGAAAGGTGTACCCTATATCCATACCAACTTGACATTAGTGTTATATGGGTTAGATAGCATGATTTTATAGGTTAGTTTTCATATTTTGATGATGGATATTCATAATATAGGTCTTGGACACCGATACAGACTCGATTGTTACTTTCGGCTCAGGACCAAAGGCAAGTACAATTCTCTGATTGTTTTCAATACATGATAGTTTCTATATTACATGTTTTAGTAATGTGTACTTGATTTCCGACACGTATGTTACACGAACTTTTACTACATGGATTCCTAGTCAGGAGATGTGCCTTTCAAGCTATTGTTGTCAAGGTTGTAAAAATCGCTAGTCGGTCGCTAGTCGGTTCGCGGGGATTATGGAGTAATCGGATTAATCGGGGACTAGTCGAATTAGTCGGTTTAAATTTTTTTTTTAACATATATATATAATATGCAATAAAAAATGTAATATATGTCATGTCATATTATTTGGTGTTTCTTTTTCTCTATTTTTTATTTACATGCTATTAATATCTATTAATATGATAATGATATTGGAATGATGTGTGCACAGCCCATAGAGGGACTCGGGAAGGAAAACAATGCAAAAAATAGCAAAAAAAGCAGCGGAATAAAAAAAGCACAGTAGTAAAAAAAAGAGAAAGCAAAGCATGAAGCAGCATTAAAAAAAGGGATTTTTTGACTTTCATCCCACTTGTTAATATGAATTTGTACTTACATCCCACTTTTTAATTTTATTTGACTTACGTCCCACTTTTCGTCACGAAAAGTATTTATTTTGTCACGAAAAATATTTATTTTGTCACGAAAAGTATTTTCGTGACGAAAAGTGGGACGTAAGTCAAATAAAAGTAAAAAGTGAAATGTAAGTACAAATTCATATTAGTAAGTGGGATGAAAGTCAAAAAATCCCTTAAAAAAAGCAAAGCATTGCAGCAAAATCAAATCAGAAAATGAAACAAAAGCAATGCAACAACAGTAAAAAAAAAACAGTGCAGCAGTAGTAAACAAAAGTCCTTTCTCCTTCCTTGGCAACAGCAGCAGTAAACAAATAAATGCAACAAAATCCCTTTCTCCTTCCTTGGCAACAAAAGAAGTGCAAAAAAGCAAGGAGAAAATAAAAAAAAAGAAGCAAAATTACCTGAAGCGGTCGGCGGCTCTGGCGCTCCAGTCGGCGGGGAACGGCAGGGAGGTTGACTAGGGTAAGTCCTTTTTTTTCTTCTTCTTCTTCTTCTTGGAACTCCTCTTCTTTCTCCTCCTCTTTTTTTTTTGCAGCCTCTGTCGCCTAGTCGATCGACTAGGGCCGGCCAACCGCCTAGGGCCGACTAGTCGGCCGACTAGGCCGTTTAATTGTATTGGCCGATTTTTGGCCCGACCAGCGGCCAAGTCGAGGCGGGGGCGGCCGACTGCCGACTAGTCCCCGACTAGTCGGCCGTCCAGGCCAATTTTTGCAACACTGATTGTTGTACCGTGATCATCGTGCTCGTGTTTATTCCGTGCATTGTGATTTTCGTGTTGTGACATGTCGTGATTCAGATCTATTTATATGAGTTGGGACGAGAGAAATACTAGTTGATATGTGATCAATACCTTTAGATTCCTATGATAGATTCATGTGGATAGCTAATCATATACTCACGTACGAATAGCTAGACCTGATATTCCCTGCTGCACCTATGCCGGTTACATATCAAGTAGTATTCCAAAACACCTAGAAATAGTAAGCATTTACCATGTTCTTTTTATTTCATATTTTCTTGTTTACTGCCATGATTCTAGTTGTACTTATTTTACTATACATGTCATCTGTGATTCTTAGTTGTCTTTTTATCATTTATTACATTTACTATATTCCTGTTTTATAGTCTCTGTTATTTATCTGGAACTGTTTTCATTGATTGTACTAGATAACCACATTTTTTGAGAAGTTGTGCTCACGTTCTTAGACTTCAGATGGATGCTATAACTGAGTCTACTCTTACACTTTGGACCAAAAGGTGAACTTGAATTTATATATTATTATTTATTATTCAGGTATACCTTTAGCATACTGTGATTGGGTACATTTTGGTAGTTGTTGGACTAGTATAGGTATGTTGGAGGTCTAGACAGCGTTCTATCGCCGATACTACAGCGTAGGCTGGACGTACCCACGACTCATGCCCAAATCTTTCGGGTGCGGATCGTGACAACTGAGAAGGTATGCAAATTGAAGAAGTCTTTTTATGGGCTAAAGTAGTCTCCAAGAGCATGGTTTGATAGATTCAGGCTTGCAGTCTGTGGTATGGGGTATATGCAGTGCAATGGAGATCATACTGTATTTTACAGGCACTCCAAGACTCATATCACTGTTCTTGCAGTCTATGTGGATGATATTGTAATTACTGGAGACGATACTGAAGAGATTCTACGACTGAAGAAAAGACTTGGAGAGGAATTTAAAGTCAAGGATCTGGGATAGTTGAAGTACTTTCTTGGAATTGAAATTGCAAGGTCATGAAAGGGTATAGTGCTTTCTCAGCGAAAGTATGCTTTGGACCTTCTTTCAGAGATAGGGATGCTGGGTTGCTGGGTTGCTTCTACTTCTATCGAGCAGAATCACAAATTGTGTGCCGAGGGTGGTGATTCGGTGAGTAAAGAGCTATATCAAAGATTAGTTAGTCAGTTTATATATCTATGCTACATGAGACCTGATATTACTCATGCCCTGAGTGTGGTGAGTAGATATATGCATGATCCCAGAGAGCAGCATATGGAGGCAGTTCACAGAATTCTCAGGTATATTAAAGGAAGCCCAGGAAAGGGGTTATGGTTTAGAAGTTCGGGACATATGAGAGTTGAAGGCTAGTATAATGACGATTGGGCGGATTGTATGGATGATCGCAGATCCACTACAAGTTACTGTGTTTTTGTTGGAGGCAATCTTGTATCTTGGCGTAGCAAGAAGCAAGATGTAGTAGCTATGTTTACAACTAAGGCCGAGTACAGGGCTATGGCAGTTAGTCTGTGCGAGATGATGTGGGTGAAGAGCTTGTTGTCTGAGATGCGATTATTTAGAGGAGATTTTCTGCAACTTTGGTGTGACAACAAATCAGCAATTAATATTGCAAACAATCCAGTTCAGCATGAACGTACCAAATATGTGGAGATTGATCGATTCTTCATCAAGAAGCAGCTGAATAAAGGAGTTTTGACTTTGAGCTATGTGAAATCAAGGGGGCAGTTAGCTGACTGTCTAACTAAAGGTTTAAGTCCTAGAGAGTTTGATATCTTTCGTAACAAGATGGAAATGATTGATATCTATTGCCCATCTTGAGAGGGAGTGTTGAGTTATAAGGACTTATTTAGTCCCACATCGGATAAAAAATATGGAAGACGGCTTGTCTCCTCCTATATATATGTACTCCCTATTGAATAATAAATCATCAGTTATTTCTTTCTACAGTTTGCAACTTTCAAAGAAAGGAAGAAAGGTTTTGAAGTTCGTGGTTGATTCAGAGAGGGATTCGTTTGAGAAGATCCAAATCGATTCATTCTTCGTCTTTGGTATATCTCATTGTAATTTATTTTCTTTCTAGTTAAGTTATTTGGTAATCCAATTTGGTTCAGTGGGAGAAGCTTGTAGGAGTCAGTATACTTTCTATTCTATTAGTAGAGACTTTTTTTGGTTGGACTTCGATCATCCCATGTTTTTCTCGTCGGGGTTTTCCTAAAAATATCGTTCGTGCGTGCATTATGGATTTTGTGCGTGGATATAATGATCATGTGCATATGCTACGCTTTATTTCAATCTTCAATTGTTTATTCTAGTTTGGGAACGGCTATATTCCACTCGTTCCGTTCCCAACATAGTGGTATTATAGCTATTGGTTGCAGTATTAAGAGTTTGACAATCCGACCAGTTAGAAAAGATAGACGTAAAACTTGTGTGTATGGTTAACATCAATGTCGCTAATTATCATTACCAGCAAAATAAGATGAATAATCTTTTGTTCATTAAGAAGTTGAATCTACCATTATTCACTTCAGAGAAAGCCAATGACAAATTCGATGAGGACTGTACATTCAAGCAAATTTAGGTTTGCGGATATATTAGACAGTTTGTAGATTCATGTACAATCACATCACGAATATGGATCACGCGAAGACTTTGTGGAAAAAGCTTGAACCTTTATATGCTAAGAAAATCGGAGTTGATAAGTAGTTTCTGATCAGATATATGACATATCTAAGGTGCAAATACGATACGTCAATTAAGGATCACTTGAGCGAGTCCCAGGGCATAGTTGGTTAGTTGTCGTCTATAGGAGGCAAATTTGATGACAAAGTACATGAAATGTAGTTGTTGGGTACTTTGCCAGAGTCGTGGAAAACTGTATGTGTCTGTGATCACTTCTGCTTCCAAAGGTATTGTTAGTCTGGAGTTTGCCAAGAGTTGGATGCTGAACGAGAAGATGCAGAGAAAATCTTTGGACACGTCATCATCATCACACTATGAGGCATTAGTTTCAAAGTAATTTGTGTAGTTCAGGATTACTGGGACGACGTCCCTATGCCTGTAACTAACAATAATATACTACATACTAGAAATGGTAGACCAAGACTAGAAATAACTTAGAAAACCTGTGCATACCATTTTCGAATATTTTAGAATTTATGGGATTTTTAAGATTTTATTCAGTAATTTTTATACAAGGAAAAGAGGTTACCAATAAGTATACAGAAGCATGTTATAGACCAACAGGTGATCCATGGCGCCTAGAAAGGACCACCAATACTTTTTGACAGCCTAAACTAGTCTCCAATAGCATTTTAGCATTTTTGAAAATTTAAAGGAATTTTTGGATTATTTTTAATAATTAAAAACATTAGAAAACTATTTATCAATAAGTTGTAGTATTTACAGTAGTAAATTATGACCATAAAATGACCTAAGATTTTATACATATTCTAAAGTGGTTTGATAATTTTTAGGATTAAAAACCACTTTAAAGAATTATTGAATAATTAAAAACTAAAGAAAATAAATTAGTAGTAATTTATAAGATTTTTGGTGGATTGTTATACATTATTTTCTTTATGGTGGATTTGTGGATGCCCTTGTATGTTTTTTTTGAGATTGGGTTGGTAGCTTGAGAAAATTTCGTGGGATAACATAGCTCATAGTTGATCAGCTATCATTCTATCTGAAGGTTCATGCAAGTACACCAAACAAGCATTTTTATACAATTACACTATATTTATGGTAATTAAACGATGCATGCTAGTGCTATTGGATTCTTCTTTCCCTATTATAAGTGTTCACACACACGAGAGTAGAGTAGATAGATCCTTCTTTTATCATCTTAGCGTATTGTTCATGATCTTAGTGTATTATTGTTATAGCTTAGTGAGATGGGGGAACTATAGTCACGAGGCACGTGCATTTACACAATAGCATGACGATCTTTAGTTTATCGGATAACGTCCTCAGAGTTACTCAAATCATACGTCTGTCCATGAGCAAAAGCTGACTTTCGAAGACACATGAGCACTTAGTCAGTTTCATCTTGCTACCTATACCTATTACTATCAGTTTCATCATGTTATATACTATAGTAGTTCATCTCGTACTTGCTATCACTGTTACCCTGTTAGCATATTAGGCATATTACTTTCTATATGTTGTACTTGTACATACGAGCTTAGAACTTGTACTTACTCCAATGCTGACTGGATAACCACACGATAACTTAGACGAATGTTACTCTGTTCTATGTTGAGTTTGTGACCTTGTTTCCTTTCTCTGAAGACTGATAGTCTGCAGTGCATTTTCCCTCATTCTTCATGCTCTCAAACCGTTCTCTATTTTAGTTGTTAAATGGCATTTTACTTTCATCAGATTTGTTACTGAATACTTTTTTTATGTCTTTGATATTTTTATTGACTTTTAGTTCGACTTATTTATATGGTGTCAATGATTTTCCTCTTGGAGACACTAGACGATCGTTGACTATTTATTAGAGAGTGTTTAGTTATATTTTGTTTTCTTGTTTTTTTATCTTCTTGTCATAGAATATATCTCCTGTGAATGAGTTAGATTAGAATATAGTTGTGATATGTATGTTGTTGGTGGTTGTGGATTATTGGTGATTATGGATATGATGTATATATCGAGGTATAAACAACATACTACCATTGATACAACGATGTATGATGAACATACTCACGTACTCGTACCAGATGTACTAGATCATGGGGGCGACCATAAAGACCAAGGATAAGATGCTTGCGACTTTCAAGGAGTTTCAAGCCTTCGTTGAAAGGGAATTTAAAGGTGAAGTGTTCGCTCCGACAATGGAGGTGAGTACATAGGCCCCTTCGATGCATATTGCAGAGAGCAAGGGATACGACATTAGAAAACTCTGTCATAGCCACCTTCGTTCAATGGCATAGCGGAACAGATAGACAGGATACTAGTGAAGAGAGTGTTGTATTTGCTAGCAGAAGGAAAGTTGTTGGACAGTTACTAGCTAGGTTGAGGCCTTATATACTATAGTTTATGTTATTAATTTATCTTCTAGTGCACCTTTGCAGGGTAACGATCCTCACAAAGTATGGTACGACGAAGAGCTGTCATACAGTCATTTAGTGGAGTTTGGATGTATGACCTTCGTTCATGTACCTAGGGATAAGAGGACTAAATTTGAGCCGAAGACAAGGCAATGCGTCTTTGTCTGCTACGGACAGGATGAGTTCGTGTGTAGACTCTACGACCTAGTAGAAAAAAAAGCTTTATAGAAGTCGAGAAGTAGTATTCGTCAAGGATTAGGTACCGACCGACGTTCAACAATCCAAAATGCTTTTAAGCCTAAGGATTTGCTTGAGTTTGAGTTACTTAAGTTCGAGCTGGTTCCGAAAATCACTACGGATGTACCAGATCAGGGGAATAGGGCTTTGAATAAGCGTTGGATTTTTCAGAGTGAAGCAGGGAGAAATGCTACTTGTCTGTGATACAAGACAAGACTGGTAGCCAATGGCTACAGTCGGCGAAAAGGCGTTGATCCCAATGAGATTTTTTCCATTGGTCATCCAGTTGTTATCTATTTGTGTGGTGCTAGGTTTGGTATCATGTTTTGATTTGGAGACCAAGCAGATTGATGTTAAGATGACACTCCTTTATGGTGATTAAGGAAGAGTTGTATCTAGAGCAGCCCAAAGGTTTCAGAGAGAATGGCAAGTCACATTTTGTATGTCACTGAAGAAAAGTTTCTACAACTTGAAGCAGGCTATGTGAAAATGGTACAAAAAGTTCGAGTCATTCATAGGGGTGTGTCACTACCACTTTTCTAAAATGAGGGTAATTTTGATGTTTTGTAAAATTGATCATGTTAGTCATTAAATAATAGATTTAAATCATGTTAAAGATTAATTGGTAAAATTTTGATTAATTTAATAATATTTAAATTGATGTATTGTGATTGTGTCCCTTAATAGTGAAACCTTAGAAACTACTAACCCTAGAGACTAACAATGACCATGGAGACCAAGCTAATGTGATTAGATTAGTTCACCACCACTTTTTAGGCTAAGGATATTTTGGTAATTTGTGAATTATTATTATTTGTGAATTTTATTTAATTAATAATGTGTTAAGTGTTATATTAGGTCTAACCCTAGAATTGCCATAATCTAGATGTTGATCATGAACCTAGAGGCTTAGTTAGTTTATTAGAATAAGTTAACCAAGTTCTAGAATATCTAGATATTATGTTAGGACTAGATATTTAGTGCAAACCCTAATTCTATTTGGGTCTTTACTAAAGAGGCTTGATTTCAATCAAAGGAAGGCCCCTAAACTAACTTGGGCCTAACACTAACCCTAGAGACACCCTTGGCCGGCCACAAGAAGGTCCCCTCCCCCTATATAAGATCACATTAGCCCCCTCTTGCCTCTTTCATTACAAACCTAACCCTACTTTGGTGTTCTTCCCCAAATTTGTCCCCTTTCTCCAAATTACCTCCAAATTGAACCAAATCAATTGCAAATCACTCCCATTGTGTAGAGGAGGTCTCTATTGGCTAGCTAGCAAGGATTGGAAGCAATTTGACCATTGGAGCTTGGTGGAGATCTAGATCTAAGGGCTTTTCAATGAGATCCAAACTCTCAATAGGTAATGATCTCTAAACCCATTAAATTCCTGATTTCTCTCCATAGATACATTCATTTAGGGTCCCCCTAGCCCTAAGCTGAGTTTGGGTTCAAATCGAATCTATTTGGTATGCGTATCGGAGGAGTATCGGAGAACTATTCAATGTGTTCGATGAAATGCCTCATAGAAATATTTATTCTTAATTTTCAAAACTAATTTCATGATTTTGTAGCTGTTAATGTGTGGATCTCATTTCTGTTCGACTGAGTTGATTTTGATATGGTTTTGTGTCGGTTTTTGGACATGGGGACGCTTGCACTGACTGTGTTGCGTGTCCTGCTACCCGAGCGTTCTAGCTCTGTGGACACAATACGAGGAGACACGAAACTTGGTCAGTATGTTGGGACAATGTCTGTCAGCATGCTCATGATGTTTTAGGACATTTGGTGGAGAGATCGAGGAGTTCTCTTCCTTACAGAAGTCGCACAGCACTCGCACACTCGCGAAAACCACTTTCTGATACTCTCATGTACACACGACACGACACAGTTTGGACACGACCTAAGCTACTCGATGGACACCCTGACACCTACCCTACCCACTGACACGACTGCACGACATTTGGTTGGACACGTCGTATCCTAGAGGGCTCGACACACGCGTACGAGACCCCCCTCTGTGCACAGTTTCTAACACGCTTTGACACTGGGTCTGGACATGACTCTTGGACACAAGTGTGACACCCTCACTTGTTTGACACACCCTCACTCACACACAGCAGCACAGTGAACCCCTCTCGTTGAGAGTTGGGTTTTGTTTTATGATTTGGGGTTTGTGCTCAGGTTTCCTGAGATCAGAGTACAGATGTAGAGATTTTGTATCAGATATACATGTCTATATGATATATATACTTATGTTATTTTGAGTTCATTCTCAGATTTTCTGAGATTTTGATATCTGATGTTGAATAGGGTTTGGGGTTTGATGACTGTGAGTTGGGTTGGGTTTTGATTTGGGGTTGAATCTCAGTTTCTGAGATTAGGAATTTTATAGGGATATTTACATATGTATGCATATATGAGATGTGAGTTGTTAGACTACATGTCAGTTGAGTTGTTCAGTTTGTTCAGTTGAGTGAGGTTAGTAGTGACTTTACTTATAGATATTAGGGTAGTTAGCATCTCAGTTATGCTGAGATGTTATAGGCTTTGAGCCTTGTTTGCATTCTCAGTTATCTGAGCTTTACCTTGGTATATATACATTGATATACATGTTAGGAGTTGGTTCCAGATTTCTATTTGTGGGTTTAGTCATATGTTTTGTGAGTATCTCAGTTTTGAGTTCTATATTTTTTTATTTTTTTTTTGAGTTCTATATATATATATATATATATATATATATATATATATATATATAGGCTATGTATGTTACTAGGTTATGTAGGGATAGTATATGTTGTGAGAGTTTAGGTTATATATATATGAAGAGTTGTGTTGCAACAGTTGTGAGTTTAAGAGTAGGCTATGTTGAGTTGGATACACATGAGGTTGTGAGTTAGTTTATATATATGATATTAAGGGTTATATATATATATATATATGTGTGTGTGTGTGTGTGTGTGTGTGTGTGTATGTGAGAGAGGTAGGTACTAGTGTATACATAGTGATATGTATATATGATACTAGATAGGTTGATATATATATGAATGTTATTTTGAGATGCAAGTATATAAGGTAGAGTATACATGTGTTTGTTAGCTTAGTAGGTACCTTAGATGATTAGCCTATGGTTAGTATTGAGTTGACCTAGAAATGACCCAAATAGACCCATGTGACATTGTAGACTAGATTTTGACTAAATCCTAGATAGTTGACCTAGTTTGATTAGAATGTGATGTGGGCCCACCTATCATCATTTAGCCTATGTTCTATTTTTAGTCATTTTCCTGTTTTAGTAAGGAAGGATTATTTTGGTCTTTCACCAATAATAACCCTTCCTTAATAGTCATTTTCCTATTTTAGTAAGGAAGGATTATTTTGGTCTTTCACCAATAATAACCCTTCCTTAATAAGTCATTTTCCTATTTTAGTCAGAAAGGATTATTTTGGTCTTTCACCAATAATAACCCTTCCTTAATTAAGCCTTTGTTTTTCCCTATATAAACTAGGGTTAGCCATCTTTTATTTTCCATGCTTGTATTGAGAAGAAACTCTCAAGTATCAATAAGAAGGATTTAGACTTTGTCCGTCCACCAAAGTTGGGAGTTTGTTCTTTTCTCACAAAAAGATCATTATCTTTCTCTGTTTCTCTTTTCTACAAATCTTTTGTGAATCGAATAGGTCGATTCACATCAATTGGTATCAGAGCTCTCTACGATCCATGGCGTCCAGCACAAGGAACACGATCGAGGAGAAGATCCAGGAGCTTCGGGAGGATTTCAACATCGAGATCGAAAATTTGAAGGCCGCAATCAAAGATCAAGCGTCCACACAGGAGGATCTCCAGACCGAGGTACGAAGCATGCGGGAGGAGATGACGTCGATTCCGGCAATGATGAAGTTGTTGCAAAACATCTCGAACAAGATCAATGGCGGCGAAGCGGAGGCGGCAACAACCCAAACCCTAGGCGACCAACTAGGGTTTGTTCATACGGAGGGGGAAGCGACTGACGACCACGGAGGACCGGCCGACGGGAGCTGGCCCGCACCCGCCGTCGCCGCCGCGCCGCCGGGCGGGGCCCTGGCGGCCGGCGACCCTCGCCGGACAGCGGCCGAAGGCCGCGGGAGCGTCGCCGCCAACCGCGCGAGCCCGGGCGGGGCCGCTGCTGTTGGGGGCGGTCGCTGGCCGGCCCCCGACCGCCACCCCTGGCCGGTCGGCGCCAGAGGAGCCGCCGGCGAGCGGCCGTGGCCGGACGCCGTCGATCCGTAAGGTCCCGGCGGACCGGTTCCACATTCGGGAGAAGCCCTAGGGCTTGGGGCCCCCTACGGGGGTCGGACGATGACAGCGAACTACGGAGATCGGTTCGCGGGTCCGGGAAGGGGCTTGGCGGGAGTTCCGGCGTGGACGGAAGGAGCGGAACCGCCAGGAGGAGCGAGGCACGCCGGAGGCAGCAATTTCTTTGGGGGAATAGCGGATCCTGCCAACTTCCAGAGAGGGGACCTCCCCCCACGACGACCACCACGGAGGAAGAGGAGGAGAAGGAGGATCCGACGGAGGAAGAGGCCGCCATAGCAACAGACGCAGTTCCCAGATTTCCACCTTGAGGACAAGGTGGCTCTTTTAGGGGGCGGTATTGATGTGGGCCCACCTATCATCATTTAGCCTATGTTCTATTTTTAGTCATTTTCCTGTTTTAGTAAGGAAGGATTATTTTGGTCTTTCACCAATAATAACACTTCCTTAATTAAGCCTTTGTTTTTCCCTATATAAACTAGGGTTAGCCATCTTTTATTTTCCATGCTTGTATTGAGAAGAAACTCTCAAGTATCAATAAGAAGGATTTAGACTTTGTCCGTCCACCAAAGTTGGGAGTTTGTTCTTTTCTCACAAAAAGATCATTATCTTTCTCTGTTTCTCTTTTCTACAAATCTTTTGTGAATCGAATAGGTCGATTCACATCAATTGGTATCAGAGCTCTCTACGATCCATGGCGTCCGGCACAAGGAACACGATCGAGGAGAAGATCCAGGGGCTTCGGGAGGATTTCAATATCGAGATCGAAAGTTTGAAGGCCGCAATCAAAGATCAAGCGTCCACACAGGAGGATCTCCAGACCGAGGTACGAAGCATGCAGGAGGAGATGACGTCGATTCCGGCAATGATGAAGTTGTTGCAAAACATCTCGAACAAGATCAATGGCGGCGAAGCGGAGGCGGCAACAACCCAAACCCTAGGCGACCAACTAGGGTTTGTTCATACGGAGGGGGAAGCGACCGACGACCACGGAGGACCGGCCGACGGGAGCTGGCCCGCACCCGCCGTCGCCGCCGCGCCGCCGGGCGGGGCCCTGGCGGCCGGCGACCCTCGCCGGACAGCGGCCGAAGGCCGCGGGAGCGTCGTCGCCAACCGCGCGAGCCCGGGCGGGGCCGCTGCTGTTGGGGGCGGTCGTTGGCCGGCCCCCGACCGCCACCCCTGGCCGGTCGGCGCCAGAGGAGCCGCCGGCGAGCGGCCGTGGCCGGACGCCGTCGATCCGTACGGTCCCGGCGGACCGGTTCCACATTCAGGAGAAGCCCTAGGGCTTGGGGCCCCCTTCGGGGGTCGGACGAGGATTGCGAACTACGGAGATCGGTTCGTGGGCCTGGGAAGGGGCTTGGCGGGAGTTCCGGCGTGGACGGGAGGAGCGGAACCGCCAGGAGGAGCGAGGCACGCCGGAGGCAGCAATTTCTTTGGGGGAATGGCGGATCCCGCCAACTTCCAGAGAGGGGACCTCCCCCCACGACGACCACCACGGAGGAAGAGGAGGAGAAGGAGGATCCGACGGAGGAAGAGGCCGCCATAGCAACAGACGCAGTTTTCAGATTTCTACCTTGAGGACAAGGTGGCTCTTTTAGGGGGCGGTATTGATGTGGGCCCATCTATCATCATTTAGCCTATGTTCTATTTTAGTCATTTTTCTGTTTTAGTAAGGAAGGATTATTTTGGGCTTTCACCAATAATAACCCTTCCTTAATAATCATTTTCCTATTTTAGTAAGGAAGGATTATTTTGGTCTTTCACCAATAATAACCCTTCCTTAATAAGTCATTTTCCTATTTTAGTCAGGAAGGATTATTTTGGTCTTTCACCAATAATAACCCTTCCTTAATTAAGCCTTTGTTTTTCCCTATATAAACTAGGATTAGCCATCTTTTATTTTTCATGCTTGTATTGAGAAGAAACTCTCAAGTATCAATAAGAAGGATTTAGACTTTGTCCGTCCACCAAAGTTGGGAGTTTGTTCTTTTCTCACAAAAAGATCATTATCTTTCTCTGTTTCTCTTTTCTACAAATCTTTTGTGAATCGAATAGGTCGATTCACATCAGAATGTTGACCAGAGTTGACCAAGAGTTGAGTTTGACCTAGAATGGCCTAGAATCATATAGAATGCATTGTAAACTTTATTTATTACATATTGAACACTTTGTAACCTGTGTTGCTCTAAATAGGACTCAGTTACTCCGGTTCGGACATCTGTTCTCACCAATCGCTCAGAATATCAGGCGAGTACATGCTCTGATCGTTTCATAGTTGCTAGGACTTATATTTTTGTTCTAGACTACTTTACTTGATGCTGTCACGTTGTTATCATGGATTGGTACTACATGTATCTTTTCATGAGATGTTATCCCCCTCGGGTGCATCGAATACTTCATGTCATGTGCTTTTCACGTACATCATGTATTCCTTGTACTCACATTATTCATGTACACTCATGTGCTTTCATATACTCTCATGTTCACATGTGCTTCATGTATAAAACTATCATTTACGTAACATAAATTGACTAGATCCTTATGTATTGATTAGGGGCGGGGGAGTAGAAGTGGTTATGTGATCAATTCCAAAGTAGGTAGTCATGTGCAACTCTGTAACTTAGTCATGTGCAAATCAAACCGGTTACATAACCATCTTGTGTTCTAAATCACTTAGTCACTTACAGTTCTTACTTTTCATATATATATTTTCTTTTTTCAGATATCTCTCTTACTATTTATGTACATCTTTTACAGCGTTTTATGTATTTTATTCTATTGCTTGTTTTACATTTTCTGCCATGATATGAACTGCATGAGAGTTATGTATTCGCTCCTGTCCTGACTGGACCTGTTAAAAATATTACAGAAGACGAAGAGAATTTCTGCCCCACCTATTACGGAGCTGGTATAGATGACACTTGCGACCTGGACCCTCAGGAGGATCCAGCTTGTGCCGAGGATGTTACCCTATTGCCTAGGATAGACTGCTAGGATTTATCTTATTTTACTTTCTGTTGTCATTTCATGAGATGTATTATTCAGATGTTGGGATTTTGTGTTGTTAAACACTTAGACTTATTTTTTCTTGTTGTATTGCACTCTGTGATTCCGTATCTACCTTATCATGCCACTTATCTATCTTAGAATTGTGATTGAGTTGTACTTTCAGTATTGTCCTCCGATTAGAGAGTATATTCTGTACAGGTACATTTATATTGTGTTAGATGTTTGTGACCTAGGACAGCGTTCTACTGCCGACACTGCGGCGTAGGCTGGACGTACCCACGTCTCGTGCCCTTACACTGGGTGTGGGTCGTGACACGTTTTTAGTGGTGGCCCATGCAGGTCGAGATTCGCATTTGTGCGATATCGTGGTAGCACAGTGACTTAGTTGTACTACCACGAGCCTGCGATAGAGTATAGGAAGTAAGATATTAGAACGAAAGGATACTCAATCACAGTTAGAATTACTTGAGAGATTCCTGGGATGACCCTTGAGAATCTCATTATAAACTATCTCGAAATTCGATTCCAACAGTTTCTGTCTACTTTTCTTGTTCATTGTTGAATTTGATTCTTGGCGTTCATTGCAAGGTTAAAAGTATCGGTATCGGTATCGGTATCGGACATTTTGTATGAGTATCGGTATCGGCAGTATCGGCAGTATCGGCGGTATCGGATCGGAGTATCGAATTTTTTGGTATCGGCAGTATCGACAAAATTAAATAATTATTAAATTAGTAGATATTTAGATACAATAATATTGTACTTATAAAAACGTTACATACAATAATAGAAAAATATTACACACAATAATTTGTATTTATGAAAATAATAAATTTACACTCTTAGTAAGATACATATATAAAAATATAAAATATATACAATAAATTAGATACACTCTTAGTTAGATAAAATAATTTTATATATATATATATATATATATATATATATATATATATATATAGGGAGCGGCCCAAGTTTTAGTCAGATAAATATAGAATGGATGGTCTACAAAAAATTGTTTTCAGTTCAGTACAGTAATTAATAGTACTGTACCATAATTAATAGTATTGTACCATCTTGCTTGTTAAGAGAGAAAATGATGACTGACTTGGCCTTTAGCAGGCACAGCTGGCTCACACCAAACCCAACTACGTACCCCCATCCATCTTGGAAATGGCTTAATCCTTTTCCTCCAGTCCAGCCCCACTTGCCATACCTCTTTTAATCCCTCTACTTACTTTATTCCAATCCACCATGACCCACTGTTGACATGACAACACCATCACTTTCTTCACTGCTATGCATGTTGTCAAGTGATAATAAAATAAATAAAATATTAATAAATAATACTCATGCTTACTTGTGAATAATAATAATAGGACAAGTGAGCATAGGGATGGACAAAGGAAAGGAAAGAGAATAGAAACCAGTTTCATTTCTCTCCTGACCTAAAAAATTCTAACAGGAGAAACGAAAAATCGCCGCCCACGTACGCTGTTCTCCTCCCTTTCTCTCTGCCCTCCTCACCTTCCCACCTTCCCGTCTCCACTGTTCTCCGGTGAAGTTCCAGGAGCACTGGCGCATGCGACAGAGCACGAGCACGAGCACTGGCACAGGCGTCAAAGCACGGGTAATATTCAATTTTTTTGCTTTGTTTGAATTTTTTTGCTTGCTTTGAATGCTAGTATTCTATTTTGCTTTTGTATTTTGATATCGGTCCGTATCGGCCTGTATCGGTCTGTATCGGATACTTATCGGCCGATACAGACCGATACAATATTTTTTGATTGTGTATCGGCCGATACCGATATTTTCTATGAGTATCGGATCGGCCACCTTCAAAACCGATCCGATACGGCCGATACGTATCGGTATCGGCCGATACTTTGAACCTTGGTTCATTGTTGACTTGATTTCCTACCAAGATAAATCTTATGGGCTATGTCGCCTCAGCTATGGAATCTAGAGTCTTCTACAGTCATATTAGCTTGCATGGCGAAGACAGAGTCTGATTTTGGATGTATTTCTCGGGTGTGGGAATTTAAGATTTTCACAGCCAAGCATACGGCAATGCGAAAATTTTAAATACCATGATTCTAGAGGTATGTACCTTAGTTACGGACTCTATTATCGCAGTCGTACTTACTGACAACATGATTTCAAGAAGACGTGTATGGTTATCAGATTATATCTTAAATTGGTTCTCTTTTTTATGACCAGATGAGCAAGAATAATTTCTACTATTACTTTCTTATATTATCATTATTCCTTAGTCTTACCATTGTTCCCTTGTATTACCATTATTCTTCGTCTTAATTAACTCTGTCCTGATTACATCAATCAACTATCTCGTATCTACTTCTGACAGTTACACTTTGAAATTTTTTGAAATTCTCCTCTCTTTACCTTGGAAAGGCCGAGGAAGTATCGTAAATCATCTAGCTCGGAAGGACGTAATTTGTTATCATGTGATGATTTTGGTAGGAATATAAAAGGATGAACCTTGATATAGATTTTGGGATAGAGATGTGAATGGGATTGAGAATAAAAACAAGAGACCAATATTATCAATTTGGGGACAACTACACTTAAGGGAAATATTATGAGTATAAATTGGTTTAGAAGGATGTAGGAGAGTTTCGAGTAAGAACAACAATGGAGTATGTATGAATGGTTATGACGGTAATAATTCATAGATGTATTTCGAAACTGATGAGAAAATTCGAGGTCGACTTAATTTTTGAGAACTTGGATAAATTTTAGGTTACTGATTCTGGAGATATTTCACTTTAAGACTATGATGCTAATTTGGAAAATTAGTAATGAAGAAAGGATTTTAACTGTAACGCAATGATGATACGAAATTGAATAAGATGTTGGTAAGAGGATGACTAGGAACAGAGAGAACACAAGGATTTTGAGTTATACGAAAATTTAGAGATTTTGTGGAAATTTTAAAATTTAAGAAGGATAATATTTTAAGGAGTACGTGAAGGAAATACGAAGGTTGATTTTATAATGGAGAATAAGTTCCTGCATGACATAGTGGTATTAGCTTTGAATAATCTCGAGGAGAGTAATTTGAACAAGTTCAAGGATTTCATAAACTTTGATTTAGAGATTTCGGATCCAAAGTGATTCTAGTCATTCCAAAGTTCTTGAGCCTTGATTTCACTCGTGACCAGATGGTTTGACCCTTGGTCACTGATCGTGCCAAGTCATCATTCTTTGATTGTGTCTAAGGAATTGTCTAAACTTTCTATCATGTTTTAACTCTCCTGCCAACCTTTAATTTTGAGGACGAAATTATTTTAAAGAGGGTAGATTTGTCACTACTACTTTTCTAAAATGAGGATAATTTTGAACTTTTGTAAAATTGATCATGTTGGTCATTAAATAATATTTAAATCATGTTAAAGATTAATTAGTAATTTTTTGATTAATTTAATAATATTTAAATTGATGTATTATGATTGTGTCCCTTACTAGTGAAACCTTAGAAACTACTAACCCTGGAGACTAACCATGACTATGGAGACCTAGCTAATGTGATTAGATTAGTTCACCACCACTTTTTAGGCTAAGGGTATTTTGGTAATTTGTGAATTATTATTATTTGTGAATTTTATTTAATTAATAATGTGCTAAGTGTTATATTAGGTCTAAACCTAGAATTGCCCTAATCTAGATGTTGATCATGAACCTAGAGGCTTAGTTAGTAGATAAGAATAAGTTAACCAAGTTCTAGAATATCTAGATATTATGTTAGGACTAGATATTTAGTGCAAAAACTAATTCTATTTGGGCCTTTACTAAAGAGGCTTGATTTCAACCAAAGGAAGGCCCCTAAACTAACTTGGACCTAACCCTAACCCTAGAGACACCCTTGGCCGGCCACAAGAAGGTCCTATGACCCTATATAAGATCACATTAGCCCCCTCTTGCCTCTTTCATTACAAACCTAACCCTAATTTGGTGTTCTTCCCCAAATTTGCCCCCTTTCTCCAAATTGAACCAAATCAATAGCAAATCAGTCTCATTGTGTAGAGGAGGTCTCTGTTGGCTAGCTAGCAAAGATTGGGAGCAATTTGACCATTCGAGCTTGGTGGAGATCTAGATCTAAGGGCTTTTCATTGAGATCCAAACTCTCAATATGTAATAATCTCTAAACCCATTAAATTCCTGATTTCTCTCCATAGATGCATTCATTTAGGGTCCCCCTAGCCCTAGGCTGAGTTTGGGTTCAAATCGAATCCATTTGGTATGCGTATTGGAGGAGTATCGGAGAACTATTCAATGTGTTCGATGAAATGCCTCATAGAAATATTTACTCTTAATTTTCAAAACTAATTTCATGATTTTGTAGCTGTTAATGTGTGGATCTCATTTCTGTTCGACTGAGTTGATTTTGATATGGTTTTATGTCGGTTTTTGGACAAGGGGACGCTCGCACTGACTGTGCTGCGTGTCCTACTACCCGAGCATTCTAGCTCTGTGGACACAACACGAGGAGACACGAAACTTGGTCAGTATGTTAGAGCAATATCTGTTAGCAAGCTCATGATGTTTTAGGACATTTGGTGGAGAGATCGAGGAGTTCTCTTCCTCACAGAAGTCGCACAGCATTCGCACACTCGCGAAAACCACTTTCTGATACTCTCATGTACACACGACACAATACAGTTTGGACACGACCTAAGCTACTCGATGGACACCCTGACACCTAGCCTACCCACTGACACGACTGCACGACATTTGGTTGGACACGTATCCAAGAGGGCTCGACACACGCGTACGAGACCCCCTGTAATGCCTGTGGTTCGTATTACGTATCTTGGTACATGTGTACGTATTTTGACTCGTATTGCATGTCTCCCTGCTTGGTTTATTTGGCATTTTCATTGCTTGGTTCACCTTGGGATTGGTTCGGCTAGGCTTGGGTTTGCTTATTTGGTTCATCATGAACCAAGTGGAGAACCCCTACCTACCACCACCATCTCCATTTATTAACCCCAACCACCTTTCTCTCTCTTCATTCAATTTCTCATTACTACTCTTCCTCTTCTTCTTCCTCACCGAACCCCCACCGTAGGCAAGTGTAACTTGCTTCATGAAGGAACTCCCATTTTATTGTTCCATTTTCTTCTCCACAAGATTCTAAGCCTCTTTAGTATTTAGTGTTTTCAAATTCCATGGCTCCTCCCTTGTAGATCTGAGTTTCTAGTATTTTCGATCTTCTTAGTTTTGATCTACTAAAATAGCTTGTTTTCGAAAATTAAGAGTTTCATGTAGTAGGCCTCATGATTTGGCACAAGTTTGGTTTTGGGATAGCCGGGCTTCACCAAGTCCTGGCCGAGATGGAGTTTCCTTGAGTTCTGAGCTTTTACGCATGTTGACCTTGCCATATGGAGAAGATATAGTTTTACGCACACGTATTACGTGCCAGCGTATTGTTCAGCCTTTTACGCTCACGTCTTAACGTGTTCACGTAGTGCCCCTTTACGCTCACGCATTGCGTGCCAAGCGTACTCGTTTTACGCTGAGCTGATCGATTTTACGCTCGGGACTCTCCCGCTCGCGTAAAATCGAGCTAGCGTAAAATCCCTAGCTCGAGCCGGCTCTCACGAGCGTAAAGTTTGCCGAGTGTTCCTCGCGTAAAGCTTCCCTCGCGTAAAGCTTTGATCGAGAGTTGGCGTGCGTAAATCTTACGAGCGTAAAGCCCGGCTAGCGTAAAACCCCACCCACATGTACCCTTGCTCGCGTAGAGCTATCTTACCTTGCTCTTGCTAGCGTAAGCCACTTTACGCTTGAAGGCCCCTTGGTCTAGCGTAGTAATACGCGCGTAGACACTTGAGTTCCTATGGCGTACACCTTTACCTTTTTATATTTTTACGCCCATTTTATATCCTTACGTCTTTTGTCATGAACTTGATAATCACAAATTTATTCAATATGTTTGGAAATGATAATTGAACATGGCATGGTATGACAAGTATACTGTAGGTCCTAAAAAAATCAAGTTGCATCAATCAACAAAGTCAAGAGATCAAGAAACCCATCATTTAGATGAATTGCGCAGACAATAGATTGCGCAGCAAACCGATTGCGCATACTGCTTTGCGCATGTTCCCAACTGCGCAAGCTGACGTGGCAGAAGTCATCATTACCAAATCAAATCAAATCTTTTCTGACAACTGACAGCACGAATAATAAGGAGTCTGTTCGTTTCCTGTGTCGCACAGTGCTCGAGGGCGGCTGACAGCTGGCAGCGCAAACCAATCCTGCGCAGTTTGAGTCTGCGCAAACCATGTATGCGCAATTCAACTCTGCGCACTCCATCGATATAATTGATAAGTTACACGTGGCATTCATGCCATCGATTGCTCATTACGTGGCAACTGTTTATGCACGATCATGCGCATTTCTATCAAATGATGCCATGTGTCCATGATAGTTGGCCCACGATCCAGTAACTGACTGCGCAAATCAATGTTGCGCAAACCAATGCTGCGCAAATCATCCTGCGCAGTCCAAAAATAACTGAAAGTTAGTTATTTTCAGAACTCTATAAATAGAGTTTCAAGTCTTCATTTTGAGGGGAGATCAAGATCAGAGATCAGAAATCAGAGAGTTCAGGAGTTCTTGCCAAAGT